>JAOXNH010000013.1:4567137-4580939 GCA_028566575.1 Bartramia longicauda
TGGGCCAGGGGAGGTTCATTCCTCACCCTCCACAGAAACCAGCCTCCGCCTCTGGGATTCACCTTGGTTTAAGTAGCAACGATCACCAGAAGAGCAGACACTGGTTTGTGTCCACGTGCAACAGCAGCCAGGCCAGTTCCTGGGTACACGTGGTACATCGTACAATGCACGAGTTGTAAGTACCCTTTTATAGCATAAAATCATACTGTAATAAACATTTTCAGCAAGTGGAGGCCATAAATGTTGCCTTTTCTGGGGGCAGACTCAGAGCCCAGGCTCGGAGGTGTTTGAGTTTGGTACCACTTTCACTTCACAGGCTGTGGAGTCTTTCAATAAAGTAATAATTCACCTTGTTTTAATGGAGGGGGGGAGAACACTAGTTTTAAAGACAAACAGGGTGTGTGAAATCTCTCCGAACAAGTTCACTCAGGCAGAACTTTATACCCAACGGAAAAAAGAAAAAAGATACAATGCAGAGAAGGAGCTGGACTGAGTTTGGGAAAACACCAGCAGCTCTACAACATCCCACACGCAGAGAGACAAACCAAAAGGGAAACAAAGACACGGAGGCAGCTACAAACACCACTAAAAAGGCATCAGATTAAGTGTCTGGAGATGGCTCCAGAGGGAAAAGCTATACAAGACATTTCTGGAATTGCATATACAGAGATCTCGATTTTATTCATACCTTTATTATTTACACAAGCTACCTCTATTAATCGCAAGAGACTGACCTTGACTCTCCTCCTAGTTTTAAATAAGGTCTCTACCCCCCAGGCGCAGCGGAACAGAGTTAATACTGTTAGTGTCATGGGTGGCACGAGCGTGCACGGTGGCAGTGGAACGCCAACGCTCCTACTTTAGGAAAATATTCCTTCTCCTGTGCACGTGGGTCTCAGTCGCTGCGCTTTCAGCTGGCGATGCCGTGTCCCTACAGAACCGTACCGGGAATGCCATCACAGACCAGAAAAATGCCCACACGTGCAGGTAAATAATAATAATAAAAAAAAAAAGGTCTTTTTTTATATATATATATAAAAAAAAGCATTAATTCTGTTTATTGCACAAAGAAAGGAAGATTTCAACTAAACTAATACTGCAGGGTTATGTATCCCTTTCCTTTGTTCAAGCTGTTTAACAGGCAGGCTATGGGTTGTAATTTTGCTGTCTACTAGCCAATAAATTCCAGCTACAAGGTGCAGTAATTCCACACGCCTACACTACTCGGGATGCAGCATGCGAACTTTCCTGGGAAACAAAGCCATTGCGTGCCCATCCCCTGCAGCTGGGAGGACCAGCAAACCCAGGGAGAACTTGCCAACTCAGTATTTCCTCATGTAGTAAACAAGGTGCATTTTCTATTTCAGCCTCCACTCCCCAGGTACGGTACGTTAAGATCAACAGACCTTGCCCCAGAAATGCCAAAGGCAAGGATATTATTTTTGGGAGCAGCCCCCTTGGGAAGGGCGGCAGGACCACCCCAGCCCATACCCTCCTTGCGAAGGATTCCCCCCTCCCTCCCATTTTTTATTCCTCTCGATACAGTCCATTTAGAGATCCCAGAGTGAAACCATCAGAGCCACAATCCACAGCTCCTGAAGAAGAATGAATGACCTGTTTTCCCTCGAGTATGCTCTCACCAAGCATGTGACTTTAAAACAGCTGAAGAAACCTTATCTTTTTTTTAAAAAAGTATGTCTGTCCTAGTTAGCACTATTTAAAACTGTCATTGCCTTTACAACTAATTCAAAAAACCCAAATTTAATTAAAATGAATTGGCATTTTCCCCATGGACAGTCATTAGTTGTAATGACTTTGTTTCGGTATTACGATACGTAATCTCTGAGCAGTCTTCCATTTTAGCAGAAGACTGTTAAAGAAAGGTTCAGGTTTCTTCAGACATTCAAATAGCTATTACGAAGCAAAATTACCAGAAAAGAGCTTGTTTACATAAGTAAGAGGTGAAGGGTACATAAGAGATAAATAGCTTATAACTTGGGGTATTTGCACTGCAGTGGAACAGTAGATAAACCCCCTTCGGTAAAACACGGAAGCTTTGCTCCTGTCAATGTAAACATTTGGAGTGTTGCAAGAAGCTAATACAGAGAGATGCTCTCGGCTTCTAAACACTTTCTAGCCTGGAGCCTCTGTTTTTTTCTCTTTCCTCTCCCACCGTGCTGTAATTGGTGCCAATCGCTAAGTGATTGGGATTAGTTACGTGGGGAGCAAAGCCCACTCAGGACCATCAGTTAACGGGAAGAGTTTTTCCTTTACTGAGTAAAGACTGGCGTGATCAACTCCTAGCAACGCAGACGCCACCTGGAACACACAAAGATGCTTTCCTTTGATTGGTATTTTGTGTGGGATTGGCAAAACTCCCTTTTTTCAGTTCAAGGGTGTGGATTTTCTAATCTGATTTGCACAACTCCATACGAAAAGCTGCAGCGGGGTAACTAGCATCAGTGGGGTGTACCAGGGGGGAATCTCTCTGGCCGCTATTCAAGGTGGAACATCCCCGAGGTCTCACCTCTATGAACAATCTTCTGGTTGCTATTACCTGTCCCACTCACGTTAGCCACAAAGAGCTACATCTGAAGAAGCCATCTGCAGAGTTAGGGGTTCCAAATTCTCCCACAATTAAAAATTTCTTCTGTGCTTCCTTTTCAAGTAGAGTCATCCAAGCCTTTATTCGGGTGTTCTGAGCTCGACTTGCAGAGCCTGTCCATGATCCCCTGCAGCATGGGTTGAACAATCCCCAGGAGAGGGCGCTGGGAAGAGTCTCCATCCCAGCAGGCTTCCATCAGCTGCCAGCATTCCTCATCGAACACTGGGAGCCGCTCCGGGCGAACGCCTGGAAAACGGAGAGGCACGTGGTTACCACCAGTACACAAGAAATCCGAGAGAAACTGTTGGATTCTCATTGCTTTGTGCAGGTTGAAGGGACCAAAGTGGACTGTCTGGGGTCTAACGCTCTTGAGAAAAGCTCACATTTCAGCAATGCCACCAAGACATCATTGGGAGCACTGCTGAAGTCACCCAGGAAATCACACACGCTCCCAGAGGATGGCCAACACCGTTAGTGTCACCAGAGCCAGGATTTGGAAGCAAAATGAGTACCCTCCCCTGTAACTCCACCCGGCATCCACTCGTAACGGTGCCTTCAGGAGCAAGTTCAACACGAGGAGGAGCAGGGAGTGCAGCCTTCTGACCAAATCCAAGGCTCACTCATCTGAGTTAATCTTTTTCACATGAGAAGGGGAGAGATTATATGGCCAGGAACTAAGGACACAAAGCAGTAAAGCATTCTCCTACCGTGACGCAGCACGAAGGATTAAACTACCGCTAAATTCGGTACTACACTAAACCTACAGAGGTGTAGGAGCAAGTTTATATTTGGGGAAAAACCATCAGTGTGTTTTACTCAGCATCCAGCCCACCAGTGACAGCTTCCCCAGCACCTGAATGTACAGATCTCCTCTGCCCCCAGAAATTGCAAGGGATTAAACATTCTTTAGGGGATCACGCCTGGCTGGTTCCGGGGTCTGGTTTACATCACAAGTGTTGAGCTACTTCCCATGGTGTAAGCGGCTACTACCACAGCTCCTGTGATGCCGTGGCAAGCAGCTGGTTAACTGTAAGCTTTTTTTTTCTATCCCTGCTAATTTTAGTTAGTTTTTCAGTAGAACGTGTCCAAGTTTAGCTAAATGTGTCGCTTCACTGACAGTCTGAAGAGTAACAACTTGAATTTTTACCTTTCAGTTACAGGAGTGTAACACTGGATTTCCTCATCTCCTCTAATTTCACTCAAGCATAAAGTATCAACCAATAGAGTTCAAATAAACCATTTATTACCTCTTCTCACGTTATTCCAAAGGTGATCTTTGCTTGCACATCTCTCAAAAGCCTCTGGTAACTTCACGTGTCCCGAACAAATGTACCAAAACAGAATGCCAAACGCATAAACATCCACTGAGTTATCGTACTTTCCTGTGACAAAAACACATTTGATCAGCAGGGCAAACAACGTCCTGACCACTGGAGACTGAGCAGCCTGAGAACTAATTTCAGCTCCGCTTCCTCAAATTCAAAGCACAGCTTCTTTGCCAGAAGGCAAGACTTGTACGAAGCCTCCTAACATCAGGAGTCATTGCCAAAGGTGGAGGGATTGGAAGTTAAGCCCTTCCAATTCTCAGAGGATTTATACACGTCACCTGTACCAGCAGCTCCCAAGCTGAGGTTCATGGGTCACTGTGGATACTCAGGTGTCTTTTGGAGACAAACACCAACATCTAAGCTTATCAGGTCAGTCTAGCTCTGCTGCTAGTCCAGGAGGCTGATGGGGCCAACATCAGCCTCTCAACCCAGACTCTGGCAATTACTCATTTCTAACAAGCTCATTGATTAAGAAAAGCAGAGTGAGTGCTCAAGTAAGGCAGGCTACACCAACACTCACACCTTTAAGACCAAGGTCTAGCCTGCCCAAACCACAACAGAGTCAGGAGTATTTCCTGTTACTGGAGAGAACCACCTGAATAATATTTTCTAAATTGAACACAAATAGGGTTGCTTCAATTTGATTGCAGTTTTGCCAAAGCAGGGACAGCATCCCAGGCAAACCAAAAGGTTTCTGCTGAGTGTGGTATGGACCTCTAACTGCTACTGTAAGATGTTTACTCCGCAAAAAAGCCCAAAAAGGCTTAGAGAGCACATCTGCCAGAACCACAACACACAGTGAATTTGAACACACAGATCAGTAACAGCTTGAAAATTCCTTACTTGGCATCTACACAAAAAACAGGGGATCCTTTCTGAAATATTTGCCTATGGAAGCCAAATGTTTCCAGCTTCCCAATAGTTAATAATTTAACTTTCCAATTGCAGAAGTATTAATCACTTCAAGCAAAGTTTATGAATCCCACAGGTCTCTTTCAAGTAAAGGAAGATCTAAGACTGAGACTTAAAATACAGGAGAAAATATATACACTATGCATGGTAAGCAGGTAGTCTTTTATTTTTCCCTCATAAGCAAGTGGAGCTATTAATTCAAAGTAATGGCCTTCAAAATCCAAGCCGGAGTGAGACAGTAGTGGATTCAATCAACAAGCCTACCTGTAAAGAGCTCAGGAGCCATATGAATGGGTGTGCCTACAATACTGCCAGACATCATGGCTTCTGGTTTGCAGAACCCCAAATCAGTGATTTTGGCTCGATTCTTTTTGTCAAGCTGTAGAAGAATTCATACACAGGCAGCTGATAACCATACTTCTCAGGTTTAGTATTGCATTTTCATATTAAGGTTTTTAACTCTGTTTATGCTCGAAGGGGTTGGGCATTTGTTCTTAAGCTCCTCTGATTACTTGGCTGCTCTTGGACCTCGTTAAGCTGAGGAACAAGACATGCCTTCACTTGTCTGCTACACAGAGGGAGCGGTTTGGCTTTAATAGAACTGGGAACTGGAAGCCCTACTTGTAGCTCAAGCTCTTTCCCTTCCAGAGAAGTCACTCTACTGCTCGCTTTCCCCTGGGGCTTTCTGCCTGAAAAATGAGCTCGGGAAACCTCACTGCAAGGCTGGTTGTGGATAATAAATAATATAAGTTAAAAGATCCTGTATGAAGAAAACTATTACTTCACTTCTAGCATATTTCTCCCTCCCACTAAAAGGGCCTCGTAAGACTTCAGGATTAGCCAGATACAAAAAGTTTTCCTTACCAAGACATTTTTAAGCTTGATATCCCGGTGCACAAGCCCCTGACTGTGAAGATAACGGATTCCTTCAACGACATCCAAGGCAATCTGTAACCGTGTTTCTAATTCTAGTCCAGCCTGAAGAACAAACACACACAGATTTAATTCTTCCAAGTGGAAGTTCCTTTTGCTTACTTTTATTTGCCAAAATCACCAAAACCCATGCAATTATAGCTTTGTTTTACAGATTAATAGGTGTTTAGATGTGATTTTTTTAATGTATATATTTAAAAAAAAGCATACGGACATACACAGAGAGATTATTGTTACCTTTAGTCCTGTATAGAGGTCTCTGTGCAACCGCTCCATTATCAGTAAGACGGCAATGCTGGAGCCTCCTCCGTAGCCATAATCTATCACAGAACCATGGAGATGTACGAGCCGCTCGTGTGTCTGCAGAGACCTACAGAAAGTTCAGCACAAAAAGCAGGTCATTTTTGTACCCTCCACCCCAGGCCAAGCCTCATCTTGTAAAAGAAAAATACCCAAAAGCTGCAGCTTTAGCGCAACAGCAAGATACTCCTGTACCATGTGCCCTACAGTAAAAATTCACAGCACCCCACGGTTCTGAGGACCATAAAATATACAGCCGTCTGATCCAATTAAACTCAGAAAAGCCTATTAAAGGTTATAGTACCAAAGAAATACTGTATTATTTCAGCTGCCTGTAACTGCAGCACCCGCCTGCGGCTGTTTACTGAAAACGAGCTGTTTTCTGCAGTGCAGACCCATCATTTTCTTTTGTGAATTCAGACAGGCCAAAGCCACACTGGGAAGGGAGGGATGATTCAACACCAAAAATCAGGGGAGAAGAACTGTTTACTATCACACTCTATTAACTCTAATTTACTCTGCAAAACAGCAAGCAATTGAACGGTGTAGACACTGTAAAATCAGATTAAGAGAGGAAGGAGCCTGTCTGCCTACACCAGTCTACGCCTGTTACATTTTTGCAGTGGCACTGGGAAGTTGTCTCACCTTCCCTGGAAATGGAAGCTTGGCATTTCATGAGGTCAAGTCACTGCAGAGTGGAACTATAGTAAGCAAGGCTCTGCCTATGGAAATGCAAGGAGTATTTGTTCGCAGCAGTGAAGCAGGGGAACAGCACTTCGGATACACACCTCATATAGTGAAACTCAAGTGCCAGGTCATTCCAGTGCTTCTCATCCGGAGGAACAACAGATTTCAGCGCACAGGGGAAGTGCCCTCCCCAGCTGTCACACAGATAGACCACCCCATACTGGCCTCGGCCCAGCTCGCGGCCCAGCTTCGGTTTGCCTGTAAGGCACAACATCCACTTAGACATTAAAATATTACATTTATGTCTTCCCATCCACCATCAGGCTGGCAGCCCAGAGCTTTTTACGGGCCAGCAGCTGCACGATGCAAGGTACTTGGTATGTGTCAGATGCAGGCTCACTGAAAGAGTTGAGCGAAAAGCAAAACACCCCTCCTACTCCTTTACACCCACCGGCTGCTGCAGAAGAAGGGAGCAGAAGACAATACAGAGACCATCAAGCACAGAGCTCACCGTGTAACAGCACATCCTGGAGGGACCTGCTCTCCAGCGAGAGCCGGGCAAGCCGAGGAGCGTGATCCTTCCGCACCTTCAGCCACAGGTCTTCTGTTTTCTCCAGCCTGCCAGAATGGCCATCTTCCAACTACAAGAGATATCACATAAACATTATAATCCTGCCTGGTCTGAACCCCACATGTAACGAGATTGAGGGTCCTTGTGCAACTGAGTGGAGATCCTCCTTCGAGCAGGGGACCTTGTACCAGGACACTCACATCAGCTCTGCCACCTCTACCATCAGAACAGCAGTATTAACTGCACGAGCCACTCTTTTAGCCACCTCTGCAATTAAAAACCCTCTTTCCACAAGTAGCAACGTACAAAACAGGACCTCCTTTGCAGCTCCACACACTCACCTGTCGCAGAGAAGCTGCAAAAGCCTCGTGAGAGCTGTTTAGCCTGGTCCGGAACTGGCTGCAAATGCTCTTGGCCAACTTGGAGGCGCTGAGGCTCTCGATGGCGTCCTGAGCAATTTTCCTCTTCCAGTCACTGGTGATGGCCGGGGGGCTGACCCAGGTGATCCGCTGGATTATCTAGTAAAACAGCAAACAGAATTAAGGCCCTAGCACAAAAAAACTCCACAAAAGGTCAGTCAATGTACTCAGACTACCGAGATTCCTTGTTGTAATAATGTAGAGTCATCCACACACACAGAATTGGACTAAATAATTACCTTGCAGTAACTACTACAGCTCAGAAGTGTTGATCACAGTATTGTTGTGTACACACACAGAATAAGAGATTTGATTTTCTGCATATCTGCCCAGTTCATTCCTACAAGCCAGCCGTCCTTTTACATCCGACCGAGACCACACGTAGCCAGGCAGCCACCGCGGGGAAAACCACCCGGTTGCAGTGCAACTTGTGGGCTGGAAGAACAGGCAGCGAAAGCAGTGACCCAGAGACTGGGGAAGAGAGATGTTCCTGAACTGGTGAAAGGTCCAGCGAAGCAGCTTTTTGCTGGATGCACACGCTGTCAAGGTGCGGAAGTCCCGGGTGTTGCGCCACTTCCCTTAAATTGCTGGGTGATTAAGATGCCCTGCCCCACCCTTCGTTAGAAACCACAGAAATCCAGTTGCTGCACACCCCAGCTGGATCCTCCTCCTCCTCTGGGGCGGAAGGAGCATCTGAAGGTTTGATACCACTCAGTCTGGACTGCATCTATTTGGGAAAAACTGGTATTCCTCTCACCCATCCATACAAGGAATCTCAAGAGGGAGAAGGCAGTAAAAGTCATCAACAGCTCAGAGCAGGAACTTCAGAAAGATGAAAGCTTTAACAGACAGAAATTTAAACCAATGACCTGAGGAAATCTGGTCTGCTAGGGAGGGCGAAGAGTTAATTGACCTGAATCAAGATACCTTGCAAAACAAACAAACAAACAAACCCACAGGAAACCCCCAAACCCAAACAAACAATCAGTTACTCAAAACAAACAGCGAGAGTTTCAAAACGCTGATCATTATTCCCTGGCTGTTTCAGAACAGAAAGAAAACACTGAAGAGGTATCCGCTTTAAATTTAATATTAGATCCCCAGGAATGTCACACACACAGCGGGGAAGCAACAGCTTTCCAAGTGCATGTGCCAAGAATCAAAATTGAGAGGGTAGCTGTGAATATTCACATTATTCCCTGCTCCCAAGACATTTCACTGTACAGTGACAGGTACTAGAAATAATTGCTAAGGATGCCCGTACCTGTTTGATCTGTTCCCACAGCATCCTGGTTACTGTTGAGCCAGAGTGGAAAGTGACTTCAACGTGATAGGCTGCGTTCAGTATCTGGAAAGCAGGGGAAAGATGAAAATATGGGAAACTTTGCAAGCTATAGTCAGTATAAAAATTTCTAGACCCTCCGAAAACAAAGAAATGGACACTATATGGGATACTCCACGATTCACTTGGTTCAATTCAGTTATTGTATTAAGCTCATAGGTGTACGAAGGCTGTAATTTGATTACTATATACAGACTTAGGAAAGGGAAGAACTAGGCCTTTAAGAGACTGTTCCCCAGGTTTAGCACCTCCCTTAATGCCACCAGACCCACACACACTCCAGGAGCTGTGTTCCTCTAATTTCACGGAGCATCTCAGTCTCCTCCCACCTTTGCTGGATCAGGATAAAGACAATTATTAAGCATATTCTAGACAGGCGTTTAAGCCACCATACCTGTTTGAGATAATTGCTGGTGATGTGTACAGAAACATCCTTTGACTTCTCCAAACTCCTTGCAGGATGTACTGAAACCTCCCAAGACTCCTCCAGGCTCTTCAGACATCTCTCCAGAGTCCCTACAAAGCTCTCTCGCAGATAGTCCACTGAACTAATTAACTTGTTGGCAACGGCTTGGTTTAATCGAGAAATAATCAGTTCCTGAATTTGCTTAATACAGCACTTGATGTCCTTGGAACTAACAGGTTCCCCATTCTCAGGAATGATGATGTCTGCACAAAAGAAAAGAAAGAGGCATCTTTTATACTTGTAGAGTATCACTGTGCAAGGATGGCTACCGAGAGCTGCTTTGAGAGTTCTGCCAAGAAAAAAGCAGAGCCCCAGTCCCCCAGCTTCTGCTCCAAATGCTCCTTCGCCACTTTGCTCCTTCAGGGGTTCATTTCTTTAGCCCCAGATGATAGAAGCACTGTTGGCTTCAGTTTATAAATCATCCCAAAAAACCTCACAACTCATGAGCAACAGAAGGACACGTATATTGGCTATTACAAAGGATTAAATCTTTGCTGGTTCTGCCAGTTTTACACAAGGTTCCAAACCCAATCCTACAGATCCTGAGTAATTTGATATTCTGTAATAGAAAGTACTAAAGCACTGGAATAGCTCCAGGAACGCTCACCTGGTTATTCCAGTTTCATGGAAGCTAAAAAAATCCCATCTGACAGAGGTGGAAAATATTCTGATATTTGCTTCCATTCACTGGTGTTCAAATTCACAGGATGCTCAGCTCTAACACCTGACAGACTCTGTTCAAACATCCTGTAGCTACTATGGGTTTACAGTGGTACAGTGACAACAAGTCAACTATCGTTCCAAAAATTACAGGGCAGAAGCACAAAGCTGTCTTTCTATCTGAAGAAGAGCAGCTCAGGAAGTTCTTCCAGGTCCTACTGCAATCAGTAAGCGCTGCTGGATCTTGAATGTTATGAGGAAAGTGATCTAACGGCCACACCACTCACATGGAATTTTTTTTTCCTGGTACCTTGAAAAGGTTGATTACCACTTGGTATTTTTAAACAAGCACTGAGCAATCGTTGCTCAGGCGCTGTAACCCCTCTGAGCAGCACTACAGTACTGCCAGGAGCTGAAGACCTTGTCTCTGGATTTTGGCCAACAACAGCCTGGCCTCCTTAAAAACAAATCCAGTGATCAGCAGATGGCATTAGCTCCTTAAAATAACATCTTCCTCCTTTTAGGGTATTACTTCACACACTGATAGCCAACAAGATGATACACTCTAAGTGATACTTGTTGTCCGTATAAACACAGGCACACATTTACTCCCAGTGCTTTAGGTTGTGCTGCCCCTAAACATACTCCTGCTCCTACAGACTCCTTAACTCAGGCACAAGAGCGCTCCAATCTACGGAGTGGGACAGACAGAATATGGGAATTACCTGTCCTCATCCTGCAGCAATAGCAGCCCAAAACTGGTACAATCAACACACTCACTGTACCCTTGGTGTATGCTAGTTTTTGTGGGGTTTTGTAGCACAAAATAGGTTAATGTTGCAATTAAAACAAGCTCTTTATGAGGATGACATTTTGCATGGGCACTACACAGCAAGAAACAGGAAAGACCTTATCCATTTCCCACCTGCAGAAGCGAAAAGATCCCAATCCTGACCTGAAGGATTAAACATAATCCATCATTTCTCCTCTTCCTCCCAGGAGGGAACACTCCAATTTGAAACTGGGAGGAAGTCAGTCAAGACAAATAAAATTATCTCGAGTTTTAGCCTCTCTCATGCCTCACAATAGCACTCAATTCACAAAAAAATACCTTATTTTAAACCAACAGCCTAGAGTTATTTCCAATGCTATTTTAAATAGAAAAATCTTTGCCCATCAGCCCAGTGAACTGCATTTCCTTACAAAAAGAAAGGATTGTTACAGTAAACCTCTGCTTAGCAAGCAGAGCAGAGCTGTGGAACATCAAACTACAGATCCTCCCTTTGATGTTTACGACAGACCGCATTTTCCAGCAGACGGAACATGGACAGCCTCTCACCCCTCACAGTTTACACATCGCTCTGTATCCTTCCAGCTCCCGCATTCCCGGAAGTTCTGGGACTAGAAGATGGAGTGAGAATTCTCACATTTCCCCAAAAACACACACTAAACGCCAAGCATAGGCCTCAATATGCTGTGTTGATTTTTTTTATTCCGAAAGGAAAACCTTACCTACCCAGAAGAATTTAATTTTAGGAGATTCTATACCCAAAATCCTTACGCAAACCTCTCTTGGACAAAGAAATCAAGCAGAAAGCACAAATCAAGCCTTCACTACTAAAACTCAAACAGCTTTTTTCCTTAGGATAGATTTATTCCCAAGTCTCATCACATCCACTGAGGCAAAGTTGAGAGTTATTTTCTTCTTCAGTAGAATAGGGAATTAAAGCAGAGAAGTGAAATACCCTAACCCAGAACTGTGCAGCAAGCTCTGGGGGAAAAAAGTCTGATTTGTAAGAAACCAAGACTTAATATTTTCAGGCCTCTCAGTTAAGGACAGTGCTTTTTACCCAGGAGGTATTACAGAAAAAGTCTTTTGTGTATTAGTTATGAATTTTCTTGCAAAGTCACTTGTCTAGAGTGACGGTCATCTGTCCCTTAGAGATGGCAAATATTACTCTGCCACTCCCCATTAAAGCCCCAAACCCATTTGTCCCCATTGCTCTCCTGCCAGTTACCTTTGAATTCCATATTAGCAGCATCCTCCAAGAGCTCCTCTTTCATATTGCTCAGAGTCTCTACGATCATGTCCTTCATCTCCTCTTGTTTGCGGTTGGCAATGTTCATCAGAGACTCATAGAGCTCGTTCTCCTTCTTGCGGGTGTACTCCAGCCTCTTGGGGGTGATCTGCAGGTCCCGCTGCATGTCGAAAGCCTGGTTGATGAAGATGTTGAGGCAGCGGCAGTGCACCTCATTTAAACTGGTAGCCGCTTCCACGAGATGCTTCTGAAGCACCTGCCTGGAGAAAGTGCTCAGGAGACGGAGCTTCTCAAACTGTTCCACCAACATGCTCTGGGCATCGGCATCAGGCCCAGGCGCCCCACAGCTGCAGTGGTTGGAGCTCAGGTACTCCAAATCCATCAGCTGGCAGTAAAGGGAGGACTTTTCATTACCATTTTTTTTGGGAGAGATCAGGTCAGCCCCTGACTCCGGCACTTTGAAGAAGAAAATGGGCAAAGAGAACTTCTCTTTGATTTCACGCAGTTCGTTCTCATCCGACGAAGAAAGTTCAGCCTCACTGATGGCAAAGATGACGACAGGCAGGACTTGGTTCACGTACTCTCCCAAGGTGGCTTCAGCAGACTGGAATCCACGACACGGTGCTATCACAACATCCACTTCCTAGCAAGGGAGGAAGTAAAAGAAACAGGTTTGTACAGATGCCTTTAAGATCTGGTAAATGTCCAAAAGCACCGTAATTCATTCACAAGGAGCTAAACCAGAAACATTCAAACTCTTTAGGACAGTTCTGAGTCTCACCTACAGCATCACATTTTAGTATATAGTCTCCCTGCAAAGTCAATGACAGCCCTCTCCCAGGGAGGCAGCCAGATATGGATTAGCCTCCACTGACTCCAAAACTCTTATTTTTGCACCAAGAACCAGCTTTAAAGTTTAGCCAAGTTCAGAACAAAACTCAGAACATGCTTCCCAGGTAAGGGCTATCGCAGAACAGCTGTTATTCTTTACCTTAGAGCTGCCCCATTTTGCAACCACCTCTCCCGTTGATGTTTCCCAGATCTGCAGCTCGTTGAGGAGAGAATTCAGGCTGTCAGTCTGCGGAGTAGCTTCCATGGGTAGGAAGCGTTACACCAGCCACCACCGCCAAAACAAAGGCAGCACAACAACCGATTCCAAAGAGTTCACAGCCAAAGGAGGGATGAGGAAGAACAGATGGTTGTGACAAGCTTAGTTATGACTTTCTTCAAATCCAACCAAAAGCTAAGAGATGTATTTTATTTACTTATTTTCTTTCTCAGTAGTTTCACTGCTTTAGTCGTACACTCCTGCTGACTTCACTTCTTGCTAACCCTACTAAAAAGGGCCAGTTCTGCAACCTGCTTCCTTCTCTTCCAAGGAATCACAGAATCACATGGGGTTGGAAGGGACCTCTGGAGATCATCTAGTCCAACCCTCTGCCAAAGCAGGTCCACCTAGAGCGGGTTGCACAGGAATTTGTCCAGGTGGGGTTCGAATGTCTCCAGAGATGGAGACTCCATCACCTCTCTGGGCAGCCTC
>JAOXNH010000013.1:4595749-4630458 GCA_028566575.1 Bartramia longicauda
GAGCATCCCGGTGGGGTCACCGGAGGGGTCACCGGTGGGGTTACCCGTCGGGCAAGCACCCTATGGCGTTACCCTTGGGGTTACCGGCGTGGTGGGCACCGGTGGGATGTACACCTTGATGGGGTACCACCATCCCCACACCATGGCCCCCGCTTTGCTACAGGTGTGACCTTGGAGGATGTGGGATGGCCCTGGGATGGGGATGCTCCTGGGATGAGGATGCTCCTGGGATGGGAATGGTCCTGGGATGGGAATGCTCCTGGGATGAGGATGCTCCTAGGATGGGGATGGTCCTGGGATGAGGATGCTCCTAGGATGGGGATGGTCCTGCGATGAGGATGGTCCTAGAATAGGGATGCTCCCGCGATGAGGATGCTCCTGGGATGGATGGGGATGGTCCTGTGATGATGCTCCTGGGATGGGGATGATCCCAGAATAAGAATGGTCCCAGGATGGGGCTGCTCCTGGAATGAAGAGGTCCCAAGTTGAGATGCTCCTAGATTTGGGGGTGCTCCTGCACTGAAGATGATGCTCCCAGGGGAGGCCGTGTCCCCGCAGTGGGCCACCTCCCAGGGCTGAGATGCCTCGTGGTCACGGGGCTGGGCACCACTGAGGCCGTGGCCCTGCTGCAGCCCGGCCCCCAAGAGCAGCAATAATAATAGGGGGGCGGTGGGAGAGGTGGGAGGACCCTGGTGACACCCCCCAATCTGGGGCAAGGGGGTTGCGGATACGAGGGATGCACCCCGGGGCAGGTCTGCCCTCACAGTGCAAGCTTTTTGGGGGTAACAGGGCCATCCCCCAGCCGAGGGGCTGAGCAGACCCCGGTAAATAACCAGCAGAGTCACCCCAGCGTGGGGGCCAGGCCCGGGGGATGCCAGCCGCTGGGATTCCTGCTGCGGCAGCCGGGAAGTGCTGGTGTATAAATGGCCCCGGAGGCTGCTCCTCCTGTGCCTTCGGGCTGTGTCCGGTTAATGAGGAAAACAAGTTAACGCGGCACTGCAGCGCTGCGGGAGCGAAGGGAGCCGGTCCCCAGCGGCAGGGACACGGGCAGGGACACGGGCAGGCAGGACGGGGCGGTCCCGGGTGAAATGGGGCAGAAATTTCCCCGTGGATTTGGAAGCGGAGCAGCTCCGGAGCCCCGGCCGTTGGACAGGGTCCCGCTGGCATGGCCACAGCGGGGTTTTGTGTTGCAGAGAATTCCCTGCTCGTAACTTTGGTGTTTTGAGGCACCACAGCACGTTGTGGCCGCGGGCAGAGCGTGCTCATGGCAGCGCTGTGGAAGGAGATGGGGTGGGACGGAGGTGCCACTTCCACTCTTTGGTTTCAAAAAGACCTGGATAAAAGTGGGCAATGTCCCTGGTCACCCCAGGCATCCGGGATGGAGACCCTTGCTGTGGAGCACCCCAGCCTGCCGCTTGGCCTAGAAGGTCTTCCCGGCACCGTCAAGGTCACACGGGAGCTGGGAAGCATGGCCAGGACTTCCAGGCTGCTGCCGTGCCTGCCTGCATCCCTTCCGGAAGGGCAGCCAGGAAATAAAAACCCCCGTTCCTGCAGGAGAACTCGGCTGCTTTAAGCACAGGAAGCCCCAACGGTCACAGGATGCTGTTTGCTGTGACACGTGGTGCCTTTTCCTCGATGTCCAAGCAGCAGCTCCTGCTCCTGAGGCTGATGTGATGATCTGAAAAGTCCCTTCCAACCCAGACAATTCCATGATTCTATGTACAGCCACTGCTGCTAACCAAAAAAACTCTGGAGGGGAGAGCCCCGTGCCAGAAGGCGGCACATCCATGGGGATGTAGTGCTTGGGGCCACGCCAGGCTTGGTGGGGTGGGACACCCCTACCTTGAGGACGCTCAACTTGGCTTGGCAAAGGTGACGCTTCCCATCCAGATCATCCCTGGGCCTCTCTCCATCCCACCCAGGGCCCTTTTCACCCACAGAGGGGTGGGAGCGTGGGGCAAAAGGAGCCACAGCCTGCGATGGGGACGGCCACCAGGCCAAGCGTTCCTTGGGTGGCACTTCCAGCTCTGAGCTGGAGCTCAGCCCGGCCCAGCTCGCGGCAACGGCGGTGGCCAAACCCCCATTGATTTTATCGACGGGAGCAGGATGCCCTGATGCGGGTTTGCTTCGCGGTGCTCACCTTTAACGCATTGGGAGCTCAGCGATTAATTGCCCGCATGGAGCCAGCCCTCCAACCTGCTTCGCCGGGCAGAACGCAGGAAAAATTGCGTCTCGGATGGTGTTGGGCACAGCTCCCACGGCAGAGCCGGGCACCCTGCCCGGCCCCGCCACAGACACCGCCGATTCAGCCACTTCGCCTCTTCTTGCTACAATTAGTGGCATCATTAATAGCATTTTAAAGTTTTCCTGCCCCAAACACCACCACCACTCCCTTGCTGGATTCACCACGGTGGGGTGGGTTCCAACCCACCGGGTCCTTGGCACCTCTGCTGTCCCTGGGCTGGCCCGGTGCCACACACCCAGACTCGTCTCCCCCGTGGAGGCTGAGCGAGCATCAGATGGGAATTTTCGCCGGCTGCCAGCCGCAGATGGATTTGAGCTGGCACCCTGGAAACAACAGGCTGCCTCGTGTCATCTCCAGCCCCTAACCCCGGCGGATCCGCCGCAGCTCTCCGCTCCCCAGCCCCGACTCCAGCTCCTTCGCTGAGAGAGAGGGCTCCGTGAGGGGAAAAGAGAGAAAACAAAAATAGATAAAAAAAACCCCAACCCCAAAAAGAAAGTTCTGGCAAGGAGCGGAGCAGATGCATGACACATAGTTCTGCTCAAAAATATGTTGGGTGGCAGAGATTTCTGTGCTCTGCAGCAGAGTGACTGGATCCATACAAAACACCGCAGGAGGAGACATCCAGCCTCTCGCGGCTGCCGGGGTGTCCGGGGTGTCCCACCACCACGTGGTCCCACTCCCGCTTTCCCCAACCTCTCAGAGCTGGGTGTTTGTCCTGGGTGTCTCTCTCTCTTTCTGGTTTCTCAAATGGGCTGATGTGGCCAAGGGCTGGAAGTTGAAGCCTGACATCATTTCCATCTCCAGTTTCACGATCTTGGTCCTCATGGCTCCCACCTTTCCCTCCTTTGAACCTGAAAGCCAAGATCAGCAGGAACAAGATCAGACAGTGACCTGAGCCCTTCCCTCTTCCTGATCCAAACCCCACATCCATGGACAGAAAGTTTCCCTTGGGTTTCCTGGAGCTGGGGAACCTTTCCCACAGCTGGAGAACGTCTCCTGGAGCAGGAGAACATCTCCTGGAGCTGGGGAGCCTCTGCTGGAGAGGAGGGAGATGAAGGACAAGGGGAGGTCCCACCATGGGACGTGCAGTCCCCAGCACAGGTCCTGCCCCGAGCAATAAGGTTGGGACAGGGGTGGCTGGAGGGGACAGGGTGAAGGATTAACCTCCCGGTTATTCATGGTGGGTCAAACCCACTCAGCTCATTTATTTTTTCCAAGGGTCCCTCGCTACGAGGGGATGGGTCTGGGGGTGGAGACCCTTGATGTGGTTCAGAGACACCCCCCCCCGTGGTGGAGCCTGTGCAGGCTGCTCGCTGCAGGGAGGATGCGGAGGATTCCTCCTCTCCGCAAAGGTCACCAGCCCCTGTTCTAAACCCTCAGGTACATTTATATTTAATCCCTCGCACGAACAATTTTCCAGGCATATTTTGGTCCTGAAAGGACACTGCCAAGGTGAGCTGGCTCCCCTGCGGTTCCTGGGATGGAGCTGTTGTCAAGCAGCTCGAGCAGGAGCAGCGCGGTCCCTGGAGCGGCCGCATCCGTCATCTCCCGGGGGCATCGCCCATCAAAAGCTCTCAGGCTGTTGGCAGGGACCCCGGCAGGTCCCCGCTGCGGAGCGACATGCCGGGACCCCCCAGGAGAGGGGAGCAGCCCCCCCTGGGCAGGGTGCAGCCAGGAGGACTGTGTTTCCCTGGGGTTTGTGCCAGGCACAGTGGAGGGACAAGGGCTGGAGCCGGAGTGTGCTGCCCTCCCGGGAGCTGTGCCAAGCTGCCCACACTCACGTTGGTGTGGGCCACTCAGCCGAGGCCAAACGCTCCGTGCCCAACCACCTACGGTCCCAGCTCCCCCCAAGATCTGACACCCCACCCCACCCCCCATCCTCTCTTCCCACCGAATTTCATCTCGCAGCATCCCCGCAGTCGGTTCGGGAGACGCAGAGGTGACAGACGTAGGAGAAGCGGTCGTGGGCTGCCACTCGCTGTGTTATTCCCCCGGGAACACACCCGGCTCCTCTCGGCACTGGCAGCAGAGATCTCGCTCCACAAATGCCACCCGAGGTCGGGAGCTCATGGGGGTCCACAGCCCCCCTTTCCCCCCACATCTGCCGGCCCCACAGATGTTATTCCGGAGAGGGTTTAAGGAGCTGTGTGTCACTACAGCGTTTTGGGAGTGCATTGAACAACATGACTAAGGTTTGTCACATGTTTGTTCTCTCATCCTGTCCTCGGGAGGAGAAGCGTGTGTGGGGGAGTGCTTTATTTTCCATTTTAGAACATCTATACATTTTCCTCAGCGTTTTTGGCCACGGGAGGAGCGGGAGAACCAGGGCTCGGGATGCTGGAATGAGATAGGGCTGTGAGGGGCAACCAGGCTGGCTGCCACGCTGGGGGGCACATCTCTGCCCCCAGCCCCAGCCTGTCTGCTGGCAGTGGGGTACAGGGTGGTGGTAGGACCCCCCTGCTGGGGACCTGTGGGATGATCAGATGGGAAGCAGCAGGAGGATGAGAAACCTCGTGTGGAGGTGAGCAGGACCTCCTGGTGTCCTGCTGCTGGGGGGGGGGCTGCAGTGGTGTGGCCCTTCCCGGTCTCCCTGCGGGGGGAATGGCTCTCCCGTGCCTTAAAATAGGGAGTGCTGTGGGATGGGATGGGATGGGATGGGACATGATGGAACAGGATGGGATGGAACGGGGCAGAATAGCATAGCGTGGGGTGGGACAAAACGGGATAGAATGGGACAGGATGGGACGGGACGGGATGGGATGGAACAGAATGGGATGGGACAGAACAGAATGGGATGGGACGGAACAGAATGGGATGGGACAGGACAGAATGGGATGGGATGGAACAGAATAGGATGGGATGGGACAGGACAATCTTCCATTGTATCTGTGCAACGCCTCCAAAGGGCTGCAGAGTCTTGGCTGGAGCCTCTGGGCAGGGATATAAATAATTAATAATAACAATAATTGAGCAGGACTTCGCAGCACGCAGCTGTGCTGTAAGGTCATGGCAACAAGATCCCCCCCGTGTGCGTCTGCAGCCGAGTAAGAGGTTTGGATGTCGGGGCAGAGCTGGAAAACCATTTAGTAAGAAACTGGGAGGTTTCACGCCGTGGCAGCGGCAGAAACACCGGCCACGGAGAGCCTGGGATGGGGGATGTACCTGGGTGTCCCACAGGACTTTGCCAAAGAGCAGCATCCCAGCCAAAACCAGTCATCTGAGTCACTGTTTGCCTGCAAGATATGTTGGTTTGTTTGGGTTAAAATGGGGGGTTTTTGGCTCTTGGCTTGTCCCTACGGTGTCCCCACAGGGCTGAGACTGTTTTTGGGATGGGTACGGGGCAGGGGTGGTCATGCAGCCCCCTCCCAGCTTCTCACATTTTAGCAATTAGTTATCATCAGTGGATAAAGAGGTAAGAAAGAAGCAGAGGGAGCACCCGTGCTCGGCCCAGAGCTCTGCTCCGCCAAACCCTGTGCCTTCACCCCATCCCAGCAAGAACCCATCCACGTACCGGGGCCGTGATGCGGGAGCTGCTCCTTCGAAGCCCATGGAAACAAGTCCCCGCTGCTGCTTCCGCCGCCGAGCAGGAGACCCTGGCTGCATTAATGGGAAAGACAAAAGAAATAAAGATATTTTTGTATTTATCTTAGCATTTTGCAGCTGTCTACACTGAGAAATTAATCTCCGTATCCATTGCATCAGTTATTAAGCAACGGCGGTTCCAAAATAGCCCGGGCAGACGCTCTGTTCTGAGCCACGAGTAGTTTTTGTGCCAGAAAAATGCCTCTGCTTGGGAAGCGCAGTAATATCCCGGAGTGACATAAAATCCCAGAGTTTTTACATCAGCAAAATTCACTGCAATAGCCGTTGCAGAATGGCTTGGTGGTGGTGACCGCTCCTGCCAGCTCTTTAATGCAGACAAGCCTTTAGCTTGACGAGCCCCCGATCCAGTGGGGGTTCAAGCCCAGGACAGCAGGGCTGGGATCCCTCTTTTTGCTTCCCACCACCTTTTTCCCATGGAGATCCCTTACCATCCCGCTGGGAGTCCTACCTGCAAAGCCCAGGAAAAATTCTTTCAGGAAAACTTGAAAAGGGCCTGAGGAAGGTTTCTTTTAAAAGGTGAATTTCTATCAGATGGAGCTGTTGGGCCAAGAGGCCCCTGAGGGTGGCTGGCTTCCACCTCCTCTCCGATGCTGGAAAAACATCCTCTCCTTTCCTCTCCTTTATTGCCAGCTTTGCTTTTACTTTGTTTTCTTACCCTCAAGGAAGGGAGTTGGCCGTTCCTTTTCACTTGGACCTTCCAAAGGGCAAGCTGTGCATCCGAGGGTATGCCATACCCTTGGTGGTAGAAAGCTGTGGGTTTACACTTATTACCTATCTAATGCTGTCTCTGTTTCCATAGAGACTCTATAAATAGAATAAAATTTAAATCATTATTTCCTGGAGTAGCAATTTGGCACCCTGGATTTATTATATATTTCCCAGGAAAAACCAAAAGGATAGAAATTTTCATTATGAATGGATAACGGGAGGATTAAAGGGTTTGCCCGTAGAGTTTAGTGACACGGGATCTGATGGCTGATTCCTTGTCCATATTGCTGGCGTGACGAGAATTAGGCCCTCCTGGATTTGGACCTTGTGCCTTTAATGTCTGGAGGTTTTAGGAGATGGAGCCCTTTGTGTATGGCCATGAAATCCCCCACCGTCTGCAGCTCCCGGAGTCGGTTGTGTCTCAATCCCTGCTTTTCTAAAAGCCAGAGTTTTTGCCAAGTGTCTGCTGGGGGCTATAAGTAGCTCCCAGTTCCGTGCCGGTTTTCAAGCATGAGTTAATGGCAGCGCCGCCGTTACGGGAAGCAGGGTCCCTGGGGGGAGCCCCAGCCGCAGTAAATCTGTGCTGAAATGCCCCCCAACGTCAGCAAGGTCAGGACTGGCGTCCTCAAAGGTGGGGTGCTCGGCTTAACTCCAAAACAGAGACAGAGGGCACCGGGGGCAGAGCTCCTGCCTTGTCATCTGCTGGGTTCCCGGTAGCTGAGGCTGCCTCGGGAGGTGAGAAGATCTTTCGATGTCACAAGGTTGTTTACGTGCTGCCCGGGAGCCACGATGGACTGGGGATCTGGGATCCACTGAGCCCATTGCAGATGCTGCCCACGCCGCTGCCCCCTCCTTGTTAGATCACACACAGGGGATTGTGGAGGGCATCCAGCCAAAATCTCCCGGGGATACAAATCTGGGCATTCCAGTGACCGGGGAAACCGCTCCGGGCTGACCCGGCTGCAATCAAGAGCACGATCTGTTCCACCATCCATATTGCATGACTTCGCCATGGCCAACGTCCACCCCGATTCCCAGGAGCCGTCACGAGAAAAGCCGTGTGCTCTGTGGGAACGCGAGTCTCGTTCCCCTGGGAGAGGAGACCCTGGGTTACCCAGGGGAGCGCCGTGCCCCCATCTCCTGCTGGAAACCAGTTGCTGCCCAGCGGGAACTGGATTTGGTGGCACTGGGCCATGAGCTGCGGTTTCACCCATGTAAGTGAGGCCAGCCTGGTCCGTGCTGCTCTCAGAGGCCATGGAAAATCCCTCCCCAGTGAAAAGTCCTCCCTGATTCTTCCTGGAGCAGGTTTGGGAGAGCAGGTGGCTCCTGGCAGCACCTCGGTGGCCCAGGCTCCAAGGCTGGGGATAATCCTGGTGTTTCTAGGGAGGGAAAAGGCTGCTCCATCCCAGCTCCCCGCAGGGTTGGGGTCTCTGCATCCGGCGTTGGCTGCAGCAGGGACCCTCCTCCCTCCATTGCTTGGAAAGGTCTTTCTGCTCCTCTTGCTACTTGTAGGGGTAGCCAGTGCTCATCGGAGACCTCCCTCTGGTGTGGGGAATGCTGTTGGAGCTGCAGATCTGAGCTGTCCCAAGCCACTGTGTGCCATCAAATGACAACTTGTGCCTAATACTTTTCCACGGGTATAAAGTGCAGCGCTGGCAGCAGGGCTTCTTCCCTTCCGCAGATCCCTTTCTGCTGGTGTGGAGTTCCCAGAGCCCTCCAGAAGCTCTTTAATCCCTTGAGCTTCGTGTTTTGGTTCGGTGCTAGTGTGGGCACCATCCCTCAGAGCTCTGTGTGCCAAAATGGGGCGACGCTGGTCCTTCCTGACAGTCACAGGGGTTGTTTCCTCTCCTCTCCTGCAGAAAATCCAGCAGCTCTCCGAAGGGTCCATGTTTGGCCATGGCCTGAAGCACCTTTTCCACAGCCGCCGGCGGTCGCGGGAGCGGGAGCACCAGAACTCACAGGACTCGCTGCCGCCGCACTACGGCATGTCCGACCACGACTCCCCCGACGAGAAGGAGCGCTCCCCGGAGATGCACCGTGTCTCCTACGCCATGTCCCTCCATGACCTCCCGGCGCGTCCCACCGCCTTCAACCGGGTGCTGCAGCAGATCCGCTCTCGCCCCTCCATCAAGCGGGGCACCAGCCTGCACAGCGGCAGCCGGCGGGCCAAAAGCGGCTCACTGGAGCCCCAGAAAGGGAGCCCCCACCTCGTCCGCAAGGCCCCCCAGGACAGCAGCCTCACCGCCATCCTGCATCAGCACCAGGGTCGCCCCAGGTCCTCCTCCACCACCGACACTGCCATCCTCCTGGCCGAGAGCGGGGCCGTCTACCTGCTCACCGAGGACACCGAGTGCCTGGCCGATAAGGTAGGGCTGGCACAGGGACATCCCTGGGTGGTTGGGGGGTACAAGCCCACGCTGGGGCAGGACTGGGTGCAGAGCACCCCAAAATGCTGCCGGGAGGACACCATACCTTGGGACAGCGCTGGTGGCACCGGGTGCGCAGGACGGCGGATGGCAGCCCCTGCCTGGGAGCAACTCGGGGTTGATGCTGGGGTTGATGCTTCTCTCACGGGGACATGAAGCCAGGGACATGTCCCAGTCCAATTCCCAGAGTGGAATTTGAGGGAAAGGGACCTGGCAAGAGCTCTGTGACCGTGGGATGGGACCCCCCGGCGCAGGGTCGGAGGGGACCCTGGACAGCCCAGTGCTGGGTGTCTACAGGGACTCAGCCAAGTGGCTGCAAACTGGTCCCGTCTGAAGCGATTTCCAAACGGCTCTGTGCAGAGCTAATCGTGAGGATGGTGTTTCCATCCAGCGTTTAGCCCCGTTAATTATGAAACAGCCGAGATTAGCGCGGTGGCACGGCTCGCTGAGGACAAGCCGCAGGCGGTGAGAGGCGCTCCCGGTGCCGGTGGGATTCCCTGTGTTGGCTTCTCTCCTTGGCCTTTGGAGTTTGGGGGGTGTCACATTCTCAAACCACTCTGTGCAGCCCAGGAGGCTAGAAGCATCCTCCTCTTTTCTTTATTTATTTATATTTTTTTTTCTAAATTTACCCAAGAATACCAGTAGTGAATTGGCAAAGTGGTAGGGCTGGGGGGGTATGGCCGTGGCACCCGGCAGGGTCTCTTGGGTGGGCATCAGGGTGGTTTTTACAGGAATGGCTGTGTAATAGGGTGGCAGTGGCCGGGCAGAGCTGCCGGGGTGGGACAGTGGCCGGGGTGTCAGGTCCATGTGCTCCTCCCAAGCAGAGGGACCCAGCGGGTGTAGGAGCTGGGGGCGATGCTTCCCACGCATCTCCCCCCTCCCGGCCCCTGCCAGCCGCTCCTCTCTGCTTGGCACCCAGTCTCCCAGAGGGAAATCTGACCTGGAGACTTCTGCTGCCCTCTGAGCTCATGGAAAGAGGATCAACCAGATACTTTTTCTTTCTGTTTTGGCTGGGCTGTGTCAGGGCCGAGCCACAGCTGACGCTCGCAGCTCGCGGTGGGTGCCAGCCCTGCTCCCCTGCCACAGCCGTGCGGGGACGGGGCCACCGCCGGGACGTGGGAATCTGCTCCCAGAGGAGAGACTACGTTATACTCACACGAAACGACTACCCAGGTCCTCCTCTCCCCCTTTACAGTGTCCAAATCAGGACATCCCAACCCTTCCCTGGCAGTCCCCCAGACCAAGTGCCCAAGCAGGGCCGGGAGTCCCTCAGGTTGTTCATTTGAGCGTCTGCAGCCAAAAATTCCTCCTTCTGGCCTGTGGCATCGGCCTTGCAAGGAGCCCAGTCCCACGGAGCCCCTTGGGGTTCCAGCAGCGGGACAGAAGCACCCGGAGGGAGACGAGAGCAGAGCGGGTCCCTGTCCGCTCCGGGAGCGGCACAAAGAGCGCAGAAAGGGGATGAATAATTAACTGCATATGTCACAAAGAGTAATAAGAAGAGAGGCGATACTGGGGCCTTTGTGAGGCAGTGGAAAAATAACCTATTTAGAGAAACAAGAGCTATGTGATATTCTCATGCCGTATTATTTTTCCGTAGCCCTCAGGAAACCCAGCCTCGGGCCCACGGCAAAGGCAAACCGGGTTCCTCTTCCGCAGGGATGGCCGGTGCTGCCGTGCCCTGGGCTCCAGCCCGGCCCGCACGGCTCTGCCAGACCCCGGCAGGCGGGATCCCACCGGGGCTTTGGGCCAGCAAGGACTTGACATCCCCCTTGCCTTGTCCTGCCGGGGTCAGACACCTCCTCCCCATTTCACCCTGCGTTTGGAAGCCAGGGGTGCACAGGGCTCCTCCAAAAGAGCCGTTTCCCCCCCTCTCCCCCCTGAAATTTCATGCTGAATTTTCCACCCGTTGCATAAGGGCCTGAGCACATGCTGGATTAATCCCTCGTGGGATCGCTCAGCCTCAGCAAGTGCTTTTTGAACAGCTATTGAGATTTTCTTTTTTTTTTTCTCAGTTAGGTTCCTGCAGTTTTCCCTTCCCTACCTTCACCTGCATCGCTCCCTGCACATACGGTTCCTCCCCCCCTCCACCCCCTAAGTCCCCTCAGGAGGCAGTGGGGAGCAGTTGGGTTGGCTGGAGGAGGCGAGTGGGATCATGGCATGGTCTGGGCATTTGGCGCCGGGCACCGGTTCTGGCTGGGGGTCAGGACCCAGAGATGTCCCCCTGCCCTTCATGGGGAGCGTCGCCAAGCGGTGACCCCCCCACCCGGGGCTGGGGGGCCAGCAGTGGGCAGTCACCACGGCCACACATTGGGGACAAGGCTTTGCTTTGCAGGGTGATGCCCACCTGGGGTATAAGTATTTGTGCCTCCCCCCGCCTTCCCCGCAGCCTTCCTCACCGCGCTCTGCCCACCTCGTGCGTGCAAAGAGCTGCTCCCGATGGGGATGGGGTGACTGCGATATCCCCTGCTTCCCGCTGGCAATTCCATGCAGCTTGGCACCGAGGTTTTGTAGGGTGACTCTGCTCTGAGGAGTGGTATCCGGCGAGCTGGGGGGGCCACTTCTCCAGGGCTGTGGGTACCAACGGCCGGGAGCACCCCTGGATTTCAAGCAGCCGCTTTCCCATGCATCCCATCACACGTGGCTCGCTTGCTTAGCCAGAATGAGGTGGCAATTTGGGGTGCACATCGGTGTTGGTGTGTCCGAGGGGGCACGTGGCCAGTGTCGGTGTTTCCCACGAGGATGTGCCTGTGGAGATGGTGACACGTGTGACCGCGGTGGTGACAGCGGCACATTTGGGGCAGGGGGAGGCTGCGGGTCGGGACCGCGCGTGGCGATGGGAGCCATGGGAGCGTGCTGGAGAGCCTTCTCCTTATCTCACTAATCTCCTGCTGGTGACCCGCCAGCGCCTTGTGGGAGAGGCGGGCGGACGGGCATTACCGGCTGGCACGGCTGCCCAGGCCCCGGCAGCAGCGGCTGTGGGGTCTCCCCGCAGCCCCCCGTCCCCCGTGGCCGTGGGGTCACCCGAGTGACGGTGCTGGCGGGGCAGAGCATCCCGGGGGGACCCTCGTCCCCGTCCCCCTTGGGGCGGCCGGAGCTGGACCGAGGCGGCCGCGGGGTTTTGTGCCTGGTGCTGCCCGGGAGCTGCGCGGACGCCTGCGGGGACTGCGGGATGGTCCACGTCCAGGTGAGACCCTCCCCTCCCCGGTACCGGGGCCCCTCCGAGCCCCACCAACCCACGGCGAGCGGCGTCGAGCAGGAGGGAGCCCGGGCGGGCGGGCTGGATCCGGGGCCGGTGGCCGTTAGAGGGCAGCGTTACCGCACCGGCGTGCGCGGGTGTCTGTCTGTCTGTCCGTCCGTTCGTCCGTAACCCCCCGCCGGCTTCTCCCCGGCATCCCAGAGGGACCCGCTCACAAGTGTCACGAGTGCAAGTGCTCAGCCCCGGCCGGCAGCGCGGCTCGGACCCGCGCAGCATCCCCCGAGGGGGGCGAGGGGCCGGACCCTGGCCGGGCTCGCTGCCCGCCTGCCCTTGGCATCCCTCGGGAAATGACAGCACCAGCTGCCACCGCTGCCCGTGGCCTCCCGTGCCCCTCCCGCAGCCGCCTTGGCCCCTCGGCACGGATGCTTCTCCTGTGAGACACAGGGGAGGGACGGGGGGCGGCAGGGGGGCTTCGTGCCACGTCTCTGCTTTGGGCTTGTGGGCCAGGGGGGGCTGCTGAGCGGCTACGAGCCACGCTTATTTCTGGGCTGGTAGCCCAAGTGTGCTGTGCTCCTCTCTACTCCCCTCCTGCCTGCCCACTCTCCGCGGGAGGGGGTCTGGGGGCTCTGCCTCGCAGGGGGGCCCTGCCCTCACAGCCCCATCCCTGCCATCCTGCTGCCTCAAGGACGCCGGCGCTCCCAACGCGGGGCAGGATTCATCCCGCTAAATTTAGACGCTGCCGGGTCAGTGGCTATATCAGGGTGAGAGGGATTAGAGCCAACGGAGAGAAACCCGCCGTTTCTGAGCATCCACCCCGGGGGCTGCCGTGGCCCATGGGCATGGAGGGGTTGGGGCGAGCGGTGGCCAGGAGGCTCTGGGACAGCTCAGCCCTTGCCCCAGAGCCTCAGGGCCACCAGGAGAAGTTCTTCTCCCCTGCCCAGGCATCTGTTTTCTGGCTGCCGCGTGGCCAGCTCAGCCCTGGCTCCCTCCGGCCCCGCTGGCATCCATCCGCCTTCGGTTTCAGGGTGGGGACGTGATTTCTCGCCTCCTAAGGCTCCGGTTACCCAGAACCAGTCTCAGTTGACAACTGGGATGGGGACAGGGATGGGGACCCTGCACAACCCAGCCGGCACCCCTCAGGGCTGGCACAGCCCATGGAGGGGCTGAGCAGCCTGAGCCTGGCTCCAGCTCCGAGGGGAGATGCCCCAGAGCCGGAGACTTACCGGTAGGATGGTGGGTTTGCTCCACGGTGCTTCTTGAGTATCCTTTCTCTGTGCGGTGGGTGAGGACGTGGTGGTGGCAAGGGAGGTTAGCTGGGCACACGGGGGTGGCTCGGATGCTGGTGAGTGCTTTCCTACCCCTAAAACTCACTTCCGATGGGAATTTTGGGGTCCTGGGGCCAGCGATCCTAAAAGCAGAAGCATGAAGCTGAGCTCCTGAGCTTATAGCCTGCTTCCTGGAGGTGCTGAGCACCCGAGGATCCCCAAGGAGCTGGCAGGAGCTAAGGGGATGCAGGACCTTTGAGTTTCCTTGCCTTGGTTGCTGTCCCCGTGTCTCTAACCCAGGCAGGGGTTTCCCCTCACTCTCTGCCTCCCGTCTCCCCAGCTGGGAAGCGGGGCCAGCACTTCCACGTGCTAGGGAAAGTCTCTGGCATCTCTTTAGGAGGATTTGCTGACAGAGGCAAAGCACATCCTCCCCTCCCACCCAAACTCCCGGTGAGTTCTGGTGTTAAAATCCCAGAGGAAGGAGGTAAATAGGCCAGCGGTGACTGCAAGAGTGAATAGAGGGAGCAGTGGTGTAAAGCTGCCCTCCCTGCAGCCCCCCAGCATTTGGGGCAGGGTCCCCAGGGGGTGAGCTGGGGGTGCAGAGACCCTACAAGTGCCAAGGGTTTTTTGGGGGAACTGCTGAGCTCTGCTGCAAACCAGACACCCCAAAACTAAAGGTGTGAGAGTCTCCAGGTTGGCTCCTACCTCTGTTTCCTTGCGTGTCGCGGGAGAATGAGAGTCCGTGAGGGAAGGGTGATGGTGGGAACTCGTTCCCTCACTCCCATCGGGACGGCGCTTCGAGGAGCACTTTGGGAAAGAGCAGATAATAGCTGTGAAGACAAAGATACCCGAGATTGCTGCTTAATTAATTCAGGAGAAGAAGAATATCAGACTCTCGTACTGATTCACCCCCCAGCAGAAGACATCGTGTTCCTCAGCCTTCGTTTGACATATGGCTGTTGTTTCCAGCCCACCAGCAGCTCCCGCTCCCGGAGAGGCAGGGACTGGGAACGCCACCGGCCCTGGGGGGATTTGGGTCGAGCGGGTGCTGGTGCATGGGGCAGATGCTCAAGGTGGACAGGGCAGGACTGGGGGAGCAAGGGTTCATGTCCATCCCGCAGTCTGTCCTGCCTGTCCCCTGCCACCGTGGGCAGGATTTGGCTCCTGAGTCAGGATGAGCAAAGCCAGGTCCTGCCTTGTGACTCTGACAGCGCCGGGCTCCTCACCCCGTGGCTCTGCCTCCCCCTGCCTTCTCCCTCAAACCCTTCCTACGCAAGCTGTCAAAAATTCCACCCCCCTATCCCCCCCAGTTGCCCAAATCACCCTGTTAGAGGTGTTGAAACCCGGCAGCAGCATGGGCTGGGGGTGCTGCTGGTGGTTTCAGGGCTGTGTCACCCAGCACCATTGCTGGGGCTCCCAGGGTTACTCCCTCCAGTAAAAACAACAGTGGGAATTTTCCCAAAGACTCTCCGAGCGTAGGAAGGGCCCTGAATAGCTTCGCCCGTGAGGGATGGTCACTGAATCACCTCCACAGAGGTGTCCATCCTGGTGACCTGCAAGCCCAGGGCACAAGGGTTCGTCCCTGACCCAGAGGATGTGGTGAGGAATTAGGAAACGCTGGGGTATGGATGGGCATAGAGTCAGAGGGACTTCCCAAGCCCAGGGCAGGCAGCGGGGACGGATCCCTGCCACCCCCAGGATCTGCCCGTCTGTTCCCACACAGCCGCCTTCCACGCCGGGCTCTTTGCCGGGTGCCAGGCGGGATCCTGCTGCCACCCAGAGCCCCGTGGGATGGTGGCACCATCCCAGCTCAGACTGGGGACGGAGGAACCGCAGCGGCTGCTCTGTTTGTTCTCTGCGTGGTTGGGGAGGCAGCCCGGGCAGGCAGCGCTCGGCGGTTGCTGTTTGTTCTCCCAGCACAGTTGGAGGAGCGGGACCGGTCCCTGCGGCACCCAGGCTGTTCCCGCTCCCCCAGGCTCCCTCCCATGCTCACCAGCCTGTGCTGCTTGTTCTTGGCTGCTTCGTCCTGCCTCCTCTGCAAACGCACGTCCTGCCATCCTCTGCCCCTCCGGCTCCTTAACCACAGCCATGACAGAGGGAGAGGATCCGGCTGCCTCGCGGAGCACCGGCCCGGCGCTTTGCCGGAGCGACCAGGGCATCCTCATGCCAGAACCACATCCTCCCGACTCCTGTCCTGGGAAAAGGATATTGCTCTTTAATTCTCTGCTGGGTGTCTTTGTAAGTATCCCCCTCTCCGCTCTCCTTCCTGCTCCTAGGCACCGGCAAGGCAAGGACTCGGGATGTCCGGGAATAAGGTGGTACCTGCAGGATTCCCCGAGGGGAGATCCGATGAGTTTTGGGACTGGCCCCAGCGCTTGAAATGAGGGAAATGGAAAGCAGAGCTCGGAGGCCGCAGGGAGGGTGTTTTCCAGAGTGTCTTGTGCAGCTGGGGTTTTTTTCCTGCCCTGCTGAGGCTGCAGAAGAGCGATGGGAAGTGACCTCTGGCTCCTGTGCTAAAAGGAGAAGTGATGTTAAGGGAGATGTTAAACCAAAGAGGAGCGTCCCTCAGCAATCTGCCCCGTGTCATGCCCGGAGCCATCCACGGCTGGGGGCTTGGCCAGGCTGCAAAATCCACCTCCGCTGGGACAGCTCGGTGGGATCGGAGTCCCTTCCCCAGGGCGGCTGCAGACCGTACGGTAGGCACAGCTGGTTTCTGCTCCTGGTGGGTTTAACTTACCGGGGAATCTGCTCTTCTCTGTGCCCTTTGGCACATGGATGGCACCGCAGCCCGCTGCCAGCGCACGGCGGGGGTGCGTGGGGAAGGGGCTCGGCGCTGGCAGGGTGCCCCGCACGGTGCCGGTGCCGCAGCGGTGGGAACTTGGGCTAGAAATGGCCAAGGATCTTCGTAATTGGTGTCAAACTGTGCTTTGGCAGCTTCGCATCACAGATGGGTCCGTGGTGGGCTGCTCCGGCTCTGCCTCTTCCCCATTCCCAGTAGCTAGAGCTGCGAGCGTGGGCACCAGTGCTGGAACTGGTCCAGGAGGGTCCGTCAGCGCCGGGCTAAAGGATGGAGGGGGGGATTCAAGGAATTCCGTTCCCAGTTCAGAGCTGCCCAAGCGGAGGCTGTTGCTTCTCTGCCCGTTTCCTCCTGTCACCCTGGTCAGCTTATCTCCAGCCACATGTGTTCCCGTGGCCCGGCAGCCCCTGCCCCAGACCTGTCAGAGTCCATGTCTCCTGGAAGGGAAATCTTCCCGCAGGGAGCATTCGCTGCCGTTGCAAGGGCAGTGTCCGTGGCGAGGTTTAGGGGAGTCCATGTTTGCGGGATACGGGGGGACTGAGACCTGGGGATGGTGCTTTTATGGAGCTGTCGACCCAAACCTTTCTGACCCATCCGTGCCAGGGCAGGTTGGTTTTGGTGGCACCCAACCCAGGCAGGGCTGTGCACCACAGGGGAGCTTGGAGGTGCAGCCCTGCACCCAGAGCCTCTCCGACATGGCAGGTTACACTTCCAGAGCATGGATGGACGTAGGGACAGCCTGAGAGGTGGTGGGAAGCAGGAGGCTGAGCGGTGCTTGGTTTGTCTCAGCTGCGGGAGCAGCATGGTCTTCCCCATTAAACATGCATCTGGGTCACCATCAGCTCATCGGTCCGGCCGGTACAATTCAGTGTGTGGCTGAAAAGACTTCCTAAGCTGTTGTTGTTTTGTTGCCTTTTTTTGAGAAATAACTAAACCGGAGCACTGCAAATGGAGCTCTCTCATTCCCCCCGTTGTCTGCGGCTGCACAGATGCTCTGGTCTGTGGCCACCCTTGGTTTGAGGTTCCAGCATCCGCAGGGCGCGCTGAGGGCTTTGGTCTGGCACAGCGTGGGGCTGTGGGCTTTGCTCCTGCTTCCCTCAACCGCTCTTATCCAGGTCGGATCCTGCAGCAGTGGCCACATCTACCCCGCTCTGTGCAACCCCGTGGGTTTGGGCCGAGTCAAAGGCACAAGCTCCGGGGCTCCTTTCTCGCCCAGGACTTTTGTTTTGGCCTCTCACCAGCTCTGCTGGCCCCAGCATAAATGCGGCGCCTGGGGGGAGACTCCAAAATGCCACCGGCTCCTGCAGAGCCAGAGCCTGCTGCCATCCCTGCTTGCTTTTTGGCCATCCCATCCGATTGCTTTTTAATTGCACATGAAGCACCAAATGGTTGTTATCTGGTCAGTCGGCTGGATGGTTTTTCCATGCATTGCGTGTTCTCCCGTGGCAGAATCGGGTCGGTGCCACCTTCCCCATCATTTTCCGTGGCACGAGCGGGTGGGCAGCATCCCAGTGCACGGCCAAGACACTGCCTGATCCCGACACAAGCAGCCGGTTCCCAGCTTTGAGCTCCCTCGGGTTTGCCCCCTCCTTGCTTGGCGACTGTTTTTCCCCACACGTCGGTCCCACCCGGGGTTTTGCTTTACGTGTGCCTCCCCCCCTGCCTCTCCTGGGCTTTACGTCCCGGTGTGTGACACAGCAGATGACAACGGCCCATCCCGACCCCCTGTGTCAGGGCACCGGCAGCGTATGGAGCTGGAGGCGTGTGAACATCCCGCCACAGGGATGAGGAGGGGGGGGGTTTGCATTACAGCCCTGAAAGCTCCAGTCGCTGAGAGCTGTAAACAGCTCGGGCAGATTTTCCTGAGTCGGCAATCCCTCTGCACCCACCGGCTCGGTGCCGACGCTGCGCTCGCTCCCGGCACGCTCGGCAGGTCCCAGGGGATGCAGGGCCAGCCCTGACGGGGGGTTTGCAGGAGGGATCTCCTCCTCCCTCCCTCCCTGCTGTTCTCCCCTCAAACTTTGCTGCCTTCAGCTGCCGCTTTCCCCCAGCCATGGCAGCCAGCCCTGCCTGCCCAGCGCTGCTGGGCTCCGTGCCGTGGCGAGGAGGTGGCCGAGCAGCCCATGCCGATTAGCCCTGGGGGACCCAAGCCCTGCCTGCGATGGAGGTAGGTCCCGGCAGCCGGTGGGGTTGGAATAAGACCATGGGGAGGATGGTGATGGGGAGAGAGGGACCAGCCAGGGCTTTCGGTACCTCCGTTCCTGGCGCTCAGTGAATGAAACCCCCCGGCATGATCCGTGCCAGCGCAGCAGAGTCAGGGTGGGAAGCTCCGCTGCGAGATGAAACCTTTACCATGCCTCCCTACATTATGTAAGAAAAATTAATTCTCCGGCTGGTAAATTAGTGGAGGCAGCTGCTGCCGGCCCGTTGTGTCCATCCAGGGCTGCCACAGGAGCAGGCAGGGCACGGAGGGGACACAGGGCTGCCTGCTTTGCTCTCTGATGCAGGCTTGAAAGGAGGGTGGGAAGTGTGAGTCAGGGCTCCTGCTTCTATTTTCAACGCCTGGGGTGGGTAACGCGGTCTGGTGGGAATAGCAGCTCCGCTCCGGGAGGCACAGGGCTGGGAACACACGTGGGGATAGGGATGGGGACACCCAGAGTGTCCCCTGTAAGGCTGGGCTAATTGCAAAATCACCAGCTCACAGGACAGATGCTGTCCTGAATTATGCTGATCAAGTGCTCCGGGGAAGAGGGGCTGTGGAATCACCCACATTTCCTGCTGCCTGTCCCAAAATCAAGCTCCGCACGTCCACTGCCCACCTGCATTTCTCTGCCGGCCGTGGCCTCTCCATTGTGGCTTTCCAGGGCCACCAAGGGCTTGGGGCACGGTGACACCTAGGCAGCAGCTCCTCGGGTCCGCCCTGCCTGCCAGCATCCCCCCGCAGCCTGGTGGTACTTATTGTTTCCATGCTTGAAGGTCCATCTGGTCCTTCCCACGGCCGTTTTGTCCCCGTGTTGTGTCTCAGCTGGCAGCCACGGTCACCCCTCGTAGTGAAAGTCCTCGCTCGGGGTCGATGCAGCAGAAGCCACGGCATTAGCTCATCCGCTGCGTGTCCCAGTGGGCTATAGGCTACGGAAAACAGAATAGTTCAGGGCATGAGTAAGTGTCTTTGAGAGCTTTGTTATGAACTTTGCAATAATTGTGCAATTTCTTAAGAATGGGTTTAAATCCCTTCCCGGCGTGGCTGTGCCGGGACACCCACATCTCCGCGCTGGGGACACGGCCCTGAGCGAGCTGCTGGCCCCGAGCTCCTCACCTGCCACCTGGGCTTTCTTCCATCAAACCTGCAGCAGCAAATAAACCAGCATTGCATAATTGCGCCCGGCCGTGGCCCTCTAAGTACTGTTTGCTCAGCTTATTAGCTTGAGCCTTTTGCATATCTCAGCTCCCCTGGGTTGAACTCTGGTGATAAGAATAATTTTTCTTTCCTTCCCGCGTCCTGCATTCCTCCTGCATCCCACATCAGCCCCTGCTCTCCCCTCCGAGCCCGCCTGGAAAACAAGCCCTTTCATTTCCATGTGCCTACCAGAAGGTTTTCTGCCTGTGGGGAAAGTGTGGCTTTTACTAATCCCCCGGTTAAATCCACGGCACAGTCATTTAGGCTTGCTGGGATTTAGCAGGCGCTGTCTGTTAATGCTGCAGAGATCGGTATTGTCTTTTTTTAGTTGTTGTTTTCAAAGCAATAACCTGATGTGGCTTTTCTGTGATGTGCCCTGTGCCCAAGAGAGCAGAGCTTTCCGGGGGGCTTGGGGAAAGGATTTCACCCCAGCCAGGTCAGCCTGGATGGGCAGCATCGGATCCATGCTGGTCACCCCCCATCCTGCCCTCCCTTCCCCCTGCACCCCCAAATATACTCCCATGAATAACTCCAAAAGAATGGCTTTGCAGGGGCAAAGGTTGGGGTGATTCCCAAACCTTTGGGTGATTCCCAAACCTTTTGGGTCCCAATCTTTTCCCTGTAGGGAAACACATTTTGAGCAACTTCTCCCCTTCACTGCCATGGTTGGGTTTTCCCTGTTTCAGCATCTCCGGCGCTGTCTTTTCCTTTGCCACGACCAATTTGTCCCTCACTGTGGAGAGAATTGCAAACATCTGGGTGAAAAGTCTGTTTCCTGCTGCTTCTCATTTCTGCCCCTCGATAAGAAACCGAAGTGAAACCCTTTGTGGGGCAGCTGAAGGGCCCAGCCCAGCTGAGGGGCTAAGAATAGCCTGGCAGCGGGGTCTGAAAACTCTGCAGATTTTTTGGGCATTATTTAAAAAAAAATAAATAATAAAAAAAAGGTGCTGATCCAGCTCCCAGCTCTGCCCTGTGTCTCCCTGCAGGCTGGGAGCTGCCAGCTCTCCCCTTTGCTCTCACCCTCCTGCCCCATGTTACATTAACGCTGCTGCAATGGAGAGAGGAGAAAAGCCTTGGGAAGGGGCTGGGGGATGCTCCCCCTGAGCTTGTGGTTGTCTGCTTTGCCTCCCAAGGAGGCTGAGACCCCCGTAACAACACCTCCCCAACCCTGCATGAAGCACCAACACCCCCAGGCTCCCAGCAGGACAGCAGCTCTAGGGGGGAAAAAGGAGATACAAGTAAATAAGAGGAGGGGAACATTTTCTCCTGCTTTTCCGAGCCCCGCGTGGGACCTGCTGCAGACGGGAGTGTTTATAAGCAGCATCTTGAGAACATTCCTCCCTCCCGCGCAAGGCATTTCCTGGTGATAACACACTCCTAAGTAATGATCTCGCAGCATTATCCCTATTAAAGGGTCATTCGGGGAAAGTGTGATGGAAATTAGAAATTATTCAGGTCTGCCAACAGTATTTAACTTTCAAGCAGCTCTTAATTAGAAGCCAGGAGCCATTTATACAACCACTGAGATTTGCATAAGAATCTGCATGTAAAACCCAGCCACTGGAAAGATTTAGTGATTTAATTTTTTGTTGAAGTGGCAAAGCAGCGGTGCCCGGGTGGGGGAGCGGGAGGCAGGACCCCCGGTTGCACCCGGGCTCCCCCACTGATTCTAAGTGTGGCCTCAGGCAAGTGATTTCCTCTCCCAAAGCTCCCGTTTTTCCATCTGTAAAATGAAAATCAGCACGTGTCCCAACTCTCTAGGTGGCAGCTTGTGCTCACAGAGGGGTCTGGCATTGCCAGGTGTGAAACCTTGGAAAAGAAAGCAAAGGAACCCCAGTGCCTGGAGCCCCTGGGGATCGGGAGCTGCTCCCGAGTCACCCACAAATTGGGATTACGGCAGAGTTTCTCTTCGGCTGAAAAACTCCTGTGTGCATCTCAGCTAAAAGCCAAAGACTGAAATCAAGCTGAAATACCTCCGGGTTGCTCAGTCTCTGCTCTCCCCGCTGGTTTGGTGGGAGATTTGTTGACGGGTTCCAGTTTTAGCTCCTCTCTCCTCATTCCCTGGCTGGCGCTGGGTGTCCAGCAGCTCAGAAATCCTGGTGCCCGTCTCTGCAACAGAACGAGGGCAGAAAGTCAGAGTCAAGCTCCCGGCGGGAGCTGCTCCTTGCTGAAAGCAGTTGGCCAAAAACAGCCCCCAAACCCTAATTATTTTGTTGCTGCACCCTCTAACTGGCTCATTCCCGGGACGGCAGTGCTATGGCTGGGAAATGCTTAACCAGCCGGAAAAAAACAACAACTTCTCACTCTTTCTCTGGTTAACTATTCTCCTGCCCAGCTCCCTCTCCCTCCTCTGCCCCCCTGCCCTGTTCCTCTCCTTCCCCCTCCCCAGGGGGGGCTGCCTGGGTGTTCGCTCCCCCCCGTTGAGCATCACCCTCCTCTCTCGTTTTGCTCGCAGCTGGACAAAGGGGACGTGACCGCGCTCAGCCTGCCCTCCGCCACCGGGCACGGCGACGCTGACGCCACCGTCTGCCTGGACGTCCCCGATGGCACCCCCGACCCTCACCGGACAAAAGCCGCCATCGAGCACCTGCACCAGAAGATCCTCAAGATCACCGAGCAGATCAAGATCGAGCAGGAGGCTCGGGATGACAACGTGGCCGAGTACCTGAAGCTGGCCAACAACGCGGACAAGCAGCAAGCCTCCCGCATCAAGCAGGTTTTCGAGAAGAAGAACCAGAAGTCGGCGCAGACCATCGCCCAGCTGCACAAGAAGCTGGAGCACTACCACAAGAAGCTGAAGGAGATCGAGCAGAACGGTCCATCCCGGCAGCCCAAGGATGTCTTCCGGGACATGCACCAGGGTCTTAAGGATGTGGGTGCCAACGTTCGCTCCAGCATCAGCGGCTTCGGCGGTGGCGTGGTGGAGGGCGTCAAGGGAGGGCTCTCGGGTCTGTCCCAGGCCACCCACACCGCCGTGGTCTCCAAGCCCCGAGAATTTGCCAGCCTCATCCGGAACAAGTTCGGCAGCGCGGACAACATTGCCCACCTGAAGGACACGTTGGATGACGGGCACCCAGAGGAGGCATCGCGGGCTCTCAGCGGCAGTGCCACCCTGGTCTCCAGCCCCAAGTACGGCAGCGACGATGAGTGCTCCAGTGCCACCTCCGGCTCGGCTGGTGGCAGCAACTCAGGGGCAGGACCTGGTGGCTTGGGGAGTCCCAAGTCCAACACGCTGGACAGCCACCACAATAACTTCGACACCATCCTGGAGGAGCTCCGGGAGATCAAGGACAGCCAGTCACACCTGGAGGACTCCATGGAGGACCTCAAGGCCCAGCTGCAGCGGGATTACACCTACATGACACAGTGCTTGCAAGAGGAGCGGTACAGGTAGGGACGGGTGGGTGCTAGGGTGGCTTTTTGGGGACCACGAGGTCACCATCCTGGGCTCCTCACTGCCAGACCCCCCCAGCAGCACTGCTCCCATGGAGGATCATGCAGTGCTTCCCCTTCATCAGCCATAATCATCTACAGCCAAGAGCGGGGGGGAACAGAGGGGCCGGGTGGTTTTCCCAGTGTCTGGGGAAGGAGGGCAGGGGGTGTCTGGGGGGACCTGCCCACCCCAGCGGTCCCTTCACCCCCCCCATGCGCAGGTACGAGCGCCTGGAGGAGCAGCTGAATGATCTCACCGAGCTGCACCAGAATGAAATGACCAACCTGAAGCAGGAGCTGGCCAGCATGGAGGAGAAGGTGGCCTACCAGTCCTACGAGAGGGCACGGGACATCCAGGTAGGGGACCACAAGGGCTCAGCTCCCCCCCCACTGCACCCTCCTATCCATGGGGCAAGGGAGGGACCCTGGGCTGGGAGGGAAGGTGGGCAAGGGGCATCCCTTTCTCTAGCAGGGCAAGGCTCTGGGGGGATGGCTGCAGCACTGGGCTGTTATGAGCCCCATGTGGGCCACCACAGGCCCCACTGTCCCAGTTTGGGTCATCTCCCCTGCTGCAGTCCCATCGCAGGCAGCAGCGTGGGACGGGATGTGCCTTGCATGTTGCATGGGCCAAGGGTTTGCAGAGGAAAACCCCTTCCAGAACAGCTGGGGTGGTCACCATCACAAGGGTGGCACACACTGGAGCAGCAAGGTCTCAGAGGATGGGGCAAATTCCAAAAGCCCTCCTGGGGCATCCTTGGAGCCAGTCCTGACGTGCTTTCCCTCGCAGGAGGCGGTGGAGTCCTGCCTGACGCGGGTGACCAAGCTGGAGCTGCAGCAGCAGCAGCAGCAGGTGGTACAGCTGGAAGGGGTGGAGAACGCCAACGCTCGGGCTCTGCTGGGCAAGTTCATCAACGTCATCCTGGCCCTGATGGCCGTGCTGCTCGTCTTCGTCTCCACCATCGCCAACTTCATCACCCCGCTCATGAAGACCCGCATGCGCATCCTCAGCACCGCCCTGCTCGTCCTCTTCCTCTTCTTCCTCTGGAAGCACTGGGACTCCATCACCTACTTTCTGGAGCACGTCCTGCTCCCCAGCTGATCCCCAGCCCGGCCACGGTGGCCCCAGGGGCTTTCCATTTCCCACAGAGGAGAGGGCAGGGGGACAGTGGTCCAGAGCCTTTGGGTTGTTTCTTCACGTGCTCGGTTCCGTTGCTTTCCCGACCCTCCATCCTCGCCGCAGCCGGCGGCGATTGCTCGGAGCCGGGATCCGTCAGTCCTCTGGGATGTTTGGGGAGGGTGGGATGAGGAACACGGAGGAGTTTTGGAAGAAACTGGTGATTTATGAGGCACTGGGTTTTTCTAGAGTTTTTTGGGTTGTTTTTTGAAATTGTCGTTCTGTTCTGAAAGCCCATGGGAAGGAGGTCTCCTGCAGAGCTCTTCTGTCGGTGGGAAGGATTGAGCTGGACCAAACCCAGCTCCGGTAGAACTTTCCACAGAGAGAGGAGAGGGGTTACTTGGGGCTGGGGTTTCTCTCTCATCCTTGAAGACCAGGATGGCAAAAAGCTTCAGTCCCGGGATGGAGTGAAAGCAAAGTACGTGGCGAAGGAGAAAGCGGGTCCAAGGCAAATGCAGCAGGACATGCACATCCCACCAGCCTCTCCCAACCCCACCACAGCCTGGCCAGGACAGAGCAGGGCTGTGACACTCTCCCTGTGTCCCCACGGGAGCCTGGGCAGACACAGTGGACCGGATGCCGGGCACAGCCCTGGCACAAGTGAGATTCCCTCTGCTGTTTTCCCTTCATTTATTTATTTCCCCCTCCTTTGGCTTTAGTTGATCTGATCTCTTCAGGGACACCCGGATTTTCCAGCATCACGCCTCTGAGTTTTACAGCCTCTGCACCGTGTCGTGTGTGTGTGTGTGTGTGTGTGTGCGTGTGTGGTTTTTAATTTAATTCAAGACTCTGTTTCCATTCGTGAATCAAAGCTGGTAGAGCCCGGAGCAGGGAGGGGGGAGGCGAGCAGCCGCCTTCCCAGCCTCCCTGGGCCCTACACAAGAGCACAGCATGCTGTCTCGGATGTTTCTTAAATTATTTCATACATATATATTTATGTAATATATCTATACACACACACGTATATATATAAATATATATATATAAAAGCATATGCACAGTCAGATCCTCCTCTGCTGCAAATGGGGGACACCCCACCGACTCCGGAGGCCCTGAACGACTTTGCCTCAGCTGAGAATTTGGCCCTTGACTTTCTGTGGCACGTGCCAGCCCCGTGTGCAGGGCACGGGGGGCTCAGGAGGGACAGAGGGGGTCCTGCAGAAGGGGCATAGGCAGTTCCAGCACATGGAGGGGAAGGCGTGTGTCCTCTCCCACCTCCCAAGCCAAGCCCAGCTCCCTGCTCCCACTTGGTGCTTGAGCATCACCCCTCACATTGGCACAGCTCCCAGCGCATCCCAGCAGCCAGGCTCGGTGCAGGAGCTCCGTGTGGGGCAGTGGGTGCCTGCAGGAGCCCGGAGCTCTGCCAAAGGAACCAGCAACACATGGGTGGGAGGCTGCAAGGAAGAGGGCTGGGGGGCAGAGGGATGAAGACCCCCACATGTACCCTAGGGACACAGCTGAGAGCTCTGGGTGGGAACCCCAGGGCGCTGGGTCTGAACACATCAGCAAGGAGAGAAGTGGTGGGAGAGACCGAGGAGGGAGAAGAGCCATCACTTCTGGAGGGTGACCACAGCGAGAGGTGGCCCCGCTGTCCTTGCGGAGACCTGGCAGCAAGGACCAGCAGGTACCAGAAACATCCCAGCCCGTCGGTTTGCACCGGAGATAAACCACACACACTGTGAGGGAGCTCAGCATGGGGGAGCAGGGGGGGGCAGAGATAAGCCTGCACTATTTCTGAAGCCCAGCAGGCTGGGTCTCAGCTGCTTTGACCTGGGAAGGTGGCAAATGGGTCTGAGCTGGCTGCTGAGCAGACACGGGTGGGGAGAAGCAACGCAGCAGGGCTCTGAGGGGACCTGGCAGTACCTCTGTCTGGTGATGGACGGGAGGCACACGAATGGACCCCACTCCCGGGCACCCCCTGTAGTGACTGGAAAGGGCATTTAAGAGGTGACATGGGATTAGTATCAGAGACAAGGCAGCTGGACCCCAGCAAGCAGGACGATGCAGATGGCTGCAGAGGCTCCCCGCAGCCCAGCCTGCTGCTGCTGCAGGTGACATCCAGGGCACATCCTTTCTGGACTGAATGGTCACATCTCCATGGACTTCATTTGAGCAACGGGGGCTTACCCAGAGCTGGGGAACCTGCTGCATCCTCAGCTTCAGCAGGGCTACCTGCCCCACCGCATCCCCACGAGGTGTGTGCTGCACCGGGGCAGCATTTACACCATTAAATACCTGCAAGAACAAAACAATGAGTAATTAAATTTCCAAAATCTGAGCTCCCTAAACCCAGCTCCCTTTGCTGCTTGGCTCCAGCTGAGCCCCTGAGAGCCCGGGATAGGGGGGGTCAGCTGCCCCACCGCTGCGACCCCCCCACCGGCAGGCAGGAGTGGGGAGGACTACGAAAACTGGGAAAAGGAGGGGATTGGGAAAAGAAGGGGACGGGGAAAAGCTTTCCTACCGGTCTACGGCGTCCCACCGGGCTGGGGTCTGCGGCGCTGAGGGACCCGCGGCCGCAGGGGGGCTCCCGGCCTCCGCCGCGGAGGGACCGGTGATGGGAGGCGGCCCCGGAGCCGCCCCGGAGCATCCTCCCTAAATGGTGTGGAGGGGCGGTGGGGTCCTTGACCCCAATTAGCGCTTTAAGCCCTTTAACCCCTTCCTGCCTGCAGCTCGGCACTGCCCCATCTCCCCTGCCCTGGGGGTCTGGAGCAGCGAGAGTGGCCGGCGGGGTGCTGGTGTCCCTGAGCTTTGTAGGAAAAGGGGACAGTTCTGCGGGGGACAGCCAGCACCCTGTCTCAGGAGGGTGCAGGCTCCCTTGGCAGCGGGAGGTGGGTGCAATAGGGTGTCCAAGCACGGAGAAGGTGTGTGCTACAGCTCAGCCCCAGCCACAGCTGTGTCCTCTGCAAATTGGAAAAGGTGGTGGGGTAGGAGCACTGCCATGAGCCCTGCCACCCCCCCCCACCCCGGCTCAGGAGAGCGCTGCCAGCCTGGGCAGGCCCCAGTGGCAGAGACTGGGCAGAGGAGCATCCTGTGACACTATGGGACAGTCACATCGTGTCCTGGCACAGGCCAGCCCTGGCCACCTCCTTGGCAGCGGCCAGAGGAGGCCCCGCTGCTGGGGCAGCGAGCAGAGCTCCTCCACCCTGCAGGGCCGAGAACATCCCAGTGGGAATATGGGGATCTCTGATACCTCCTGTTCCCAGACCTGCCTGTCCCCACTGCCCAGTGTCCTGGGCCAGTCCCTGCTTCCACCTCATCCTGCCCCGGGGAGCAGCAGAGCCCATGGGCTGGGTTGTGCCAGCCAGGAATGACATCCCTGCTGCCCCTCTGGCATCCAGCATCCTCCCGCTCCCCACGCCTGGGCACCCAGCCGAGCCCCACTCCCATGGGCAAGCAGCTGGCAGACGGGGCCTGCCGGCATCTTCCCATGCCCGGCAAGGGGGATGCAGGAGCCAGAAAATCCTGTGCAGGGAGCCAGGGAGCTGCCGGTGACATTTGTGCTGGTCGCAGGGACAATTCCCGTATGGCATGTGCAGCGCGGGGCTCCCTGAGGACTCGCATTCTCCCAGTGGGCACCGGCACAGCGGGGCCAGGGGGGGCTCATAACGGCCCCCTTTGTGCGGGTGGCGGGAGGAGAGGTGAAGCTTTGACGTCAGCCCGGGAGGAATTCCTTAATGCCATTCAGGCCTCCCTCGCCCGCGTTGCTAATTGCGTTTTATGTAATAGCTGCAGCTGGGCTCCCAGTCCGCTATTGAGAGCGGGATAAGACAGAGTGACAGGGGCAGCGGGGGCCCGGGCAGTGCCGGGGGCTGTGAGTCACACCGAGCTGGTGCCACCGGGCACAGGGACCCTCACAGCCCCTCATCCTGTGTCCCCGGGGCTCGGCCACCCCCTTGCCCATTGGCGTGGGCACACACAGAGGCTGGTGCCGGCTGCACGCCAGGGACAGACTTTGGGAGCTCAGTGGGAAAAGCCAGAGATGGGTCAGGGGGGTTCTGCGGGGGCGAGGGACACTAATGTGGGGTGACACCTCTCCGGCTGGCACAGACAGAGGAACCCTTCCCTCTACAGGGTTTGCCTTCGCCCCCCATTTGGGGCTGGTTTGGAGCATCACCATCAGTGCCACCCAAGGGGACCCTGGGGTGCCCCCGGTGCTGTGGTGTGGGATGAAGGGTGGGCAGGCAGTGCTGGGTCCCCTCCTCTGCCTCATGTGTGTGATCACCCACCACCACAGCCAGCTTGCAGCAAGTAATAATAATAAATTGGTTTGGTATCTACGGGGTAATTGCACTTAATGGAGACGAAGAAGGCAGGGATTTATCTCGCCAGCGTTACGCCGCCGGGTTTCCAGCTGCACGAGCCTCAGATCATAAAATAATATATTTGCTGCCCTCTGCTCTGTTGCTGGATCTCCCAAATACCCCCCCGGCATCCCCCCATTGCTCCAGGGACCTCCCTGCGTGCCCAAGGAGAGGAGCACCAAAGGCTGGAGGCTGCTCCCTCATGCAGGGACCCAGAAGCTCCCGCCTCCATTTTGAGGTGCTGCTGGCATCACCTTGCCCCTGGTTCACCCCCCTTCAACCCACTGCAAACCCTGGCATGGAGACCCTCACCCTGGCATGGAGACCCTCACCCAGCACCTGCTGGGATGCCTGACCCAGGGATACCATGGGGGTGCAGCACAGAGGGAGAGTTTTCCCAAGGAGGAGGAGGAGGAGGATGAAGAAGGGGGATTGAGGGGGGGATGTTGGCAACCGTCAATGGGAAAGACGGCGGGACCCCAGACGTCCCCTCCTCCCCTCCGGCGTGGCCAAGCTTAGGCCGTAAAAAGAAAGAGCTGGTACCAAGGATAACATGCTTCGCATTCCTGCGCTGTCTCCGGGGGAATTTCGACTGATCTACATGAAAAATACTCGCTGCCCCCAGGGTCAAAGTGTCTGGAGGAAAAATTTCCGAGCGGAAAAGCTTAAAGCGGTGCAGAGCCACAGCCGGTGGCTGGATCTGGGGCACTCGGGTCTCACCTGGTGTGACTGGTGATGGCCAGTGCCACCACGGCTGGTGCCCGTGCCACTGTGACCAGTGCCAATGCCACCATGGCCAGTGTCTGCACCACTGTGGCTAGTGGCTGTGTACTGTGACTAGTGCCCCTGCCACTGTGACCAGTGCCAATGCCACCGTGGTGCTCCCCAGAGCACAGCAGGGTGTAGGGGGCTGCTTCCACCACCCGTGAGCCCATCTCGCCTCCCTCATCCCCATTGGGGCCGGGGGGGGTGTCTGCCTGCCCCCTCCTGCACCTTCACTTTGCTTTCCCATGGCCAGGGAAAGGTGAGGAAGGAGCCGTGGGCTGAGACTGTCTCCCCCTCTGGGGCTGCTGCCGATGGTGGGGGGACCAGAGCTCCTGTGCACATCATCTGCAAGCCATCAGAGACACATCAGCCACACCATGGAGCACCTCCTGGTGACACCAGGCTTTGGAAAGGCCAGTGCTTGTGGGACACGTGCTGTCCCTCTGCCACAGGCTGGTCCCAGGCTCTGCAGCAGCAGGGGGTCCTCCAGCCCCCAAGCCTCAGCTCCTTGCCCTGGGCACCCCCACTTGGACACACGGGGTGAACAGCAACACCTCTTGTGAACCCGGCAGCCCACAGCTCGGCACAGGGTGGGAGAAAGGGGGGAAAAGCCCCGAGGTTGCCCCCTGAACCCTGAGGAGCAGAGCCCTGGTGGATCCGGCTCCTCTTATACTCGTGGCCAATCTAATAATTTAATTTCACATTTGAAAATAAATACTTGTCTGGGGTTGGGGGGAAAAGAAAGGCTCACGGAAGAAAATTAAGAGGAATTTAATTAAGGGCAGTGCTGGGAATGTCTCTACCACAATAAAGATAAGGAGGATCAATTGCTTCTTCCTAGGATCAAAGGGAAGGGCTGGAGGGGGGAAGCGGGGCTGTCGGGCGGCTACAAAGCGCAGGGGAGGGAGGGGAAGGCCGGGAGAGAAAGGCACACAAGAGAAAGCAGGAGAAAGGCAGCCAGATAAGATTAGAAAAATAATTGATCGCGTAGCTCCCCGAGGGCTGCCCGGACCCACAGGTCGATCCGAGCGTGGCGGAGGCTGGGGAGGGGGATCCATGCTGTCTCCCCGGCTGCCTCCTGCCTGGCAAGAGCCACCAGGGAAGGGGCAGCACCGGTTCAAAGTGCCTTATGGTAAGGGCACCCTCAGCTGAGCCCATGGCTTGGTTGTGCCGGTCACTCTGACACTGCACAGGTCCCACCGTAAATCAGATTAAACCTTCGGTGTCCCCCACCAGGCACCAAATTGCCCAAAGGCACAGGGTCCTGCTACCCCCACCTCCCACCAGCCTCCTGGAGGGTCTGTGTTGGCTCTGCCATTCCCGTCCCCATTTCCTGTGGACTGGTGCAGGGTGTTGCAGGCAGACGCAGGCAGATGCAGGCAGGGCACAGGGGTGTGGGGCTGCACCGTGGGCAGCCTCATGGGTGCTCACGGAGCACCACAGGTTTGTGCAAGCCACTGGATGTCATCCTCCGGGTCCCCGGGGTGGCCCGTCTGGGGCGAAACCCTGACAGTGCAGTGACTCAGGTGGCCCTGTGGGACATGGAGGTTTGTGACACCTTCTCTCACCACTGCATCACCACGATGGCATCACCACATCGCCAGCACCCTTCTGGCCAGGCAGGGCTCCTGTGAGGCCGGTGTGCCAGATCCAGAGCAAGGCTGCACCCCAACACCACGACCCTCCCAGCCGGCTCTGCACGGTGGTGGGCACAGGGCTGCCGTTCGCCAGCACGGGGGGAGCAGGAGGCTCCAAAAAGCCCCTCCCGAGCCATTTCTGCATCGTCTGGGAGCCTCCATCGCCCAGCCCAGCACTGTGAGGAAGCATGTCCCGTGTCTCACACGGGAAGGGAGTGTGGGACCGCTGGGAGCTGCAGGGGAGGGTGATTTTCCCAGCGTATCTGGTTCCCTGTGAATGCAAAGAAGCACCCAGACGGGTTTCTTGAAAGGGCTGGACCTGGTGGGTCCTGAATTCGGCAGGCTGGTAGGCAGCCAGCCGGGGCAGTCCTGACGATCCAGTGAGGCCACGCTTTGCATCTCCAGGCACCTGAGTAACTGCGTGACTCCGGCTTCTTCGGGTGTGAAATGGGAACGCTGGTACCCATCTACCCACAAGACCTACCGCAGAGCTGCCCAGCAGGCCTGCTTCTTCCTCCTGGGGTTTGCATAGGTTGGGACACCACTGCCGCGTCAGGAGCAAGGTTTGCATCCCGGCTGGGAACTCCCTGCAGCGGCACTGCCCGGCATGTGAGCCCTGGTGTGTGTCTCCCCCACCTCCTCAGCCTCTGCCTCCGGGAAAATGGGCTCCTTTCTTGCCTCACCTGCTTTTGCAAGAAGCCGGAGCCTGCACCCGGAGAAAGCGGTTCAGCCAGCTCCGGCGGGGAGGGCCACGCTGGCAGCCTGGCAGGGAGACAGCATCTGGGTGTGCCAGGTCCCCGCGGAGCCCGGTGGCAGCCCCGCTCTCTCCGGGTGATAGCAGCCGGGCGGTCCAGCCAGCAGGGCTGGTTTGCCGTGTCTCCGCCGGAGCCCTGCCAGCTCCGTGCCTCCCCGGGCGGCTTCGCACGTCTCTGAAGTGCTTGGGAAGTGTTTGGGGGGTTCTATTCCCGTGTGGCAGCTGACCAAGCAGCTGTGTCTGGCCCCTGTAAGGGCTTGGCAAGGGATGGGCAGGATGCTGTCTACCCAGGGAGAGCACTTGTGGGTCCCCACGGTGCGAGTGTGGCATTCACATCCCATCAGCTCCGGGCAGGCATGATGGGATGGATGGCCCTGCAAATGACAGGGGGGACAGGAGGTGGCCAGATGGTCCCTCGGCTGCAAGCCACGCTCCAGCAGTGCTGGCAGAGCACAGCATCCTCATCCTCAGCATCATTTGGAGGTCAGACTAGATGACCTTGGAGGTCCCTTCTGGCCTGGACCAATCTATGAATCTATGAATCCTCCCCGATCCTCCCCGATCCCCTCTGCCCCATCCTGCTGCAGAGAGGACCACAGCCCCAGTGCACACACGAGCTGCTGCTCGGGATAGATGGGCAGAGCCATCCCGCTTGGAGAAATCCCAGGGGCTGCCTCCTCCAGCGAGACCCAGCAGCCCAAGCAGCACCACCACGGCTTCAGGAGGGCTCTGAGGCTTCAGGGTGGCTACCAGCACTCAGTTATCTGGGTCCGCAGCAGGGGCTGGGATTACATTTTGAAGTCTCAGGCTCAGATGTGATGCAGCCATTCCTTGTGCTCCTGGGAAACAGGATCAAAGTTTCCGGGGTGCCGTTTTCTCCCCTTTTTCGGCTGCTCCAGGCTGCAGCAAAGTGCCATTGAAGAGGGGAGGACTTTCATGTGGGGATTTCTCTTCTTCAGATCTTCAAAGAAATGCAGCAATCAAACAGGTAGTAGTGGAGGCACCTTAAAAAAAAAGCCTCACTTTGAAAACATCACATGCAAAAGAAACATCTAAACTTTGTTGTGTTAATTGTTCTGGCACTCAAAGTTACGGCAAAATTCCTTAGAAATATGGTTGGCTCCGGGCCCACGATGCGTCAGACAGACAAAAAAATGCTCAAGCAGAAAAACCTGGGGAAAAGAAAACCAACAACAGGAGATTTCAACAGGAAGGAACGGCAGCGTGACTTGGTCACCCCGGCGGGGAGATGACAGCCGGCAGGCAGCTGATAGGAAAACCCCACAGCACCTGGGGCATCCACCCACGTTTCCTTGGGATTCTGCTTGCCCTGGGCATCATTAGGAGCCGGTCACTAATGAGGGCAGGCTGTGGCCCTGCCGCCATCTCCTTCCCACCGATATGAGCATGGTTTTTGGAAGCAGAGGTGCCAGTTGCACCCTGCGCTGTTTGCAGCCACTTTCTCAACAGCTCTGGGCAAGTGGCATTTGCTGTGGGCTGTCCCTGGGGGTCACAGGCACCCATCCCCCCCGAGAAGGCACGTCTCCCTTCCCACATCACATCCTCCCCCTTGCCTCGAGCCTGCTCTGCTCTGAGCCCCAAATATGGGCTCGGTGCATCCGGGCTCCCCGGCACAAGCCCGGGCAGGAGCGCGGCGCCGTGGGGGTGACTCAGGGCCCCGGCAGCTCCCTGGGGCCAGGGGAGCGCCCACAGCTCCCCTCTACCAAGAAACCCAGCCTGGCCTGGGCAGGACCCGCTGGGAGTGCCCTCGCTTCCCCTCCTCCAGCCACCTCAGCCCCAAAACACCCTTTTCTCCCCCTTTTTCAGGGCACACGGGCACTGGGGCTGCTCGTGGATGTTGCATGGGGATGTGGCTCCTGCAACACCCCCCAGACGAGCTGGGGTTATAGGTCTGGGCTGGTGCACGGTGCAGCACCACTGGGGTGCAAGTGACCCACCAAGCCACAGTCGTGCCATCCGCTGCAGCCCAGAGCCTGAAAAACACCTGGAAATGCCCAATTTTCATGCCTGAAAATGCCCCCATCTGCTCTCTGGCAACATCCACAGCCCCAGTCCCTTGGGGTGTAGCCCATGGGGATGCACCAGCTGCTCCCAGTACAAAACCAGCACCCCGAGGACCAGCAGAAAGGGGTCCAGGCTGTCCCCCAGTAGCCACGGCTCTTGCAGTGGGGCAGTGACAAGAGAAACTTGGATCAGTTGGCAGAAATCCACAGGGCACCACGCTGTGCTCCCAGCCCTCCAGCATTACCTCGTCAGCCGGGACAATTTATCTTTGGGTGTTTCTTCCCATTTCCCTCTCCCCCAAGCCAGCCTGGCAGGAGCACAGCTCCGCTCCCACACGCCAAGGCAGCGCTGCCCTACGCTGGCAGCAAACCCGGCAGGTCAGCTGAAGTCACCCCCCCCCAAAAAATGGCATTTTCTCAGTAAAATGCCACTGAGGTCATTTTCAACTGCCTCAAACACCCACGGCGGGGATGGGGGCTGCGCTAAGCAGCTCCCAGGAGCTTGGGAGGCAGGAGGGAAGCAGAGGGTTTGTGAATCCTCGGGATGAAAGGGCTGAATAAAAGGGAGCTGTTAATAATAGTCCTGGCCTGAAAGGGGGGCTCAGCCCCCGGCTGTGGGGGGGCAGCTGCTGTGCGGGGGGGCAGAGGCAGCGGAAATCAGGGCTGGGATGAAAGGAGCGTTTCCAAGGGCTGGCGGCGGAATGCCGGGAGCATGGGCACGGTGTGGGGAGGGGGGCACCAGCAGGGATGGGGAACAATCATTACGGCCCCCTCCCACTGCCTCCGAGGTGTCTTTGGGCTGAGATCGCCTCCTTCACCCACTCATCCAGCCCTGGGAGTCTCTGACGACATTTCATAGCATCACAGAATGGTTCAGGTTGGGAGGGACCTTAAAGCCCCCCCAGTGACACCCCCTGCCCTGGGCAGGGACACCTCCCACCAGAGCAGGTTGCTCCAAGCCCCCTCCAACCTGGCCTTGAACCCC
>JAOXNH010000013.1:4644872-4655137 GCA_028566575.1 Bartramia longicauda
CCCCAACTCTCTCAGCCTGTCCTCACAGCAGAGGGGCTCCAGCCCTCCCAGCATCTCCGTGGCCTCCTCTGGACCCACTCCATCAGGTCCGTGTCCTTCTGATGTTGGGGTGATGCAGGGAGAGACTGGCATCCAAGGGCTGAGGAGAGGAGAGGACCACAGCACTGGGAAGATGCAGAGCAAAGCTCCTGGGTGTCTCCCACCAGGAGAGATGTGGGGACAGAAGGAGACAGACGTAGGCAAGGCACACGTGCTTTGCTACAAGGAGCCACAATGCACCCAGGACTTTCAAAAAAATATATGCATTGAGGGCAAAAATCAGAGAGAGGAGAGGCCTGGGCAAGCACAGCCTGTCCATGCTTGCCACAGGAGGATGCTTGGCCCTCCTGGACACACAGCTTGGGAAGGAGAAGCGTCCTCCATGACCAGAGCCGGGGGGGGGGAAACGTCTGCAGGCTGCTCCGGCACTCCCACGCGCAGGCTTTTTACGGACATTTCTGGTTAATTCTGCAGCACCTTCCCGTGTGGTCTTTCTGCCCCTGTGGTAAAATCTTTGTTTTGAGATATTAAAAGAATGCAATTATTTCCCAAAGCAGCCAAAACAAAAGCTCTTGCCCGGCTCTGGCATGTGTGAGGACACACCGGATTGATTGAAGAAAGAGATAGCTCCAGCATTACTCATCCCCGCGCTCAGACCTGGATTTTCCCACCACTTCCAGCAGCTCGGGGCAGGGTGAGGCAGAGCAGGGGCTCGCCAGCGTCTGAGAGGGATGATTTAATCCAGCCTTGGCCATGTCTCTGCGGGCTTTGTGTCCCTGAGCAGGCGGGGGGTAGAGGATGGGGCTGTGCCATGGCCCAGCAGCAGCTCCCAGAGCATCATGGCCGTGCCGTGTCCCTGTGTCACGATGAGACCCTGGCAGACGTCGCCATTCCCTGGATGGTCTTGTGATCTGGGTGATCAGGTGTGAGATTAAATAAGGACCCCTTGGGGACATCCGCCCCGCAGGGTGGCTGGAACAACGGGCACCAAGCTCCAGGTCTTGGAGACAGGCACCAAACTTCTGCAACATCCCTGGCTGTGACCTGCCACGCTGCTGGAAGGGCTGAATGTTAAATACCATCCAGTTAGGACACAGGTACCTGCCAGTGCCCATGATTTTTATTGCCAGTGCCCATGATTTTTATTGCCAGTGGCCATGTGGCACCTCCGTTCCTCAGTTCCTCACCAGATGTCAGGGATGAACAACTTCTTGCAGCTTCAGACCGGTCCGGCATCCTTTCCACCCTCAAACCTCCCCCCGGGCTTTGGGGAGGGATGACCCATGGGTGAATCTCTCTCCTCATTATAAAATTAGTCACCTCCCACCAGTATGGAAGCGGGGGGGAGGGAATGTCCGAAGAAGACACCGTGCTGAAGCCGAGCTGTGATAATGAATTATTCACTGGGCAGTAACAGGAGCTGCCTCTCAATCTGCAAGTGGCCGGCACCGGCAGGGCCCATAGGGAAGATAAACAAGGCCTAGATGAGATTAACTAAACTGCTGTAATTCCAATGTCAAAGTAAACAGATCGGATCCTGTTCGGGCACAGCCCAGAGATTGCAGAAGAGCTGAAGGGGGAAGGTACAAACCTCCCTTATTGCAATAAACAAAGCAATTTCACTTGACTTGGAGATGAAAGCGCCTGTGTCTCCCGGCCGCTGCGAGCCCAGGGATGAACGCCGTTGCCAGCCGTGGGATCGCTCCTGGTGGAGCCCACCTGGCCAAGAAAGCACTTGAGCAGGAGTTTAACTTTAAGCACATGTTTAATAGCCCCGCTGATTTATAGGAATGCTTTCCAGAGGCTTTCCCCACAATGATGAAAGGAAACCTGAGGTGGCTTCTCTTTCTGTTTCTACCAGATAAATTATTTTCTGCAGTTTTTGGGGCTGTCAGTGCTAGGTAGGCTGAGATACACTTTTCCTGAGGTATGCTTTTCCGGAGGTATGCTTTTGGTGAGGTATGCTTTTGTTCTAGACCAGCTCAGGAAGCCTATTTTAATGGAAATGTCAAGGGACACAGACCTAAGTCCACTGGAATCCACTGATAAGGATCCTCTATTGTAACAGTAGCATTGCTACTGCTGTCTCAGCAGTGGGGAAACCCACTGAAATTCCCTCTGCCTCCCCCAGCTCCAGCCTTAGAAATCCCAAAGGGGGTTTCTCCCTCGGCAGCCCTTTGCACCACAGGCCCCAGTGCGTGGCCGCTGAAACCAACAGGAAAGTCAGCCAGGAATTTGGCTCGGCGTCAGGTAAACCTGCTCAAAGCCAGTCTAATCAACCCCATGCTTTGTCATAACGGAAGCTCTATTCACTTGCAGGTTCCCAACTTCATATTTATTTATTTATTTATTGTTTTTAAAATAACCGCTGCAGCATTACCTCAGTGCTAAAAACATCCACGTTCTGGTCAAAACAACTTACGGCTTTTCCATCAGCCTCGGTGGCAACAGGCTCTGTTTCACTTCTGCTTGTGGACTGGTGAAGGAATAAACTTTCCCCAGATGACAGACACACAGCAGCGAGCCCTCCAAGAGGGAAAGGAAGAGCTCTGCTGGGCATTAAAATGCCAAAGACAACAAAAAGTTTAAGGATCACCTCTCATTAGTGGTCTCCCAAGCTGGCAGCATTCCTCACCCGCTGCTGGGGAGTGCTCAGGCAGGTGTGAAACCCATTTCTGCTCTGGAAACACTGAGGAAACTGGTTTTGCTCTTATCCTCCCAACTGGGTGCCCCATCCATCAGCAGAAGAAGGGAAACACATTAGCACCAATGGAAGCCTTTTGAAAGGTAATTTATGGCCTATGGCATCTAATGATTCCAGCAGAGGCCACCTCTACAGCCCACTTCCACCACAGCTGTGGATTGCACCAGCCTCCAGATTCCATCCATCCATCCCTCCCTCCCTCCCTCCATCCTTCCATCCATTCATCTCTCCATCCATCCCTCCCTCCCTCCCTCCTTCCATTCCTCCATCCTTCCATCCATCCGCCCGCTCAGGACATCCATCTGCTCTGCCTACAGCCAAGCTCTTTTTTTTCCAGCTTGATAATGCTTCAGGGGGGGCAGATTTTACACCCAGGCTAGGCATTTGTGAGGATCATTTTGCACAACCCCATCAGCCCGATACCGCTTGCACTGGGCTGCTCCGGAGCCCAGCTCCTGCCATCTCCCCTTATCGCTGCCAGCGTAGGCAGGGGCACGGCGGGGAGAGCAGGAGGGAGATAAGGGATGTGCCACAGCCGAGATGGAGAAAGCAGAAATACTGCTTCCTTCAGCTGGACAGAGTAGGAAAAAACATCGTGCTCCGCCTGTAGAAATGCGAGCGGTGAAGCACCCTGAGAAGAGAAAAAGAGGAAAGCAAAAAAGCTGTGATGAGGGGTTGTGCACAGCCGGGGTGCAGCCCATGGGGAAGGACAGGCTCCCCACTTGGTGTCCTGCTCATGCTGCCGCTGGATCAGCCACAGAAGGTGCCAGGACCTCACCTCCTGCCTGCTGGTGACCCAGCTCCTTTCAGTGCTAGATTTATGAGCTTTTTAGTCCAAACTGCGATGAACCCAGGAACTTATCTTTGTGTTTTTAACAATCATATTATCAGGTGATAACGTGATCTGTGTCATTGTATGGTGTTTACCTTCCAAATGAGCAGTGGCCTGAATTATGCTTTAATCTAAAAGTTTGTGGAATAAAAGCCAAAAGAGCAACCCCCATCCAACTGGAGTCCAGTACCTTGACCACTACAATATATGTTAAACCCCTATGGCTGAAGCCCCCACTTACAACAGCAAACCCCAGACAAGTCGGGGAAAGGGCTGAGCAGGGACCCCCCCACAGGATTTTCTGCTGAACTGGTGGGTTTGGGGAAATTCTCTGGGCTCTGCTCTCCTCTCGCGTACGCGCCGAGGGCTCACTCAAAGACACAGGTAACAGGAATTCGGTGCACAGGCCAAGTTACCCACAGCAAGGAGAGAAACTATTATATATATATATAAAATAAATAAAATGCATTATTAGACACATTATTCTTCTACTATACCATCTCATACAGGGTTCCCCTTCCACGGATCAAACAGACTGTACAAATCAAATGACCCAGGACACCCTGTCATAGGCTGACAATGGGGAAGGTGACAGCACGTGGGGCTGCAGAAATGCTGAGGCATCCATTAAAAAAATAAGCAAACTCCCTCCCTCCCTAAAAGCTGGAGCTTTTATTTTCAGGGCAGGAAGCGTCTGTATCTCAGGGTAGTGACTGGATATCCGTGACTGCGCCGGCAGATGATGGAGTGGGTTTGTCTGCTGGCAGCGACGGGGCTGGCTCAGCTGAGGCTGGTGTCCCCGCAGGGCTGGGGACCTTAACGGGGTCAGGGCAGCACACACAGCCACGGCGAACAACGGGGACGGCAGTGACAAAGGGGTCCTAGTGTTTCCCGGTGCCGCTGCGGCTCTGGCAGCACGGAGGAGCTCTATTCCCAGCTATTCTAGACGAGGAGAAACTCCTCACTGAAGCTGTATCACAGCATTCACGTACGCTGGGTCTCCTTGTGGGAAGGGGTGTCCGACCGATGGCCAAAGGACAGCAGTGACCCCAAAGAGCATCTTCCCCCGAGGGCCAGGACCAGCCGGGCAGAGGGGGACGGCGCTGGGTCCGTTCTGCGCCCGTGGCGAGGTACGGGAGTCACTTCTGCTCCTCAACCAGACCTGGTAGAGGCTGTTGTGAGGAAGTTTCCTGTTTATCCAGGCAAAGTCTGCTCGGGGACAATAAGAAGCGATGCTTTTTGGCAGGGCAAGGGGTAGCAGGACGGCTGGGCGCTGCCGTGTGGGAGCAGCCACTGGCGCTGGGACTGAAAAGCCCGGCTTTTAGGAAACACGACTTCGAGTGTCAGGAGTTCAGGCGAGGACACGGCCACGGCCAGCGAGGGGATTTGCCAAGCCCCATTCAGTAGCTGGAAAACTGCAAGAGCTCGGCTGGGTTTCGGATAAAGGAGCACAGGGAACAGGTGGCGAGTGCTGGGAAGGTTGGTGGCCACAGGGACCACAGGCTGTGGAACCCGGGGGTGGCTGGGGGAGAGGGACCAGCCCGGAGCCTTTTTGTAGCTCCCCAGAGCCAGGAGGAACCGCCTGTCCCATCTACTGAAGATCAGTAGGAAAGAATGCCACAATGCACCCTACAAAGCACTCGGCGTACTGAAAGGTGATCCTGTTTCAATGCAAGTCTCTCCGAGAGCTAATATTGAAAAAAAAATGCAAAAATACCCCAGACAATTGCCAATCCATTCTCCAGATTCCTGACAGCAACTCTCTAAGGCAGGTCAAATTTGCGATGTATTTTGGGAAGAAAGTCAGGTTGATACCCAACTATTTTACACTTGTTTGCTTTATTTCTGAAAGATTCCCTTTGCACCACCATCCATGGAGGTTACAGGGATTTAAAGGCCGGGCTCAGCAAATGTGCTTTGACATCAGCAGGTCTTCTCCTGTGCTGAGGTCTGGGCACACCCCTTAAATACACGTTGGAATGGGCATCTGGATTGGTTCTCAACACCAGATATCAGACATCCTCCCACTGTGAGGATCCCCTGCCCCTGAAGAGCAAACACCACAGTTTGTTTTCGGTTGGCCTTGGCAAACCCTGCCCAAGGCACCAGGGCACCACCACCAGCTGAGGCCACAATCTCCCTTCTCCGTGAGCAGGAACCACCACAGGCACAGCCACAGCTCCTCGGGAAGGGAGCTGGGAGGAACATCACAACCTGCAATGGGACCTGGTGCATGTCTGTCCCCCCCGAGCTGGGGCAATGTGTGAATTCCTGCACCCTGGGGTCTCCTGAGGAGCTCGGTTTGTCACAGCTGGGGCTCAGACAGCAGTTCCTGCTGGAGGTGACAGCGGTTGACAGGTAACATGGGACAAGCCCAGCTGTGGGTGCAGCCAGCTCCCCGACCTGCTCCCCACGGGGACAATTCTCTTGGCTCAGGTCCCCCAGGACACCGCTTGCCCCCATACGGCCACCGAAGCTCACCCAGCACCGCTGGCCATGCCCATCACAGGCCTCATCCCACAGGGCTGGTTGGATCATTGGGCTCGATCCCCTGGCTGAGTCTTCACCTTGGTTCTCCAGGCACAGCAAGATCCATCGAGTACCAGTTTCACAGATGGAAGTGCTCAGCATCGTCTGCTGAAAAGCAGAGGCAACATACACCTGGGGAAAGAACCCCTGTGGGTATCTCATCTGTAGAGGTTGGCTGCAGAGCTCAGGGAGCTCCAGGAGCATGAGCAGGATTCAACCCCACAGACATTTCCTTAATTGCCACTCTGCAGCAGCACTAAAGATTATGTGCTTAGAGGACCTGAGAGCAGAATTCAGCTCCTACGACGTGTTTGGACTCCGAGGTGATGCCTCTTCATGAGAATGAAACCCTGGGGGAGATGCCTAACTCCCTTTTCACATCAAGTTATTTGCTGGATCCTTATGTTATGAGCCAAGATCCCTGCACAACCCGAAATGGCCTTTTGGAGCCAGCCTGCCACCCCACCAGCATGATCCGGCACTGCCTGGCCTTGGCAAGCTCCCCGGCTGCAGCAGGATGCCCACGGGAGGTGCTGGTCCAGCCTGGGCTCAGCCCAGGGATGCCATCTGCCGTTCAGAGCCCCAGGAGGAGAACAGGAGCCCGGCCAGCACCGCTCAGCCCCAACGAGAGCAACGCTGCTGGAAAACAAACACTTGGGGTGTCTCTGAGTCACCTCCCTGCTCCCCAGCCTTGGCTCCCGGTCCCATCTCCATCACCTGGAGGGCAGGCACAGCCCTCCTGTTCCAAACAAAAGCAGATTATCTCCCGCAGCCTCCTGTTTCCCACAGCACCAGGAGCAACGCAGGGTTCAAGGTGCAGTTGTGGGAACCATCAGTGGAGAGACTTAGTCCTCCAGCCCGTGCCTGCCAGCGGGCTGGGACCACTGAATGCCACCATCGAGCCTGTAGAGGTAATGGGAAAGTTTGGAGGATTTCCCCTGCTCCTGGAGGGAATCTCAACCCCCTAGAAGGGATTTCCCACAAGATGAGAGGGGCCAGGGGAGGACGGCTGGTTCCCAGAGGCTGGGGGGCTGGCAAGAAGGTGGCTCCCATGAGCAGAGCCCAGCACAGGGGCAGACCAGAGCTACCCTCTAACCCCAGCTTCTGCCACTGACCATGTAATTATGGATACGGCTCTTCTCGCCTTCCTGCTGACCTCTGTGTTTGCCAAGCTGTTTATGATCTGCCAGTAAAAAGCAAACAGCATTATCACTAGGGAAAGTGTTTCAGTTCCTCAGGTAGAGAGGTCTCAGAGTGGGCGTTATCTGGATGTGCGGCGCAGCGGAGGTGTGCTGGAAGCATCTGAAGGCTCAGCAGCTGCCTTTCCCAGCAGATCCTGGGGAGAAGCCAGCAGGCAGAGCAGGGGGTGGCTGGAGGACACGCTGCAGGTCACAGCGAGAGCTCACGGCTGCTCGGGAAGCCCCCAGCCCCTGAAGGGGGGGATAGACATGGAAACAGACTCCTGAGAGAGCTGCTCAGGGAGGGCACTACATCTGGAAAAGTCTAAATGAGATCCATGTGTAAAGCTTTTGTGAAATCTTGGCTCTGCATAGCACCACCATGGGGAAAAGCACCACCATGGGGAAAAGCACCCCCAGCCAGGAGCACCCAGTGCCACAGAGTGACCTCCCCCCAGCTGGGGACACACGGGCTCTGGGGACACGCCAGGGAACCTGTTCCATGAGGAGAGCTTGGGTTTCACTACAAAGGCATCTGACCCAGACCTGCTTCTCTCTATGCTGCCACTCGGAGAGCTCCTCTTTCTCTCCCTCTCTAAATTCTGGGCACATCCCCAGCTTTGATTACAGACCATCTCCCCCCCAGTCCCTGACATCTCTTCATTAAGTCCTAGAGCGGGTTTATTCCCATGACGCTGCTTTGTCTGTCACTCTCTCCAGCCTTTCCTGGGGGGGGGGGGGGACGAAACCCAAGGATCAGCCCCCAGCTGTGCTGTAGCCAGACAAAGGGAGCGGATTCCTCCTCCCCTTGCTCCAGCTGAACAAAGCACGGGAGCCTGAGCCTCCACCAGCGCGGCCTCGCTGCAATGAGCAGGGCTCAGGGCTAATGAGAAAGCGGGAGCCAGAGCTGTGCTGTGTGTGGGAAAGGTTCCTTGAGGACAAAGGAAAACACTTCATTAATAGCTGGAGACTCTGGGTTGGGCAGAGGCGGCTGAAATGGAGATTTGCTGTGCCGGGAGACACGGGGTTTGTTCTAGAAGAGGAGAAGGCTCCCTCTCTCCCTCCTTCCAAGCCTCCTCCAATTTTTACAGTTCAAAGGGATGTTCTTATGAGCCTTCTGGGCTCCGGAGGCAGCACCTCCAGGGCTGCACACAGAGAGGGATGCTTTTAGCACCTTCCCTTGGCTCTGCTAGACCTAGCAGACCGTTAAGCATCAAGGGATGCTGTTAGACAGAAATGCCTGGCCCTGGTGCCCTGCTCACCGTTCCCTGCAGTCTCACCCCCCAGCAGATCTCCCCTGGAGCCCTCCCTGATGTCAAGATTATCCCAGCTGGGCTCCGTGCTCCTCAGGGGGGGGCTGGAGCACAACCCAGCTCCTCCATCCCATCCGGAGCTTCATTTCTGCATCAGGGGTAGAGCTCCTTTCTGCAATTAGGCAGTTTCATTTCTACCTTCCAAAACACAGCACCTAAATGAAGAAAGCATCAGGCCCACAGATGGGAACGTGACAGGGGATGGGGACAGACACTGCTGTGCCTGTGCAGGCAGCCAGGGACAAGCAGGTGGGATGTAAATAATGAGTGAGCAGGTTGTTAGCTGCCGAGCCGGCGCCTTTCCCCTTTCATCTGAGCTTTGAGATGGGAGAGAGGGGACTCGGAGCTGCCAGGGCTGCACTTCAAAAAGGAGCCACTCGCTTCACTGGTTCCCAGCAAACACCGACAGAGAGGAACGGCCCCCGCTGCCCAGGGAAGGGGCAGGATGAGGCCTGGAGGAGCGAGGCTCGGGGAAGATGCAGGAGATGGGGCTGGTCCCTGCCCTCTGAGTCGCCCCTGTGTCCTGGTTGGAGCGACACAGGATTCATTTCTCTTTCAGTCGTTTCACTTTTCACTAAGGTCTCCTCTAATGCTTGGGAAAACTGCACTTTTAGAAGACTCTGGTGTCTGAAGTTGGGAAAATATTTACTTTATCACCAGCTCTGGCGTGCAGGTTTCAAGGTCTCGGTGTTTTCGAGCTCCCCAGGTGCAGGGATGAGGAGGAGCGAGACCCGGGCACTTGACCCAAGCTGCCACCAGGGTTATTTCACATCATGAACATCACATTCAATATAAATTAGAAAGTTTGCTGCGTAGTGCTCTCTCTCCCCCTCCATGTCTGGGATCCTGAGAACTCCTTGCCCTGGTGCCGGAGCCCTGAGCCCTTCCCTTCCTCCTGAAGCCACAGGGTCCCACACTGGCTGTCCCTGCTTGGGAGGGCACGGCTTCCTGGGGTAGAATGGGCTGGGGATAGTCCTTGGGTATTTTATATTGGTATCGGGATCAATATTGGTTCTTTAGTGTTAGTAATGTCAATTATTTAGTCTCGTTCTGTTAAATCTATTTATATTTCAACCCTCGAGTGTTAGGTCCTGGTCCGAGAGGGTTTCCTTGTTTTTCCCTGATTCCCTTTCCCGGGTGGCGAAGGGGAATCCTCTGGTCCCGGCTGCTCCCCCAAGGGCTCCCGGGGCCGCCCCTGCCGTTACCGCCGCGGCCGCACGGTGTCCTCGGTGCTCCGCGGCGGCGGGAGCGGGTCTGGTACCGGCGGAGCCCCGCAGCCGCCCCTGCACCCTCTTGGATGGGGCTCCCACCGGGGACCCCCCCACCCCACACCCCCTCCTGCCAGGAACCGCTTTCAAAGAGGGATGTCAGACCCCCCCGACCCTGCTCTGGGTCCCCTCTCCCCTCTTTGAGGCGGGGTCCCAGCTTTTCCCACGGTCCCAGCTTTTCCCAGTCCCAGCCCAGAGCACAGACCCGGCTCCTCCAAAGACAAGCTTTTAATGGTGCAACTGCTACAAGCGAGAATTGTAACCCCACGGTTTGGACAGCCCCCCTGCCCCCCCCAAACCGCCCGGGAAGAACGAAATCCAAGAGAAGGCGATGGCCGGGGTCATGGATTGCCAAAGCCACTGCCTGGCCCCGGGGTGACATCGCTCCAGGACCAGAGGTGG
>JAOXNH010000013.1:4719223-4741369 GCA_028566575.1 Bartramia longicauda
GGCGGGTGGAAGGGGTGATGGGGAGAGGCCTCCCTCCCACGCCGGCTGGGGACGGCCGCCCGCAACCCCAATCTGAGGTTAGTGCATAAATTATCTCCCGTCTCTCCCGTTCTCCCCATTGGGTCATGGAGAGCCCTCGCACGGGGCTGCATCCCCGCTGGCATCTTCCCCTTCCCCACACAGCCCAACCGCGGATGCCCTGGTACCCACACGGCCCCCCCTGCCTGCCCCCCACCCGGGGCAGGGATGTCGGTTCTCCCCATCTCTCCCTCTCTCTCCCACTTTCTCCTTTCTGCTTTGTCTCCGGCCCCCGTCTCCCAGCCAGGCAGACACAAAAGAGCCTCTGACCTGAGAGGAGAAAGACCCATTTCCAGGAATAATAATAAAAAAACAACCAACCCAACCCGAGTGCCCCGGTGTGTGCTTTCAGCAGGCAGGGAAATTAAAAATAGCTGGTATAGCTGGAAATCGGAGGCAGCGTTCCTTCCCTAATGAGTGTAATTAGCCGAGTGAGGATGGAAGCGTGTTTCCCCGGCTGTTCCCTGCGTCTTTCTGTGTCTCCGAGCTCCAGCCTGCCCATGCTCTTCCACAGGCTTTTGGGAGACGGCTTTTTTCCACTTCCAGGAGCTGCCGGGGCAGGAGCTATGCTCGGATGCAGCTATCAACATGCACTTCAGCTGCCTTAAGCTCTCCCTCCACCTCTGTCTCAAAATAGAAGGGTTCAGACAGGATTAAATCCCCAAACACACAGCCCTAGTCCTCTGGGGCTCGCAGAAGCGGAGACAAGTCAGATTTGGGACCTTTTTTTTTTCCCCCCCCCTGCTCGTTGCTATCCATCCACTTTAGCTCTCATAAATCCCGAGCTGTCAGTGTAACAAGGGGTGATTCAGCGGGGATTTAGCCAGGATTCAGCCCCGTGGAGCGAGCCAGATCCTCCTCCCGCGGCAGCGCCCGACCCAACATGAGCAGGGCATTACCTCACCCCGCGCCAGGACACGGGGCCGTGGGCTGCTCTCCCCTGGGGAGGCAGGAGGTCCCTCGCAGGGGGCAAGGACCCTCTCTGCTCTCTGTGCCATGAGGAGCTGCCTCAGCAACCCTGTAAATCCAAATTCTGCCTGGGATTAGCCTAACTATTAATTTTGGCTGTATCAGTCTGGGTGAGAGCAGCGAGCACCAGCGATGGGATGAGGAGGCAGCAGGGACCACCCCATGCATCCTTCCCCCAAACTGGGATGGAATGAGGATGCAGCAGGGTCCATCCCGCACATCCTTCCCTGAACTGGGATGTGATGAGGATGCAGCAGGGTCCACCCCATACATCCTTCCCTGAACAGGGATGGGATGAGGATGCAGCAGGGTGCATCCCACACATCCTTCCCTAAACTGGGATGGGATGAGGATGCAGCAGGGTCCATCCCACACATCCTTCCCTGAACTGGGATATGATGAGGATGCAGCAGGGTCCACCCCACACATTCTTCCCCCAAACTGGGATGGAATGAGGATGCAGCAGGGTCCATCCCGCGCATCCTTCCCTGGACTGGGATGGGATGAGGATACAGCAGGGTCCATCCTGCACATCCTTCCCTGAACTGGGATGGGATGAGGATGCAGCAGGCTCCATCATGCGCATCCTTCTCCCAAAGAGGGACGGGGCAGCAGACGAAGCCCCGTGGGAGGGCAGCATGCTGGGAGATGTGTTGGGCAGCTCATTAATGGATGGGCCTAATGACTTGCTCAGCTGAGTTGTCTGCAGAAGCCAGAGGAGGAGGAGCAGGAGTGTGTGGACGGGGTGACACATTGGATGTGGGCACTGGGCTGGCCGAGCAGGCGGTCCAGCCGTGCTGCCGGGCTGCGGCAGGCCAGGGAGGGCTGTGCTGTCTCTCAGCATCTGCTCGGCTCTGACATTGTGCTCACTTGGGCTTTTTTTTAATTGTCTTGATGTCCCTCATTTGCATAATCCCCATAATGCAGCGCAGCAGGACTTTTGCTCTGAGCTAATAAATAGATGACAAAAATAAATGTGTCATGTAAGATTTGCTTCCATTTCTTGCCTTTGTGAGCGAGCTCTCACCAAGAAATGATGCTGGTGGGGTTGATCTCACAGGAACTGTCAGCCTGGCCTGCCAGAAGCAGCGACGCTCGCTCTGCCTGTGGTACGCAACTTTGCCAGATGTTAGGCTGAACTCGTGAGCTGGGAGCAGGAGGAAAAGATGGCTGGGAAAAGATGGCTGGAGATGGCCCTCCAAAGCTCTTCCCCAAAAGCGACCCAAAAAATTGGGCTGACAAAGGGCTGCAGAGCAGAAAAGTGTTCATCATTTGGTTTGTAGCATCCAGTAACAGCCAGGCACGTACCTGGGGTGTCTTATTTTTAGATGAATTTTCCTGAAAATTATGAGGCACTGTGGTTTCCTTTCCTTCCTTACGCCGTGGCCAGCTCTCTGCTCATGATGGAGCTGCACCATTTATGAAATTAGTTCCCTTAGCTCAGAAAAAGAGTAATTGCTCCACCGTGAATATCCGAGGGGTCTCATGAGGCTGGAAAGGTACCATGCGTTTGTTACCAAACGATTTCCCCCTTGGTTTTACAAGAATTTATTTATCATCTCACAGAGGTTGACTGGATGGTGCACAGGGCATCGATGGGAACACCAGAGATCTCACCCCAAAACAGCCTTAAGAGGCTCAAAGTTTTAAAACAGGGGCTGCAGTTATTCACTGGGGCTCTGCATCCCTAGAAATCTTCTCTCCAGGGTTTTCCTAGGCTGGAGCTCAGCTGGATGCGAGGGAGTGATGAATCGGGTCAGACCAGAGGATCCCTTCTGAACGTCAGGTCTGGTTGAAGCGATGGGGATCCCATGGGAGACAGCACTGAGAGCCATCAGGTTTCTGGAGATGTAGTAGGAGATGGTTACTTTGCAGAGGGTGCTGGCAGCTCCGGAGATTGGATCTCATGCATTACAGCAGTTGGTTTGGTTTTTTTTTCCCTTCCTGCAGCCCTGTGATTCTGGAGGATTCTCAGCTCTTATATAAAAATGGTTTAGCATTTCCAACTGTGTTGTTTGTGGAGAAAAGCCTGAAAACACGAATCCTAAAGGGTAAAAGCTATAAGAGAAATAAAGACCTCATAATATATGAGATTTCTTTTTTTTTTTTTTTTAATTTTAAAGCCTTGACCAATTTTAAATCATTTTTATGACTGTACATAACTGCCTTCTGGCATGCGAATGCTTGAGCCTGGTGTTACCCCAAAGATGGATTCACAACTGCTGGTCAGCGGAGGAAAAAGCACTTCCTGCAGTTTCCAAAACACTCGGATTGGGCTGAGAAAGGAGCTCATCAACCTCATAGGGCTGCACTTCATTGACATTTAACAGGTCTCGGGATGGGGCTTTCAGCTCGCACGTGGGGTTTCCCAGCAGGGATGCTCTGCGGTCCCCCTCCCCGCGTTGGAGCTGGGATGTGTTTGCCGCAAGCTGGGCTGGCAAGCGGGCACCCGGGGCCACTGGCCTGCCCTGGCCGTGGCAGGAGCCCCAAGGAGGAGACACACGTGAGGGTGGGCGCTCACTGGGGAGGCAAAAGCAAGGGGTGAAGAACAAGAAATAGAGAATGGAAGCAGAGGAGGAAGGAGAGGTGAGCTGTGGAGTGAGGCCTGGGTCATGACTCTGGCTGTGATGAGCCCCAGAGGGAGAGCTTTCCACCGTTGGCAACCAAAATCTGCAACAAGTCCTCTCCCAGATCATCCCAGCAGCAAGGTCTGTACCCAAAATGTCTGGACCAGGCTCAGCTGCCTCCCAGAGTGAGCATCACGTCCACCTCCCGGCGCCTGCTGAGACGGCAGGGTGCTGGGACAAGGGAAGGCAGAGATCCATAAGGATGGAAAGGAGGAAAAATACAGCGAGAGAGGTGGAAATTAGATAAGGTAGAGAGCGAGGCATGGGAGACCGCGGAGCATCCCTCCAGGATGCGGTGAATAATTTTCCCCTTCCCCAAAGCACCGTGGCGAGGGGACGGGATCATCCGTCTTCATTACATCATCAGAATAGGCTCTGTCAGGTTACACTGTAAAACTAATCAATATTCCCCGCGGCCTCGCTGGACGCAGCTCCCGCCACGCCGGCCGGCAGCACCGGGACACACCGGCACACGGGGCTGCGTGCCACACACGTGTGCTGGCACAGGCGGGCACCGCTCCCCGGGCAACACGGATCCCATCGTGCTGGGGGAGGCAGAGACACACAATTATCACCACACACTGTCCACACGTGCTCGATGATTTCTTTTTTAAATGAGTTCACATTCTTTCTTATCTGCCTACCCAGGTATTTCACTTTCCCCTTGGCATAACATCCCGGCACCTGGCTGCTTGTTTTCTGTAGACGATTGAACAAACCTCCTGCAATGAAGCCCCACGGAAGTGCGCCTGTTCAGGGAGCAAAAAATCCCCACGGAAAGCCTCGTTTGCCCAGTTGCCATCACTCAACCCCACTTAGATTGCAAACATAACTCCTACGCAGTGCCCTACAGCCTGTGCACAGAACAAGGCTCTTCCCTCCACAGGGACATTCCTCTGGAGCAGAGAGAAGCGAAGGGTTGTGCTATGGACACCGCTGGTTCCTCAAAACAGTTTGGACCAGCCTGGCCAAAGCAAACCCATCCCTTACCCCCACCTCTTACACCCATCCCTTACACCCATCCCTTGCACCCACCCCCAGCCAGGCGTTGTTTCTCCCTGGTGCAAACTGGGAGCAGTGCCGAGGCAGCACTGGAAATGTCTCGTTGCCTCCTGGTCCCCGCTCAGTCCACACGGACAGGGGCAGGGAGTTAATAAACCTGGGAAACAAAGGTGAAGATTCAGTCACTGGGTGCTGCTGAGAGCGGAGCAAAGATGCTAAGGCTTTCCATTGCCTGTGGCTGGAAAATGACGGAGGGGTGCAGGGGACACGGAGAGCAGGGCTGTGTGTGGTGCAGAGGGGTTCACCCCATCGGCACTGCCTGGACCAGATTTGGGGACCAGCCCTTCCCCGGGGAGCCCCTGGCTGAACCTAGATGCTGGGCTCAGCAGCATTCCCTCTGTCCGATTGCTCCCGAGAAACACTGGCGAGATGACAGACCCCAAGGATGGGACACCCTCAGGGCAGACAAGACCCTGATCACCACTTGGGTCTTTGGATTTTACCAGGGGATGCTGCAAGCAAAGTGTATTGGGGACCAGCAGCATCCTGCTCATCCACACCAACTCATCCTGGCCTCATACCTGGTATGGCCCAGTCCATGCCCACCCTACGGACCATTCCTGGGGCAGGAATGGGGTCTCCCTGCTCTGCACCATCTTCACCCTGGCTGTTTTCAAGGCAGCTTCCAAAAGCCATCGCTCCCACCCTGCGCCCGGGCTCCTACCGCAAGCAAAAGTCTCGCCCAAGACAAGCCCCATCCATCTTACTCTCAGCTCAGCCGCCTGGCTAAAAATAAGCCAATAAAGTAGCAATCACCTTGGAGCAGCAGCAGCTCTATTAAAGTGGAGCAAGCTGCGGCACCTGCGCCCCGGCTCTGCGGCGCGAACGAGCCAGAACCCCGGGAGCCTCCAGCTGCCCCACTGCCACCATGGCCATGGGACCCGGCACCGCAGCACCTGCTGCTGCCCCACGGCCCCAGCTCTGCCCCACTGGGCTTCTCCAGGGGTGCTCCTCCTTGCCCCATGGCACAGCCACGGCTGCACACCTCGAGATGGGATGCAGGCAGCTCGGAGCCTCCGGCACATCTCCTGCCTGCTGGGAGGAGGAGAGGAGAGGGGTTTATCATGGCAGCATGATGGTTTCACAGCTCTCCTCAGCCCCAGCAGCTCTCGTGGCCTGAATTGTCCCTCAGGGCTCCTCTGCCCTGGCTGCAGGGAAGCCGTGCTCCTCGGGGCTGCTCGTCTCCTCTTCCCATGCAGATGTTGGCTGAGGGGCAGACCTGCCCTGGTCGGATGTGCTGGATGTTTGCATCAGTTTCCGTTGCAAGCACTCATTTGTCATGTAGATCTCCTGGCATTTTTTTTAAAGGGTAGATTAATTTAGGGGAGCTCTCAGATCCAATTTCCTCTGGCAATGGCTCTATTAGGCTGTGCACAGCAGAGATACAGGCTCCCGTCCTCCTGCTGCTACTGATGGAATTTGATTCCGCGCTGCCAAATCTGCAGGGCTGCAAACACATTCTCACTCTTGATTAATGTGAGTAATTTCTGCTTGAAAGAAGGTTGAAATGAGCAGCCAAGGGGAAGCGAACGGTGAGGGTTCCCCCCCACTACCCCTCCTCCTCCTCCTCCCCCATCCCTCACTGCTGTTTGCATTTTACCAGCTCTGGCATGGGCTAACAGATAAACAGAATCGCTGGCCCCGTTTCAAGAGCAGCAGAAGGTGCGGGAGGCGGGGGGCACCTCGGCGCAGGCGGGATGCGGCTGCGCTACGGCTCCTGTAACGCACGGGGCGAGGGATGGGCGAGGGGATCACCCACCACCTCCAGAGCTGGGGGCTCCAGACATGAGGGGCAGGTGGGTCCACACAAGGGGAGAGGGGACTGCTCCAAGGTGGAGCTGCTGAACATCTCCCCATCTCCTCACGGGTCCGACCTGTTCCACTGCCGGGACTCCCTGTTCCCCTGCAAGGCATTCATACCGTCTGCTTTTGATTCCTTCAGGCACATCACCTGGGGCTGGTGTGGGGACCTGTGATGCCCACATGGCTCTCTGTGTGGTTTTGGAGAGGGAGGACCAGTTGCCCCACACCAACACGGTGAGCACCCCCTGCCTCAGCATCCCTGAGGTGAGGACCACAGGAAGAGCCTGCCCTGCAGTCAGGTTCTTGGTAGGACACCAATGCAGCATCAGCCAGAGTGGGAGTTTTTCCCCAGCGGAACCCTGTCCCCACGTCCTCTCCCCGAGGAGCAGCGGTGGCTTTGCATCTCCTTTTCAATTTATTTTTATAAGGAAGGAGGGAGAGAGAGAGAGAGAGAGAGAGTCACATCCTAATCTGGCAAAATGTCAGGGAGTGATTCAGAGAAGAGGCGAGCAGCAGAGAGAGGCAGCCCACACAGGAGAGTTGCTTCTGATTTCCAAATGTCAGCATGTCCTTTAATTAAATGCTGATTAACAGGGGACGTGCTCCCTTGTGCTGGAACCAGGGCTGCTGCTGGTAACATCGCACCCCGTGGAGAGCCCGGGCGATGCCACCAGCCTCTGGCACCCATGGGACAAGCCACCGGCTGCGGGAGCTGGCCCTGCCCGAGCAGGGCACTCTGGCCCCGTGGCTTGGAGGGCACCAAAAGGTGCTGGTCCGGCCACTACATGGCTCAGCCACAGCAGACAACCCTCTTGCACCCAAATCCCTGCTGTCTTGTCCAGCCTCCGAGCTGGGATTGTGCCTGGCATGTTTTTGTCTCCAAGTGGAAGTTGTGCTGGATCCAGCTTAGCGAAACAGGGTGCAAACCCTGATGTGGATGCTCCTACTTTGGTCTGAGCAGCTCTTTTCTTCCTCAGCTTCTGCTTTCTGTGTGCTTAAGCTAGGCTGCAAAAATGCTATTGCGCCTGGGATCTCTGAAAACGAGTTATGAGCCTCATAACGTCCCCGAGCATCACCAGCTACAAGGCTTCCCTTTGTCCTCTCAAGCATGCCCTGCCTTTGAAGTCGGTGGGAGGTTATCCCTGAGGCCAGGAGGGCTGGGCTGTGCTTCGGGCTGTGTCTGCCTTGAGGCTGGGAGGAGGCACAGACAAACCCTGGCTGACCCTGGAAGTGTGGAGCGGCACCGTACAGAGGTAGCCAGGCTGGAAGGTGGCCAGCGGGCTTCAGTCCCAGCTGCCACCCAGCTGCCTCTGCCCCATGCTCTCCCCAAGCCCCGGGGACCATCCTCTCCTTCCTGGTGGACCTCACTGGGTCCCTGGGATGGGTGGTTGCCCAATCCCATCTCCTCTCTGGCCTTTGGGATGGTTGGGGCAGTTCCCCCATCCCATCTCCTCTCTGGCCTTCAGGATGGTTGGAACAGTTGCCCAATCCCAGCTCCACTCTGGCCTTCAGGATGGTTTTGTTCTGGGTGTTATAGGGTTGGGGCAGCCCCGCTCCAGGAGCAGCAGCTTCCTCCAGACAAAAGGGGTACGTACTGCACCCCACACATCTGGCTGAGCATAAAAGTGCTCCCGAGCGTCCAAAAGCTCTCTTGGCTGCACAGAAACTTTCTACCTTGGGCAGCCTCCTTCAGAGACCCGTGTCACACTGCCTGCACGGAGCAAAGCCTTCCAAGGAGGTTACAGGGCTGAAGCCACGTGCCAGACGCAGCTAAATCTGAAGAAATACTCTATAATTAAAATCACGCTTTTCTGTGCCAGAGCTGAGAGAAAAAGCTTTTCACGCTTATCCTCCCGTCTCCACAGCCCCCACTGCTCTGCACATCCCTCCCAGCGCCGGCAGAAAGTCTTTGCTCCTTTTCTGTGTCACTTCCCAGCAGCCGGAGGGGCTGGAGGTGTGGGCTTGGGTGGCCAGTGGCTCTGGGTGCCACGTTGTCCCCGTGCCCCGTGCAATGTGCATCTCACAGCAACAAGTGTTTTCTCTCCGGACTCCCACGGCGACGCTGCCTATTCCCAAGCGCCACCTGACGGCATCATCTCCAGAAAGGGTTTGTTATTCAATATTTATACCGGCAGAGCCACAGGAACCAGCTCCAGCTCCACCGGGGAGGGTGGAAATGGGAAATGGCTGGCTGGGAGCAGCCCTGGTCTCAGCCCCCTGCTCCGTGCCCATCCCCGGGATGGGGCAGACCAAAGCTGAGTTCAGGGAACACACACACCGGCCACTCTCTTCTTCTCAAGACCACAAAAGTTCTCCCGAGCTACCCAGGAGGCAGGCAGATCCTGCCTGGGGGATCCCCACGACGCCCCCCTTTTTAATTCCCCTTGACACGCCTGAGAAAATAGCTCAGTGTTTATAAACGTGAGCCCGAATTACACAGAAATCCTGGGGGCAGCAAGCCCTGAACACCTCCCACACGGCGACAGGAGAGAAGTCCCTTCCTTTTACCGCCAGACAAGGGATGTTGCCACGCTGGTGGAATCTCCCCCTCCCTCTGCCTCCCCAGAGAGGTGCCACTCGGACATTTGTTGGGGACCCTCCAGCAGTAACAGCCAAGCAGCAGGATGGATACCCCCCAGCCCAAAGGAGAGGGTCTCCCCCGACGCAGAAACAACAGCCCTGGCTCCCACGACCAGTGTTAGTGCATGGAAGGGCATCCTTCGCCCAGGCCTCTTCTTCCTCCCCTCTCCCCAGCCCAGTGCCCGTGCAGGGCAGGGGTCTCAGGGATGAACACAGCTCTGGCTCAGGGTCCTCCTTGAGCGGAAAGTCCCGGGAGAGGGGAGATTAACTCCGCCGATGTCTCTGCTCCACTGCCACCCCCCATCCCCTTCCCTCCATCTCCTGGGAGTGCTGGGTCCCTGACATTTATCGGGGGAAAGGCACCCGTTTTGGGGAGCCCTTGGTTGCATCCCAAGAACCCACGTGCTGAGCAGGGGCTCCCCAAGGACAGTTCTTACCGGCCAGGATCCCTGCTCAGCCTCTGGCACAAGCCACCCTGCTGTTCCCTGGGGTCCATCAACCCCGCGGGTACCAGCCTCTCTCCTGCCGCTCTCCCCAGGTCTCCCTCAGCCCCTGCTCCCGACCCCGGCACACACAGGGACACAAAAACACCCAACGTGAAGGCATCCAGAAGGAGAGACTGCAGCAAAGTGGTTTGTGCTGGGAGGGATGGGGAGAGGATGCAGGGGAAGGGAGGTGGCGGTGGTGGGAAGGGGAGGGGGATGAATCATTTCGAGGGAGACAGATTTCCATATTCCCCCTGCTGGAAAATTAAAGTCTGCTCTGAGTTTGCATCCCAAATGTGATTGCTTTCGGATCCCTGCCTTGGAAGGCACGTACCTCTCTCAGCAGCCGGCCCTGCCGGGATCAGTGTCCATGCTGTCTACCTGTCAGCAGGCTCTTCCTTCTGTTCACGCTGAGCATCATATTTTCTTTGAACACTGAGGTAGTTAAAAGCTGCAACTTAAGGACTCGAGGGGGGGGGGGGGGATGGAGGTGGACGGACTCACTGAGCATGAAAAGCAGCTATTGGCTCTGCCTCCCCGGCTGCTCTGCCACTGGGTTGGGCTGAACATGTGTCATCCTTCCCCTCGGTTCCCCTTATTTCCCCATCGCCCTCCTTCCCCGCTCGGTGCCGGGGAGGCGGGGGATGGAGGCAAGTTATTGCCGGGTTTTGACACACACACACAGAGAGAAACATATGCCCCCCCTCTCCAGCAGCATGCATCCCACCTGCCCCCCTCCCGGGGCCGCTGGGGCAGATGCAAACGCTGCTCGAGCCGCCCCGCTCCCTCCCGTGCCATGTGGCATATGGTGCCTGATTTTTAATTTCCTCGGGATAGACGCTTTCGTATGGCGACTGGCAGGTTCCTCACGGCGCTTTAGCAAGGCCTTTCATTAACCCCCGGTGGATCCTTAGGTGCCAACTGTCCGTATGGGCTTGAACAAAGCACTTCCCCATTCCACCGTTCCCTACTTCCTCCTCATTAACAGGGAGCTCTTCGTTTGAGCCCCGGCCAGGGCAGCGAGGTGGGCGCCCTGCCTTTAAAGCTGCCTCTCCCCAGGCTATGGCAGGTGAGAGCCATTGCCGGGAAGAGGAGCCCGGCTATAATCCTTTTCCAGACCCTGCCTACCTGTTACATGTCAGCCCCGTGCAGGACCCGTCTTGCCAAGTGAAATAGCTGAACGTCTGGATCAGTGGCAACGGGAGAATCCAGCTTTTCTGCAGGGCTGCTCTCTCAGGCTCTCTGCAAACACAGGCGGAATCGCTGAGTTTCCCTCAGCTCCTGCTGGGAAAGCTTCCTTTGCAGCTCCAGCCACTTCTCTTGCAAAATTTGCAGCCCTTAATAACACGAGAAGTTAGTCCACCCCTTCGACCAATCCCTGCGTGAATACCAGGAGCTGTGCCACGTCTTTTGGGTAACAAACACCGTCTCCAACAGCATCCAGTGTGCCTGCGGATCAGCCCCAGGTTTGTCCACTCTTCTGCGTTAATTACTGGCTCCCCATGGGAATGGCTTTCACTCTGCAGAGTGTTCAACCTGAGGCTGGGTCGGGGATGGTCTGGCAACGAGCAGCCTGGTTGTCTCCTCCGAAAGGTTTCTAATTTGCCCAGCATTGGCTGTGACAGCAGGAATGTCACTGCTTTAATTCCATCCCCTACCAGCAAGTCCCTACCACTTCCGCCTGTGCTCCAGGGAGCCCCTCACCAGATGGATGGATGGATGGATGGATGGATGGATGGATGGATGGATGGAGAGAAGCAGCCGCTGCCTCGGTGAGGATTTCCATGCGTTTTCCACCTCTAACCCAGCCCTGCCGCTGGATTCCTGCTGCAGCATCCCCGTGGCACGCCATTAGAAGGAACAATCGTTTTGCGCCTGAGGAGCATGGCGAATGGATTTGCCCTCTTCGTGGACTTTGTGGGTTTTATTTAACAAAAGCAAAAACCTCCAGAGATGTAATCACTTCACGCTGCTGCTGTTCCAAAGCAAAGCTGGGTCTCGCTCGTGTCCAGCAAACACTGAATCATTCACCTCTGTTCAGGCGAAGAGGGGATCAGTGGGATGGCAGGAAATCCCTCTATTTTTTTGTGGTCTTCAGTAGACCCCAAGGTTCCAAGAGCAAGATGTGAGGTCCCGGTCCTGTTTTCCACCAGTTCTCACGTCCAGTTTCTCACCCATCCTATTAGCTGTGCAGGAACAAAGGGCTTTGGCATTTCTGTGATGCACAGGATGAAGGTTTTGGCAGCACCTCCGGACCTGGGACGCTGCTTTGTGAAGTCCTTGGAGCCCCGGCTGGAGGCAAACCTCCAAGAAGAGGTTAAAGCTGCTGACGGAGAGACATTTCTGATGCTGCTGGTGAGGGGCAGATCACATTGGCACAGCACTTGGACGAACGGTGTGGTGAGCTCCTGCAAAACTGCAGCGTGGTGGGAAAAATCAGATGCTCACGGGAAGGGTGACAGGGTTGGAGGGTGTTTGCTGCCGGACAGAGCCGAGCAACGCATCCCCTGCTGCAGGAGTTCTACAGCCTCCCAAGCTACAGGGGAGATGCAGCTGAGATGTAGTTAGAAACCTGGAATTGTAGAATTATCCAGTTTGGAAGGGACTTTTAAGACCTTCAAGTCCAACCATCAACGTCACTCTGATAAAACCCATCCCTGAACCTTGTCTCTGTGTTGATAGAGATGTTGGTGGTGAGAAAGCTGTTCCTAAAAGAGTGGTTCCATCCTCCAAAACACACATACTGAGTTGGTTTTCTGAGCTCCTCAGAGAGCAGAAATGAGGGGTAATTGTCCATCCTTGGGGATATTCCAAGGATACACAGCTGCCCTAAACCACAGTGTTCTTGCCAAGGCCCACCTGGTTCCTGTAGCAGCACGTTGGGGGAAGCGCTGCCAGGATTTTAAGCGTTTTTCCAAAATCCACCCGCTAGCGGGCAGCAGGATGGGAGGCTGTTACTGGGAGAAACGAGATGTCACCTGAGAATTGCAAGAAGGGGATCGTTCGTTGTAAATTTTTTTAATGTGAAGTGTAACTGTTGTGGCCCAGAAGAAAACTGGACGTTTCATCCCGCCCCTGTGCAATAACCGGACCAAACCTCCGTGTCCCGGCAGGAAATCTGCTCCCAAGCTGATGGGTTTTTCCCGGAGCATTAAAGCCCAGGTGGCTCCCGGGGTTTCAGGCAGTGTTGGTGGCAGAAGCAGGATGGGGACCCGACACAGGGGTGTGACACCCCACCCCCCCCTGGTCCCTGCAGTGTTTCCCACGGGCTGGGGAAGGGAAGATTGCGCGGTGAAGCCCTGAGTGTCGCAAGGTGCCCGGTCGCTTCCCACCATGCGCTCCAGGCTTTTCCACTCCTTCCCCATCCCGCCTGCCTGCACAGGCAGATTTTGGAGTGGAACTAGGAGTGGTGATGCTGTGTCCCCCCCCACATATCCCGGCAGAACGGGTTCTGCAGCTCCAGGAGCCCCAGGTGAAGCTTTTGCAATCATTTGTGTGCCTGCCTGTGCACACAGGTGGGCTGGGAGGGTTTAACACACCAGGGGCTGCTTTAACTCCTCCTCAGCCCTGCAGCAGGGCAGCCCTGGAGAAGTCCACGTTTATCCCATGGGATACACCAGCGCTGGGAAGCCTGGGGTCCACTATGGGCACCCTGGGTGGTGTGGTCTGGGTGGTCTGTGCAGTGCCAGGGGTGGGCAGAGGGACTGGGTGCCCCAGTTCAGACTGGGTGAAGGCAACAGAGCGAGCAGAAAGGGTGGGATGGCCTTGCCTCTCTCTCTCTCAGCCGGCTCGCAGGGCTGCAGCCTGGCATTTCCCAGCCCGTCGTTTCTCCAGAGGGCCACGAGGTGGAAGCATTTTCCAAAAACTCCTGCGATGCCCCGGGAGCCTGGGGACAGCCTGTCTCTGGGTTCAGCAGGGGGGACGGGACAGGCAAGGAGCTGGGTGGTGGAGGAAAGAGCTGAGAAGGGGTCAAGTAGGGGCACAGGTCTCAAGGGTAAAAGCCCCTTCTCCAGGAAAAGGCTCCTGCAATGATCCATGATGTTGGCTGCCCGCTACCCAGGGGGATATATCACACTCAGGAGCAGAAATGCAGGAGCACTCACTGCACAGGGGCTGTGCACCATGCTCTGGACCTCCCATGCTTGTTCCATGCAGATGCCCTGCCCGGTAGTCATCTGCCTGTGACTCCTGGACCCCAGCTGCTGAGCCCAGACATCCTGGAGAGGTGAGCAGGTTTCTCTTCTTCTCCTTCTAAAGAGAAAAACTTCTGGACACCTAGATTTGTGGCAGTTCAGTGCAGCCCACTCCCTACCCCCTTTCACAGGAGGCCCAGCACAGGTATCCAGATCCCTCTCTATCTGCCTCCCCACGCACCATGTCCTGCTGCTCAGAGCCCAGCCAGTCCAACCAGTAGCCCCGGGGCTGTGGGCCTGGCAGGACCTGCCTCTGCCTGCTTGGGAGGACCAGGGATTTCATGTGGGACCGGCAGTGGCCAGGTAACACGGCCACTTGGCACAGCATCACTCTCAGTCCTTGTTCATCACGGTTGACACGGGTTCAGGGTGCTGAGTCCCAGCCGATTGGCTGTGTTTATCCATCCCGGGGAGCAGACGGCGTCTCCATCCCGCTCAGCCTTCCCAGCTGGGCAGGAATCACCATCCCACTGCTGAACACCAGGCACCAGCCTGCCGGGAGCTCATCTCAGCTCATGAGAGACACCGGCTGGGGCTTTCCCAACCAAAAGAGCTCGGCTGCTGCCAGCTAGGGTCCGGCACAAAGCAGGTTGGGGACAGACATCCTATTAAAATCACTCCTTAGGCCACCAGCCTATGCAACACCACTCCGCTCGCCTGCAAACCCTCAGTGCCTGTGCTGAAAGCACATATTTCCCTGAAATACTCAATAAGTGAGGCAGCGAGAGGCTAAAGCAGTGAAACAGTGCTGAGATTCCCCTCTTGTGGAGGGCTCCTGTTCCATGCCCCGCCCTGCCACACGATCCCATCGATCCCATCGACCTTGGGCAAGTCCCTTCACCTCTCCTCCGCATGTGACACTGGAGTCGGATGTTTCCCTGTTAGCTGCAGGTGTGAAGGGGTTAAATGTGGTAAAAACCAGGGAGGAGATCATATATACAGCCAGGTAAATGGGTACTGCACTCCTTTGACAGATGCTCCCACAGTCAGGAAGTTCTTGGCTTCCAGATGTTTGGCGGGGGGATCCCAAGCAGCACCAGCTTCTGGCAGGATCCCCATTCCTTGGCTGGCCCTGCTCCCCCCCCAGCTCCAGAGCAGAGAAGTAGCTTGGTCCAGCATCCCTGGATGTGACAGAATAAATGTGCAGAGTCCAGCTCGGTATGCAAAAGCGCCTTGACATTTAGCCTTCCCTTGTGTTTGTTTAATAAGTAAACAGCTAAAAATAAGTTGGTTATACCCAAGGGGCTTTGGAATAGCACTAAACCAAGCGAGTGAAGGCTGTACCCTGGGTAAGAGAACTGGTATTTTCCTCTCCCCCTCAGTTCTACATCAAAGTAGTTTTTATGGACTTTATTTATTCCCGACCTGAATCAGCACGAGCACAAGGAGAATCAGCATCTGTAAATGCAGACCTCTTCTCTGGTGCTAATTGCTTATTTTTTTTTCCTCTTGGAAGTGCCTTACTTGGTCAAAAGTAGTGGCATCAGTGGCTGGGCTACAGGAATGCCTGTGCTGGCAGATGGTGGGTCAGTGCTGGGTCTCCCCAAGGCATGGCACAGGGGAGGGGACAGCGAAGAGCAGCACCAGGGTTGCTCTGATTTCTGAAAGCTCCTCAAGGTTGCGCATGGACCATCCCATCCTCTGCTTCCAGCCCGCTCCATCTGGCAGAGATCGCACAAGAGGTGACGTGGGGTCCTTGGATGCTGCTGGAGCCCAGGAAGAGGGGGTCTCTTGCCCTCTATTGCAGGGCTTGAAATGCCCAAGCACAGCCTCCAGTCCCAGGGCATCCTGCTCTGGTTCAGAGCATCAGGATTGCATGAAGCACCACGGCTGGATGAGGCTCCAGACTCCTTTTTCTGAGCTTCAGGATTTGGAAAGGCTTCTGGCCAAGTGATTTGATGCACAGGGATGGGAGGCAACGGAACGACCCTCACGCTTTGCCCCAGAGCTAGAAATGACTGCAAAGACAGCGTTTCCCACGGCTACAAGCAGAGCATCAGCCATCCTGGGAGCCCTCTGGTGATGCTGTGGATGGGATGCTGAGGTGAGGAGCCCTGGCTGGGCAGCCGCCGGGGATTTCACCACGCTGTGGAGGCTCAGAGCTCAGAAAACCAGACCAACCAAGGGCAGGATCAGGATGAGACCCATGGAGCGTGCTCGGCAGCAGCCGCCCCATCCACAGAGCACTCGGCATCTGTCAGAACGAATCTTGAGCCTCTTCTAGCCAGAAGAAGTCAGCGGGAAAGTTTCTCGGCAGCCTGTCAGGGAGGATGATTTCAGGCTGTGTTTGTAGCAGGTGTGCAGTGCGTGAGCAGCAGAGGAGACTCAACATGCCATTAGAGCACTTATTGGCTGGGGAATTACAGCGCTAATGAAATAATAGGTGCGTTCAGCTGGGAAGAAAGAGGCTTGTGCTGCAGATTCTCCCCAGAGACAGCCTCGCAGGGCGCTGCCTGCCACCAGCCCCACGGTGGTTTCCTCCTGGGCAAATGCCTCATCTCCAGTTCAAGCAAGTTCTGGGCCGCACCCCGAAAGCCCTTCCCCGTGGGGGGAAGGCAGCCCATCTTCCCACATCTCTCGTGCCATACCTGCACAGTGCTCTATGCCATCCCTGGGATGCCTTGGGCTTTCCCTGGGGCTCGGGATGTCCTACAGGGCTCTGCCACCGCGTCTCACCTCCAGGAACTTCTCTCTGCCCATCACAACCTCTGCCGCCGATGCACGTGTGTTTGCTGGTGGGAAGGAGGGGGCAAGGTCCTCGTCTGCCCTGCCTGCACCAGCCGGGTTTGTTTTCGCCCAGGGGAGAAGCAGCAGGGAGCAGCCTGCAAATGTTTGCTGTGGAGGCAGAGGACTGGAGCAGTGTTAGATTCAAGCCCAGGTTTCCTTAAACCCCGCTGGGATGAAGATGGGAGGTGGCTCTGAGGCTCGTGGACCTACAGGAGCTCACGCAGCCCCTTGGGGACAGAAAGAAGAGGGACCCCTGGGCAGTGCCACCGTGTCACTGAGCACAGTGTGGTTCACACCACCGTGTTTGTGGCTGCCCCCCACCAGGAGGCTTTGGGGGACATTGCCATTGCAGCACCCTGTTTCCCCTCCGATCGCAGGAGCCGTCACCCTCCTGATTTCCCGAAGAGGGAAGGACTTGCTCACGGCGAGCAGCAGCTGTGTATGAGATTTTCCTCTTTTCAGCCAACTCCGCTGCCATCTGCTCCAGTTCCCTAATTATACCAGCAGAGGTGGGGGATGTCAGACTGGTGAGCAGGCAGTGTTGGGTGAACAGCAGCTCCAGCCGCCTCGATAGACCCGTGTGGGCTGAGCGGCTCCCAGACGCCGCGGGCTCGGCTGGCACAAGCGCCGGCGTATCCATGGAGGTGGGACTGTGCCCACACCACTCCCAGCGCAGCCAAGCATCTTTCTTGGGCATATCCCCACCATTCCTGCCCTCTCCAGGACGCTTCACTCTCTGCCCCACCGTGAATGTGGCCCCGCACTGCAGTTCAAGCCCTTTCCTGGCTCTCTTTGTTGGAAATGCTCTCGCATTTATCATCCCGCTGAAGTTTCTGCCTGCATCAATGTTTTGGGAAGCCAAAGCTGGGTTGGATTCCTCATTTGGGCTGAAAATAGCTAACAGACTGTGAGGCAAGCAGCAAATCCTGGCTAAGCATCCTGAGGCTGTCATAGTCAGCAGTGAGGGAGTCCCTTTCTGGTGCCACCCAAGCTGTTCTTGCTGAATAGTGCCAGCCTGCTGCCATGGCTCCTCCCTTCCCATCCATCCATCCCTGTAGCCAAAGGCTCGGAAGAGTCCTTAGCATTCTCCAGCCAGACTTCCTGCACTGCCTAGGCCAAAGGAACGCATCCTGCTAATAGGGGTCTTACTGGTTTGGGCTGGAAAACCCCGTCTGATGCTCTGTTCTTAATCACTGGGTGGTTTTTGTGCAGCCGGTTTCGGTCCAAGCAGGGACTCCCACTTTCTGTCGGCAGGAAAGCACCAGGCACTGTGCTGGTGTTTCTGGTGTACGCTGGGGAAGAGAAGCATCTGGCCTGTTAGGTTTGCCCAGGAACATTCCCCTGCAGGACTTTAACCGCCGTGCTCCTTGCTCCCAGGAGGAAGCAGAGATTGAAGCCCGTGGTGCCCTTACTCACCTTCTCCCAGCAGAGAGGACGGAGTGTTCAGCCCACAGCTCACCCCGTGAACTGCCCTCGGAAAGGGGAAGCTTGTCAGTGAGTCAGTGGGAGAGAGATGGATTGTTCTCTGAAAAAATAACTTATCTCCTCCCCACGCTTGCTTCACACAGGGCGACGAGGGACAAGGTCCACTCGCAGGAGCAAACTCCTTTGGGGATGGCATTTGGCTACTGCTGGAGGGCAGAGCTGGCCCCTGGGCTCCTCTCTGCAGAGCTGAGGGGCTTTAACCCCTGTGAATCAGCTGCTAAACCCCCCTGGAAACCTTCAAGCAGAGCAGTCTTGCTGGGTTTCTCCAGGTCCCACGGCTGGGTGAAGATCAGTGTTGTTAGGGTCAGCCCTGGTTCTTCGTGCCAGTCTCACCTTTGCTTTGAGTTGTCCTCTCCCTGCTGTGTCACTGTCACAGGGAGGAGGGTGCTCGCAGCTGGAAGGGAAATGCCAAAATCCAAGGCCAAACTCACCTTCCTGTGATACCACTGGCAGGGCAATGGATGCTTCTCTTCCAGAGCTACTTGCCCAGGGAGAACATTTTGGTATCCATCCTGATCTGTGTGTTTTTCTGGCTTTGCCCGTGGTGCTGCTGGAGTTTTGCACACTTACAGTGGGATCGTGGAGGAAACCCTTTCTGCATATTTTTTTTTCCTTTTTTATATAATTTGGCAGCTTTTGGTTGCTAAATGCATGGATCTCTGGCGTGGATTGGTGGATCTGTTGTTATGGTGATGCTCCCCAGACAAAATTAAGAGGAGATGCTGCTGGATGCACGGGTTTGCAATTGGCCTGGTGGTTGCCATGGTCAGCCGTGTCTTGGCCAACTGGACTTTGTGGATGGTGACTTTATTTCGCATGCAGCACGTTGGCTTCTGCAGTGATTTACACTGAGGTGATGAGGTGATCTCTGAGAAATCCAATTTTTCACTCCGATCAGATGATCGGAGCCAATCCTTGCATGGGACAAGAGTAGATTGTGATTCATCTGGGCTCAGGTGTGAACGTTGTTAGAGATCTGCAGGGGGACCTTGAGGAACTCCCTCAGCTCTGGGAACAAGGATTCACCCGTGTTAACAAGGACGCCTGAACTTGTCTCCCCTTCTCCTGCTCCTCAGTTCACCTGCCTGTAAAATGGGAATAAGAACATTCCTTCCATCTTGCCCAGTTCCCTTTTCAGAGTGGGTGGAGTTGCAGATGCCCAAGAGAGGTGTAACTTGTGGGGGGTGGCTGCTCAATGGGGGTGACCTACGGCCGTTGCCCCCCTTGTTAGCAGCAGGCATGGCCACAGGCACAGGCTGAGCCTTGGGATGGAGCAGCAGCCACCCCCAAAGGACAGCAGCGGGGGCATTTGGCCCCTCCAACGCTCGGTGGGAGCAGCCCCTGACGTGCCAGGCTGGCCAGTGAATCCCGGGGCCCGTTTGCCAGTTTTCCTGGGCTTTATCAGCCAGCTTTGAAACTGAAACACTGCGAGTGCTGCTGGAATGCGGCGCTGGTCCCCGGGCAATGATTTCCACATGCCTGCGTGTGCACAAGGGGGAACGGTCCACGGGCAGGGGAGGCATTGAACACATTTTCTTTCCATGACTCGGTGCCCGCGTTACTATTGAATGTCAGGGCAGCGGGGAAGGGAACCGCTGCCGGGATGCAGTGACTGGAAAATATTCCCTGCAGACCCACGCACAGCCGCTTGCCTCGGAGCGGCACACATGCATGCCCATGTGAGCTCAGCAGCGGAGAAAACGTGGCTCTGAGCTGCTGGGGGATCCGGAGGGACCCGCAGCCCCGACCCCGCTCTTCACGGCCAGGGAATGGAGCCGGAGGAGCTGCGGGAAGAAAGCAGGTGAAACCTCCTCCCCCTGGAGCTGACCTACGTTTCCTCGATAAGCCAAGCACACTCACGTTGCTGCCGTTTCTCTAATGCTCCAGTCTAAGCTGTGGGGTTTAATACACTTCCTGTATTTACTGGGATTGCCAGGACTCTTACGTGAGAGCGCTGGGTTGCAGATTGGAGCTCCGGACCTCTCTCTAGGGAGACAGTGATGCTCATTGGGCAGAGCACTCTTCCGTGGCCGTATCTTTCTTAACTGGCCCTTACTGGGCCTGGCACATCGTTGCTTAGCGCCTTCTGACATCTTTGCTCCATTCAGCTCCACATCCAAATGACTTCCCCTTCGGATTTGACTCAGCCCCCCATCCTGGAGACTTTATAGGCAAGCTCCTGCCTCTCTGCACAGGGCACACGTAGGGACAGACGGACAGGGCTGCCCCCCCAGCCTGGGGAGGGGTATTAAACGGGGGCTAGCAGCTTACAGCAAAAATAACTATGTGTTTTTCTATCTGCCTGCAAAGGACGCTTGGCAGAGAGGACAGGCTGCTCCCTTCCACTGTTTTGCATTTGGAGACAGCTATTGCCTCTGCTCAGCTTTTCACCCTCCAGCCTAAACAGCCTGAGCTGCCTTGGTCCCCTCCCGAGGCAGCTCTGCCAGCCCTCTGGCTGTCCCCAAACTGCCCTGGGCACTCTCCCTCCTCTCTCCCGAAGCTGGAGCCTGGGGCTGGATGCAGTGTCCCCGCCGGGGCCTCACCATGTGAGGGAGAAACGGGAGGATTTAATGTGTTTGGCCGGGATCCAGGCAGGGAGCACGCCTGGGGCAGGGTGCTGTTGTACAAGAAGGGCTCTAGCTCCGTGTCAGTCCCTGCCGTGCTCCCGGACCCCCATCCCCAGACAGGTGTGTGCAGGGATAAGGGGTGCAGAGCGGAGTATCTCACCCTATGCCTGCCCTTGTGTCGGCCGTGGGGCTGGGACCGCTCTCCCCACTGATCCCCCCCGGCATCCCACGGTCCCTCTCGCATCTCCGCGGTGGTGTTTGCTGACAAGGAAGGTTCTGGAGAGGAGCAGCCCTAGCAAACCCCTTGGGGCTGTGATTAAAATGCTGCTCAGGATGCTGCTGCCTTCTCTGCTGCTCCTGAAAAATCACTCCAGCCTGCGTGCCGCTTGCAGCCTGGGAAGGAGAGGTACCATTTTCCCCTGGGCTACCACAGGAGCCCAGCTCAGCAGCTCTGCCCACTGTTTCTGGGGGTGGCTTTTCAGGAGGGGTGCGAATGGCATCATCATCTCCTGGTGTCCAGCAGAAATGGGATTGCTTCCACCTGGGGGAAGCCCCAGGACTGTGCCAATGGCATGAACAGCTCAGAGCCATCATCCTGTGTTATATCCATCACAGCCCTGCCCGGCTACAGGCCCCAGCCAGCCGTGCCCCGTGGGATGGAGGCAGACACGAGAGTGTAGGTCTCTCCAGCCTCCTGTCCTTCATGCCTCCCCCTGTCCTCGCTCCGGCTGAACACACAGCTGGGCTGAGGTGCTCATTGTAGGAAGGTGAGAGCAGACAAAGCCACAGGTGAGGACGCTCAGCCTGTGTATCTTCAAAAGATGCAATTTACATCAACAGGGAGAGCAGCTGTGGGCCACACCAGGCAAGGGACACCCCAATAATTGCACACCTGGGGGAGGAGGAGGGGGATTCGCTGAGCAAAGTCTCCCCCAGCACAAGCTGAGGTGATCTCAAGCACAGACTTACACCAAGTCTTGTAGTTTCCCAGCCAGACCCATTGTTTTATGAAATATTCCTAACTGCAATGAGCCCATTTTCACACCCGATTTCCCCTGGAACTCCACGAGGCTGTATGATTTCACTGTGACAAAATGAAAGGGGGATAAAACAGCTCCAGAACCCAAAGTAATTTCAGAAAAAAAACCACAAAACAAAACCCTCACAGAACCCAAGCAGGCCTGCCTTTTGCTCAGCCATTTAGTTGGCATGTTTGAAAAGTGCCCTGCAGGCACTGCCCGACAAATGCAGCGCTCAGGATTGCCGAGGCATCTGCTGGTGGGTGCCAAGTTCAACAGCAGCGACCTCAGCCCATGTTGCCCTTCACAGAGCACACGTTAAGGGACGGTTTGCTTTGGGCTGCTACCAGTCCAGTGGCCCCAGCCCCATTACACGGTGTGGAGCCTCGTTAGTACCACGTCAGTCTGCCAGGGAGATGTACTGGGTTCTTGTCCCACAGGCTGGTGGACAGCCATCCCTCACCCAGCTCCCCTCCCAGCCGGTCGTTGAACACCCATGTGTAGGGATCACAGACTGATATGGGGTTGGAAGGGACCTCTGGAGATCATCC
>JAOXNH010000013.1:4745406-4759601 GCA_028566575.1 Bartramia longicauda
GCCCCAGGTCGGGGGCTGTGGCTGCCTTTGGGGCTGTTTGGGCAGAAAGTGCTTAGGGGAGGGGACGGGTGAAGTTGGAGATGGGGTGAGGGGGGGGGGGAGGAATTCCTGCAGGAATTTCTACCTGTGTGTTCCCTGGTGGAGGAGACCCCTGCGTGTGTTTTGGTCCTAACCGTGTTTTAGGGAGCCCTGGTCACCCCTTTTCTCTCTGACTTCCCCAGTATGTGCTGTTTGGTGGGCACCCTTGTCACAGGTCCCTGGGGGGGGGAATCCTTCTGTCTCCACCGTGAAAGCGTCCAGGGGGGGCTGACACCCGGGGTCTCTCTGGGGGGTTCCCCTGCTCAGGCTGGAGCCCTGCTGCCTGCCTGCCTGGCAGCGTGGCATTCTCCTTGCTCGGCAATTTTTATTATGTTTTTTTTTTTCCCTGGCTGTCAGCATCAGCTGGGTCTCTCCAAACACGCCTGTTGCTCTGACGAGTTCCCAGGGGTGTGGAGAAACTTGCCCCCAAAATGCCTGTCCCCCTCCTCGCTGGCAAGGAGCTCCCCGGACAAGCCCCCCCCCCCCGCTGGGAGCTGCTCCCCCTGCTCCTGGAAAGTCAGGCTGTAAAAAACTGGCTCTTCTCTCCCTGAAAACAGACTGGAATGAGCGTGGTGGGCTGGTGGGCATAATGGTGGTGTTAGCTCTGAAAAGAAGGAAGAGTTAGGGTCAGGCCTGGAGGCTGCTGGCATTGGAGGGGGGGTGTGTGTGTTTATGCTTTGCATCACCCCAATGAATGGTGCCATGTGTGTGTGCTGGAGGCTGGAGAAGGTGCCTGAAGGGGAAGCCCTTTGAACAAGCATCAGGAGGAAAGTTGGTCCCTCCGGATGAGATTTGTGAAAGGGCAAGTGCCTTCGGAGCGGACCCTCCTCCCGCAAGGAAATAGGATTAATTTCCTCCTCAGTGGTAATGGGGCAGCGTGTGGATCTGCAGCGTGTGCTAACACCCAGAGCTGAAGTGTGGTAAATGCAAGCAGAGTCTTGTTTTCCAGCCTCACGAGGCATTGACAAGGCACCTGGGTCATGGAAACCGGTTCCCGTGATCCTGAAAAGATTCCCCTGATGCAAACATCAGGCCAGTAGATAATTGGTCAGTTATTGTCAGCGGAGACACATCGGTGGTGGCACTCTGGGATCTCAAAGTGCATTTGTGCATCTTTTCCTCCCTGGAGAAGATATAAGTACATCCATGGGACGTGATGTGTCCAAGAGCCTGATGCAGGGAAGGAACAGAGGCACCTAGCTCACCAGCTGCCACCCGATCCATGAAACTTTGTCTGTGTGTGGCACCCAGCTCCGTTTGCTGGTTTTTAGGCTCTGTCATGCCACTTGCATTCTGTGCAAGGTTGGGTTCCCATTTTCCAGGTGGGACCACTTTTGACGGGAGGCTTTGCAGATTTCACAGATTTGTTTCCAAGAGCCCAGACTTACTCACTAATGCAGGAAAATATTGGTACCACGTCCAAATGAGGGCAGTTAACAAATGAGTAGTGGAAGAACCTCACCAGCAATGGCTGGGAGTTCCTCCTCTCTTATCCTGCTTGGAAAAGAGGAAATTTGATAACTAAAGAACAAGACTCTGGAGATCTGACCCTGTCCCTGGTCTTGCCATGGGTTCTGTCTGACCTTGGACACGTCACCGTATCCCCATGTCCCTGCCCCTCCCCATCTGTCGACACTTGACCTTGCTTTGTTCTCAGAGGTTTGCTCCCTGAGATCTAGGGAGCTTTGGGATGCTGGCAGAGATAGGGATGGAAGCACTAAGATACTTGTCCGGGTGCTGTGAAGGCCCCTGTCACTAAACAAACACTCTTTGTGGTCCCTTGAATGGACCCTTCAGCCAGGCTTGGCTGGCAAGCGAGTGACAGAGAGCGAAGTGATGGTGTCACACACTCCTACGGTACAGGTGACTGAAATCCAGCTGACCTGCCCGGCTGCTTTTTACTGGCTTCCAAACTATCTGCTTTAAACCTTTAGCTGCTGCCTCCCGTATGCGATCATTGCCATCGTTGGTGTCCTGTTTGTCACACTGGGGCACGGGCCAGGGGACAGCCCTGTGGTGCCAAGAGTGTGGGGGCAGGAGGACATGGGTTTTTGCCTTCTGTTGCTGGCACTGTAACCGCACAAAAAAGGATGGAAGCGGCTTCATTTTGCATATGGGAAAGCAGGGAGACGAAAGGAGTTGCTGAAGGGGCTCCAGGGAGCCTGTGGTAGCACAGGAGATCAAGTTTTGATCCCCCAAGTCCATGAGGATCCCTCCGTTCCCTCTGAGCTGCACGCCACCACTTGGTGAGACGGAAACCTGGATGTGCGCTTTCCATATGTTGTGTTTGCATTAAAATATCCACGTTGCAGTTTCCACTGGGGCCATCCCCTTGGTCTGGCCTTCTGGAGAGAAATGAATGTTTGGTCAATCCTTGTAAACCCCGAGACATTCCTCTGGCTTCCGTACAGACCTGAGGTTTGGGCCAGGAGGTCTGAGAATCTCCAGAAAATCTGGGACACATGTTTGGAGTCATGTCCAAATAATCGTAAGAGTTTCCAGGAGGGTTTATATACTCAGTAAGAGCATCCCGAATTCTCCTTCTCTGCTCAGGGAAATTGAGGCAAATTTAAAGCAGCTTCTCCAGGCAACAGGACAGAGGGTCTTGACTCGGGGGCCAGCTACAGAAAAGCTCAGAAAAGATCCCAACCCAGCCTGGAGCAAGCTCCTCTCTGTGTAATTAGTGCCCTGGAACCCTGAAAGGTCAGCTCTGGTTCATGACACGGTCTCGGTTTCCTTCTCTACAGGTAGAAGAACAATGAAAGGTCTCTATTTAAAAAAGGCCCTTCAGCTGCTTTCAGCAAAGCCTGTCCCTGCAGAGCTCTGACCTGCTGGCTTGGCTTTTCTCTAAATTAACTTGCTTCTGCTGTTTGCGAAGGGAAAGCTGATAGCAGAAGGCAACCTGTTGATTAATGTAGATGCAAAAGCCCAGATTACGATCTGGTGAACAATTAACTTTGCAGGGTCGATCTGTAATCAGAGCCAGCATCTTTTGCTCTCTCTTTACATTTCTAATCAAGGTTTCTTTTCAGGTAGGGTTTCGCCTGCCGCCGCTGTTGCTCGTCTGCTGCTTGTTTGCTCAGGCGCTGGCAATCTCAGCTCCCATCTCTCTCTAGGCAGCCGGGCTGGAAAAGAAACCGGCGTGAAATTATTTTTCAAGCCCCGGAGCAGAGGTAGCAAACCTTCAGAGATGGCTGGGGTTCATCTCTGCTTCTGACACCGCTGCAATCTCTCATCTCTCCTGTTCTTTCTTTCTTTCTTTGCCTCCCTCCTTCCGTGCGGCTCATCCTTGCTGTATCTCCAATCACAACTTGAGATCTCTATTCTCTTGCCTCCTGGGTTTCCTCGCTCTTTCAGGGATGAGCTCCAAGCCACCACAATTAAGGGTAGATTGTTTTTTTTGCAGGCAGGCAGGCTGGGCATGCCGCATTCCCGCTGGGAAATGTCCACGTATTTCCAGCCCAGCAACGCCTGCCCACGGGGCTGAGCTCTGCTGAAAATCTGAGCGTTTTCTTTTCACACCTGAGCAGCAGCTGGGCTCTGGTTGAAATTCTCACTCGTGTGCTGAATGCATAATGCCCCCCTCCTAGTTGGAAGCGAAGGCAGGACCTGCGGGAATACAGCCCGTGGAGCGGAAGGATGCTCCAGGCTTTGGGGCACTGGCTTCAGAGAGCTGGGATTCAGATGCCAGAACCGGTTTTTCTCTTTTTGTTTGTGGCTTTTCTGTGCTCCTGTCTTGCATCAGGTACCGTCTCGGCCACAGCAGGGTGCTGGGAGGATGGATAACTCAAAAGCAGAACGGGAGGGATGATTGACCTGCTGTTTGCAAAGATGGATGCTCACTGCTTTTGGGATCCAGGTCTCCCAGAGCAGCTCCAGTGGAGGCATTTCCGAGCATCTCCGGCTGTGCACAGACTGTCTGGGTCCTCTGCTGCCCCGCTGTCAGCCCAGCCTTTTGTTCTGCTTCCCTTTCATCTATCCTTTTGGGGATTTAAATCAGGGGCATCTTGAAGCAGGGACCATTTCTCATCACAGCGAGCCCTCAGTCTCCGGGGCCAGCAGGCACTGCCATGGCAAAAATCATAAATTATTTGAGTAGCAAATTCCTGACACAGGGCTGTCAGTGCCTGGCAGCAGTCACCTCTGGAGCATTGCAGGAACACGGGGTGTGATCAGAGCTGGTACTGCTTGTGATGCAGAGAGGAGCGAGCTTTCATTAGCACAAGGGGAAGGGAAAGCAGGCAACTCCTGTCTGCACCTGGAAGAAGGGGTGCTGCTAATGAAGATGCTTAATTGCCAATTACTGGTGCATTCAATCCAATTATTTTGTTACTTTTTAATTTTGTTAATCACACCCAAACAATTCACCCTTGAGCTCCTACTGTTGCCTTCATTGATCAGGTGGGGAACTGAGGCGAGGACCCTGTTCCTGGTGTTGGTGAGGTCCCGTGGCTGATGGCACCGGGTCTCAACCCTGAGGTCTAAATACCCTTTCCAACACGTGCTGGATCATGCTGGGCTGTAGCCAACAGCCCCTCTCTCGCTGTCGTCTGGGGTGACGTGGATTTTATTTGCCTTTTGGGCACCCTTTAGGTTTTTGCTGATGAGCTGCCATGCAGTGATGTTTCCATTACTGGAGATTTCTACGTGAACCCTCTCTCCCTCCCTTCCTTTCTTCCCCAACCTCTGAAATGCTCAGCTGCTTGCTTTAAAACAACCCAAATTTCCCCAGCTGGGAGCTTTGGTGTGGGACAGGGGCTGGATTGGAGCAGTTTTGTGGGATGCTGCTGTTGTTTTGGTGACTTTTAATTGAATTGCCATATTGAAAAGGAGGGAGTGTTGAAGCTGACCGTAAGCATTGAGACTCCTGAAGAAATCTAAATGTGCCTTTTTTGGGAAGCAGAAACATTCCAAACGTTCCGTTTATTTCTGCTATTTCTCTATTTTGATTTTAAATAGTTTATTTTGACTCGGTCTGTTTAATCATTTGGTAAGTGTTAATATGCTGGTCACTCAGGGGTTAGGATTCGTGATCCCAGTTGATTTAGTTGCATTTCCCGTCCCCCCCAGTTGCTTCTCCCTTACACCCCCTTCCCCCCAGCTCTGCCCACTCCGGAAGCCACATCTTTTTTTAGTTGCTAAATCTGACAAGGTTTATGAACGGGAGCCTTAACCCTGTGCTTGTGAACATGTACGTGCATATAAATCCATCGGTGCTGGGGTTTTTTTCTGTATTCCAGCGTGGAACATCACCTGGAGCTTGGTTTTATGCCTTCTAGCATGACTTGAATTATTTGGTGGAAAGCCTCTCAGACTGGCAGCTCATGCCCCGAGCCTGTGCTCCAAAGGCACAGCCAGGGACCTACAGGGATCTCCAGTAGCACTTTGCTTGGTTTTATTTTTATTTGGGACTTTAAAAATCTGGTTTCAAGAGTAGAACGGCAGCCAAAGTGATCTCTTTTTGCCCAGAAAACACATCCTCCTATTGCATCTGCCCACGTCGGTAGGTTTAATTCCTCTTTCTGCCTTTCTCCACCAGATGCTCAAGTGGTGTAAATCAGCGTTACTCCGCTGAGGTCAGCAGCCCCACAGAGGTACAAGACACGGGAATTTTGCCACCAGGCTGTGAGTGTCACAGATCCTCTCTAGTTTCCTAGCAGGATCTCTTCTGTAACGCGTGAAGCGGTGCTGCAGTAGTGGTTTGGAGGTGGGATCCAGGGCCAGATCTCTTGGACTCTTCTCCTGGCTGTGCCCTTGACTTGCTGTTTGACCTCGGGCAAGTCCCATCCCATCTCTGCACTTCTGTTTTTCCCATCTCAGATCGGGGAGGGGAAATAGCCAAATTCACTGCTAGGCTGAGGTAGAGTTGGTGTTAGTGAAATGCTTGGCTATCCTTGAACGAACAGAGGGACAAGGGACCATTCCCGTGTTACTGTGGGCACAATAACCTCCCTGGCATCTGTTCTCCGTGCCTCGAATTGAGGCAGTGATTTAAGTGCAGGGGAGCAGCAGTAAGGAAAATCTGTATTCAGCCTAAAGCATATATTGCTCCTTCTGCTACAGATATTCCTGGGGGCTGGTCGGCTTGTAATTATTAACTAATTACTGCACGGTAATCACTGTGCCGCAGGATACAGGAAGTATAGGCAGTCGGGAACAAGCCGTATCTCACAAATCCCAGCCTTTTCTTATCTGTCCTTTGTATTTTGCCCGCGGTGGTGGTATCTGACTTACAGCCCTGCCCATCAGGCTCTCCGAAGGGACGTAACGAGGCAGCCTGTGGCTGGACACCTCTGTGTGCTGTTTGCTCTTCGTGTTTGCAATTAGGGGACTGAGGGCCAGTGTTAGTCTGGAACAGGGAACAGCCCCATCCCGGGCTGTGGCTGCGAGGAGGAGGACCTCTGTTTGCAGCTCTGCCAAGGTTCCCCATCCTGCTCCAAGCGGACCACATCCAGGGGTGAGCCTTCGCAGCCCTCGCCATCCACCTCCACAATAAAGGCATTGATATTGGATGTTTCCTGAGCACGGCACTGGCCAGCGGAGGTGAATTAGCAGCCCCGGAGACTGAAAGCCTCTGTTTGTGCCGGGAGCAGGTTCGGCACAGCCGGGGAGCCGCTCGGCCAGCGGTGCCACACCGGAGTGCCGCGGGATGCAGGGGTTGGTCCCCATGGGATGCTGAGCAGAGGAGGTCACTGGGGGGTCCGTGGGACCTGGGGGACGGCACAGAGCCCGTGTCACCCCTCACAGCAGCCTCAGACAGAGCAAGGGAAGAAGCTGCACAGCATCGTAGTCCATCAGCTGGTGTATTTTCTTTTTGGAGGAAGAGCTAGGATCTGAAATGCTGCCCAATGCAGAGGAAAGCTCTGCGGGGCCAGGGCTGGCTATAGGTTTGTGTGGTCGAGGCAAGAAACCTGTAAGGGACACCCAGACAGCCCTGGTCAGAGGAGCCAAGGGGTTTGTTTTTCCGGCTGTTTGGTTTTTGATTCAAGGCAGAAAGAAAACTTCTCTGACGTGGGTCTGAGGTGGGGGAGGACGGGCTGCCAGGGCCATCACAAATCATCCTCGGCAGCAAGAGCTGTTGCTGTGCTTGTAGCCAAAGGGATTTGGGGACACAGGGACCTGAAGCTACAGGAGCGATAGTTTGAGCCCCGTGGTCCTTGCATTGATGGCCTGGGAGCTGTTTCGGCTCTTTGGAAGGGTCCCAGAGTGGCTGCGGATGGTCTGGAGGCACCTGGGCAGCCTTCCTAGGACCTGAGGTTTGGGCAGGAATTTGGAAACACCATTTGCAATGTAAATTGGTGTGTGGGGGATGGGGAAGCAGCATTACCTGCCTGGGGGTCTGAGGAGGAGGAGGAAGAGGCAGAACTAGTGGTTTTTACTTTCTTTTTGGTCGTATGCAAGGGTCGTTTTGTGTCTCATCCAGAAGACGGAGCAAAGGGTGCCCCTGTGTCCCCAAACTGCTCTGTCCATTAGATGCACCATCACAGCACCCCAGCACAAACTGCCCAGTACCACCGTCACATCCCTCCCTTCCACCAGCATCCTCCTGCTTCAGCAGAGACCCTCGGAGTCCCCAGGAAGAGCAATGAGAGCAAGGAGCTCCCGTCGCTCTGGTCACTGCCCTGTCCCTCCAGAGCCTCAGCTGGGATGTTCAGAGGTGCCCATCACCCCATTGAATTCCCCCCAGACCCCGGCTGTGGCTCCACAGTGATGGGAAGAGGTATTCCCTGTGTGCAGGAGGGGCAGAGAAGAGGTCCCATTGAGTCATTTTAATTCCAGGAAAACATGACACGGTATCTGAGGGGGAAGGCGTGTTTTTATAAATTGCCATTAGCAGCATGTGTTCTATTTAAGTACTTAATCCCTTTCAATCCCTTCTTATTAACGATTAATTGTGCAACTAATCGCACTATGATAGCAGCCTTGCTGGTGCAGCTGGTTGCCGGGTGTACACACAACCCCCCCAGTATCCCACCGGATCGAAGCAGGGTGCGGTGGTGAGAGGGAGGCACCTCGGCTGGGCTGATGCTCCTCTCTCTGCACCTCACAGGATTATAATCCTTTCTTATCTCCAGCGTTTCCTATGGAGCAAAGAGTTTTATCAGCGGGCGAGGAGCAGGATTGCATCCAGCCAAGCGAGCTTTGAGCCGCCCCGCGGGGTGTAGTCCCTCTTCATCTCACTTTCCAAGCTCTGGGACTCCTTGACACTCGTGGCCCGTTAGTGCATGGAAATATGGCTGTGTTTTGATTTTGGGGGGTGGAGGGGGCTGTATTTGACATGTAGCCTGTGATGTGTTTAGGAAATACCCTCATGATGCCTTACAAAGGGGCAGTGGAGCTCAGGCCACGGCGAGCAGCAGCCCATCTCTCCCTAGCAGCGGCCGAGCCGGTGAGTCCAGCCCAGTGTTTTCCTGCAGGAGACCGCTCTCCCTCGCTCTTCCACACTGTTTATCTCACGCTGGGCTCTGTTATCTCCCCCCGGTTCCCAAGGCTCCTGCAGAAACCCATCTAGCTTGTCAAGGACACCAGAGCTGCAGGGACTCCACCAGCATGCAATGGGAGTTGAGATAGTTTTTAAAGTGGGGGTGAGTTGGGCGTGAAGAGAGAAGGGGAAAAATGAGTTTAGAGAAAAGAAAAAAAGAAAAAAAAGAGAGAAACTCTTTATTTTAACCCCCACCAAATGTACTTGCTTTGTTGCTGTTCCCGTGACTGACATTGCAACTTTGAGGACGCGGAGCGGGAGCTGGGCCTTGCCTTGGCCAAGCAGCTGTTATTTACACTTTAACAAGGAACAAGGTTTATCTAAACGGCGTGTGCTTGCCCAGTTCCCAGACATGCATGAAATGTTGCCCTCCACAGGGAAGCGAGCAGAGGTTTGCAGGCACCGGGGCGTGCCGAATCTCTTCATACATATTTCATCTGGGATATCTCTGTTTGGTATCCAGACGTGGCCGTATTTGGTTTAACATGAAAATCACAGAATCATCATGGTTAGAAAGGACCTCTGAGATCACCGAGTCCAGCCTTACCCATGTCATCGTCATGGTGGTGCTTAGGGTAGGGATGGGATGGAAGGGAGGGAGGTGTCTCCAGGCAGTGCAGAAGGATGGCTGAGGATGCTGTGCAAGCGTGTGCTGCTCCCTCAGGGACAGAGGTTTCCTGGAAGGCAGCATCTCAACTGGGTTTGGGATCTTGGAGATCCTGTGCCATCACAGGGCTCTTGGGCAATCCCACAGCCTCCTTGAAGCATCCCTGTGTTTATGGAAAGTGGTGCTGATGGTGCAGAATACCTGATGAAGAGCTCCCTGAGCAGAGGAGGTTCAGCAGGGATGTAGCAGGATGTTCTGATCTGCAAGAACATCCCTGTCCTTGGCTGCCCAAGGGAGGGAGGTACATGGTCAGGATGGGGAGCAGAGGGGATGGAGTGGCTGTGCATCTCAGACCAGCCTCCTGTCTTTCTGCTCTCCCAGTGCTTTCTAAGGAAGCTGGTGGAGGAGGCAAGACAGTTACTGGAAAGGTTGTTGCCATACGGGCACATGTCCAAGCTGGTTGGCAACCCCCTGGTCTCAGGAGCTGCCGGGCATCTGGGGGATCCCCTCATTTGGTGTCGATTGTGCTGCTCAGATCTGTGGTGGAGCAGAGCTCTTTGAGCATCAGCTTCATTTGCTTTCGCTACTCATTCCCGGGGAGGTTTGCTACTGTGAAAATCTCTTTTTGCTCTTTGTTTCTGCATTATTCCTTCCCTGCGTGTGGCCCAGGCAATGTCTGGTTTTTTTCCCTGTGTTTCCCAACCCCTGGCTCTTGGCAAAGTGGAAATGCTTCATGTGCAGAAATGAGGAGTGCAGCATTACCAGCGGCAGTATCAGCGCTGAGATCGGAGAAGCCGGAGGAGGCACGGCGGGGACACTTGGCTCCCTTCAGATTACAGAGGAAAAATTTGAACATTGAAATGGGGAGAAGGGAGAAAGCTTGGGGGACAGGAGAGCGGGTGCCACCCTTCTATACAGGGGCAGCTTTAAGGGTTTGCAGTAGCTGGGCACAAGCTGTGCATCGCCCCGGGGCAGGCAAAGCGCTGTCGGGATTCGCCTTTAAGGTGGTTCATCTGCAGGGGCCAGGGAGAAGCATCCCTGGAGGCTGTTCATGCTGATGTGAGGGTGCCTCAAAGCCTGGCATCCCGGCGGAAACACGGAGCTCTTGCCAAGTTCGCTGCCTCAAAACACTGCTCTTATCTCACTGGGATCCCTGGCAGCCACCTCTTGCTTCAGGAGGCTTTTTAAATCTCCTGCCTTCCTCCAGCCTGGACGGTGGCTCAGTCGAGCAGAAGTCCCCGATCGCCGGCTGGAGCGAGGACTTGAGCAATCCCTTCTCTCATCGTGAGGATGAGGTGTGGGCTCTGGGACGCAAAGCTGAGCCAGAAGGATCCCAGGGATGCCCACCCTCAGCTGGGGCTCTCGGCACCACTGCAGGTACCCTGATAAGGAAGGGGCCGGATAAAAGATATTGCAGCGTGACTCTTCCCATTATGGGGGAGATGGGGATGCCAAAAGTAATTACAGTTTGTGCTGTGCTTTGAAATCCTCCGATTCCTCAAGCGTTGGCTCGTCGTGCTCCCTACCTGTGTGGCTGCATTTCCCTCAGATCCCAGGGAGAAATCCATACACGTGCGCAAAGCCCTCCGAGGATGGGTGCACAACTGGTTTAAGATTAAATACCAGATTAGCGCAATCCTTGGCAGAGAAGTAGACTTGCAGTGTTTGCTCCCTACCTTCCCACCATGTGACTGCTCCGGAGCTTTAAATAAAACAGATTTGGAGCCCTGCTGCAAAGAGTTTTATGTGCCTGATGCCAAAGAGTGGTACCACTGCTCCGGAGCACGGTCCCGGGGAGAAACCCAGTCCGTAACTGGTACCGTGGGGAGCAGAAGGTCAGGAACACCGTCCCCTTTCATTTCTCTTCCTGTTGCTGCAGAAAAATCTGTCCCAGGGCAGGGGGGGGTGGTGCTGGTTTATTAGCCGTGTCGGCTCCAAGGAGCTGCTGGATCTGATCCCGCCGGGGGAGGAAGGAGCCTTAATCCCGTGTGAGGCTGTTTGTACAATCTCTCCAGCTCCTCCTCCCATCGCCAGGTATTTACCCATGGAAGAGCAGAACTGGCAGGGGTCTCAGCCCCGTTATAAGCGTGGTTTATCGGGGTAGAGCAAGGCGAGCTGAACTCCCTGTGTTTTAACTCTCCCAGAAAACGCATGGCGAAATGCCGAGCTCGTAATTGCTGTGAGTGCTTGTGGTGCTGCTGCTTCTTATGAATGTTGTGCTTCTGTTTATATTAGAAAAACCTTTTTCTGGGAAATTAGGTCCTGTCAAGATCCTGTGATACCAGGTTCCCTCTGGTGAGAGATCTCGCGATGCTCTGGCTTTCATTTCTTCTCTTCACCTTTCCTTTGGGTGCTGGTTGCTGCCCCCCTCCTTTTCTTTGCGCCAGAGGTAGCTGCATTTCCCGAATTCCAGGTGGCTATCGGGTGTGCAGGATGTAATTTCTGCTTCTTTAAATACCCTCCCTAGGAATGCTTTTAGAAAAGGGACCTGGCAGAAGGACTGTGTGATCCCTCTGCTCAGGCATCCCAGGGTGATGCCAGGTGGGCTGTGCTCGCTCTCCCCCCAGGCAATGGGTCAAAGCCCACTCCTGTGTCTGCCTTCCACACTGCAGCCGAGGAAATTAATTACCCCCAGTCCTCATTTTGCACTGATTCCATCCTGTCAGCCTTGTTCTCACATGCCAGAAAGAGAGGTCTTAGGTGGAAGGTGAAATCATGGGGCACAGGAGGAAAATTCCAGTATTGTCTGTGAAAGAGAGAAGGAGACAACTTATCCTGGCCCTTCCTGACCACTGCAGGGGAAGAAAATCCTGGCTTTCCACGAGCTCTTGTCTGCACGGCAATCGCAGACGAGCTTGCAGCTCTGGGAGCTCTGCGTGGGCTGGGGAAGGAACGAAAGCTCTAATTAAAAAAAGGGAAAAGGAAAAGGAGGAAAGAAAATAGCAATTAAGAAGGCAGCAGACCCTACCTACCCTGTGCTGTGTGGGTGACAGTGTTGCACAGCTTCATCCGGCGGGATGCAGCTGCGGGGGAGGCTCGGTGGGACTCGGTCTCTCCTGCACCAGGGATCTTCTCCCGGAACCTGCATCCTCCTTCCCATCCAGCAATAAGGGATGGGTAGGCCCTGACAGCCTCAGCCACAGGTTAAACACTCCTGGGAGAGAAAACAAGAGGTTTTGTGTTACTGAGAATGGCTTGCTTTGGCAGCTGGAAGCTGGCACCCTCTTCTCTCTCTCTCCCAGGCACCTGGGAATGCCGGCTGCTGCGGCTGGGGATGACGGGGCTTGGGTTGTGTTTCTGGAGCATCTTTCATTCAGCGGGATCCATGAAGGCTTTCTTGGTTGTGTTTGTGTGTTCAGGAGCCTCTTGTCACTTCTGGGGTGCGACATGAGGGGGAGGTGGTGCTGGGAGAGGACAGCCCAGGACATGGGGTCTTCAAGGGGCTTCCCAGGGAGGTCAGCAAAAGAGCCAACCTGCCTCAGATGCCGCTTGGATTGTGTGAGGTAATTGTCAGTCAATAATCATTTGAGGGTCATAAAAGGCAAGGACCAGGCTGGCCTTTGCTCGTAATGTTCCTCTTCAGTAATTGTGTTGATATTGCACAATTCTCTCCCGTGTTATGAGCTTGGTGTGAGGCTTGTTGTGAGGGACGTGCCTGACGTGTAATAAAAGGATGAAAGGAGAAAGTGAGTCATGGAAAAGGGTAGAGAATGGCTAGATGCCATGCAGCCGATCGGCAGCACCTCCAGGAGCAAATACCTGAGCTGTAAAACACTCCTGCCCCGGCAATCCCAGCACAGCAATTTGCTCCCAGGGGTGACATTACACCCAGGTCTCCTGGGTCACGGTCTGGCACCGTCGTACGACGAGACAGGGCTGTCGTCACGGTAGATGCTTCCAGTGGGACACGTGCCCTGAACTCCTGAGAGGCCGTAAATTAAGTCTCAATAACTTAAATAGCTGCTGTAACAAATGAAGTATCCGAGGGAGCGTCTCTGTCTCCAAGCCAGACGCAGTTGTGTCGGGCTCCAGGGGGAAAAGTCGTGTGCTGTTTGCTGAGACCCGTTCCCTGCTGCCTGTCCTTCTGGGGACATCCATCAACAGTGATGGATGGGTTGGAGCAGATCCCGGGATCCACAGCATCTGTGCATCCGGAGCGCTCATCCCCTGGTGAGGATGAACGTACCATGGAGCCGCTGACACGACCTCCTTCAGGGTGGCCCCACATGGCCCCCGGACAATGTTGACACTGAGATCCCACCCGTGACGGGGACGTCTGGGGTGGACAAACTGGCTCTTAGCAGTCTATTGTTGTTCCAGCCCAACACTGGACACTTTTCTCAGGTTAGCCACGGCTGAGGAATAAGTGCCTAGTGTTTGGAGGCTGCTGGAATAATGGCCGTCATTTTAACGCCTCCCTCGGAGCGGCCCTGATCTCACCAAGAGCAGGGAAGAGCCAAGGGAGAACTGCTGACGGCACCGCGCCGGGCTGCGGACACAGAGAAAGGCAAAACACACAAAGGCAGAACAAACCTCCTTTGTGTGCTCTTGTTACTGGGCTCATTGTCAGGACCGGGACAAACGAGAGTGGAAATGTGCATCTAGCAAAAAAAAAGCCTTTTCCTTCCCACTCCCACCCGTGCACGGAGTACAGGTTGGGAAGTCTCCCAAGGCTGGGCTCGCAGGAAGTTTTCCGTGGCCTTCACCTTTCCCGGACAATCTTCATGTCCGTTGGAGTCTCGGAGGTCTGTACGTGCTCCACGGGGCTTGTGCTTTGCCTGGGTTGTTGTCTCTTAACGATGCCTGACTCAGGAATTAATTGCAAGGCTGCAAAGGAGGGATGGAAACCCTGCGGGTGCTGCAACCCCCCCACCCCAAACCCAGCTCCTGCCTCCACGGGTCTCCCAACCGAGGAAGATGCCAACTGGGAGGGAGGACGGATGCGTGGTCATTCCCGATTTATAGCTGGGGAAGCCGGGGCATGCCGAGAGGGTGGGAACCGGAGTGGAGTCCAGTCTGGTGTATTTG
>JAOXNH010000013.1:4759701-4770237 GCA_028566575.1 Bartramia longicauda
GTCCAGTCTGGTGTATTTGTACAGGACCTTTTTCTGGCCCCCCCAGCCTTCTCCAAACCACAGACGTGAGAAGGGGGGGCAGCGATTCCCTGGCTGCCACAGTCACGCTCCCGGTGCGCTGCGTTCGTTGTAATCGTGGAAGCCAGTAGCACGGGAGGGGTAAAAAAAATGGCAATGGGAGGATGGACTGAGTCCCTGGAGACTCCAAGCTCCCTTTTCAATCCCGCCCAGCGCAGTCGCTGCCCTGGGATGATGGTCTTGCTGTTTGCTACAGGGCTCCTGTAGATTAATACAAATTGATTGCACTCCCTTCCCCGCAGGACCTTGACCTCCTGGCGAGGGCTTTGCTCCCTGTGTAGGAGGGAAATGTCAGGCCCCCTGAATGGCAGAGCTGAGCAGTGGGGGGTAAATGTGAGAGAGGGAGAGCTGGGCTTGCTCTCACCACTCACCTTTTGGGGAAAGAAATTGTGGAAAGGGTTCTGTCTGATGGGCAGGGTCCATACCGGTCGGCGCTTGGTCCATCTGAATGAATCTACCCAGGACTGAGCTTTGCAGCATCTGCTGTGGGGAGGGAGCGATTGGGAGCTTGTTCCCCCTGGAATGGGGGATTTCATGCAGACAGCTGAGCAGCCGGGGAGACCTTCATTTGGCAGTCGGGGGCTGATATCCTTCCCTGCCCCTCCGACCTTGCCCCGGTAGGATTCCCAGCTGCTGCAGAAAATTCAGCATCACCCCTGGTGTATGGTAGAGCCATCCCCAGTGTGCTGTCGTTTCCCTCTGACTCCCCAGAACACCCCCAGATCTCTCCCCGTTCACCTCCCGAGGACCCATCTCTGGCCATGCCGAGGAAGTGGGGAGCGGAGGAGGAGTTGGGGTTGTGCCGAGCTCCTATTTGCACAGGAATGTGCACCACGGAGGGGCCGAAATCTCTCCCATCGCTGGCGTTGAGCCATCTGGGCAGCTCCTGCTGCTTTTCCCTACCCCTTCTCTGTGCGGGGGCTTGAGAGGGAGAACATCCGTTGGCTACCCCGGGGACCTGCTGCTGGCCAGTGGAGAGGGCTGCCCGGCACAGGGGCGATGCTGGTTGAGCTTTGGTGGGTCTGCCTGTTGTCTCCAAGCCTTGCCACGTGAGGAGGGGCACGTATTCAACTGGTGGCTGTTTGTTCAGCCCTGCAGGCACAGGCAGCGTTGCAGGATGGCCGTGTTTGCAGAGCAAATAAGGCCCTGCGAGCAGAATTCACCATTTCTCTGATACTTGCAGGAGTGAATCAGTGCTACCCGATAGCCAGAAGCGTGAGCCGTAACCGCTGAAAAGGACTGTTCATTTTGCCCGTAAACACAACTGTTAATCTCTGGGGATAAAAGAAAAGAAAAAAAAAGGCTTAAAAAAAGCATACTATTCCCTCCAAGCCTTCCACCCTTTCAGCTGGGAAATGGGGGCAGGAGTCTGGTAAAACGGTAAGAAAAAAATGGAGCCACTTATCATTTGTGAAAAGCACTGAAGCGGTTATTGCTTGAAAGCCTTGCGTCCCTGCCCCTGCAGGATGCTGGAGGAGAAAGGGGACACTTTCATAGGCTGACGGTGGCTCGCCTGTGCCTAAAATACCTGAATTCCACAGCAGAGAGCCAGCGGGTTCGGCTGCACAAAGGCAAGAGGGATTCACACGGACGGTCCCAGCCCAGATGCCCGTGGGAATAGTTCCGCTGGAAAATAGCGCGTGGGGTTACCGCCGGCACAGCGCGGACGGCTTCGAGTGCGGGGTTTAAGGAATCGTTAACATCTTGTCTCGATCGTGTGATGAGCTTTCCTGACGGGGAAAAATTCAGCTTCGGGTGCTTCGAAGGGGTTTTTTTTAGCCAAGTATTTACTACCTGACTGTATTACGGCAAACGCGGATCGCTCGCGCTGCTGGCTCCCAGCCCTGCTCCTTGGCCCCGTGCCAGCCCCCGGATGCTTCCATTTTTGCCTGTCGATGCCGAAATTCCTTGTCGCCCTCCCAGAGCCCCTTCTCCCCTTCCCTGCCCTGCCGTGCAGCGTCATTTTTCGGCGTGTTGCTGATCAAGCCGGCGTCTCCCATCCCGGAGCTGCCTAGGGGTTCAAGGGTTGCTGTGATTCCCTTCGAGGCTGTAAAACAGGTGATGTCATTGCTTTGCTTCCCAAGTGCCACTTTTCTCTCAGAAAGTCAATAAATGCCTCCGCTTCCTTTAGTGCACTGAACGTGGTGGAAAACAAGAGGGAAGCCGCTAGCGATTTCTTCCTTTGAAATCCATGCCGGGGGAGAGGGCTGCTCCGTTTAGCTGGAAAATCCCAGGAAAATCCAGGCCACCTGGATCCTCATGGCCACTTGGGGCAGGGTGAATTCCTCCTTGGGAGGAGCGGAGGGCTGAGAACAAGAACAGTCCCGTAAATTCCAGCTGGCAAGCGCTCTAACGTGAAACTCCATCACCAGATGCCAAGTGTGTCCAGGTCTGGCTGGTACAAACAGCCACAATTGCACAGAGCCATAAAGATAACGAGCCCAGGGCAGGCGTGAGCGGAGCAGCAGAGGTAGCCAGCTGTGGGGGTGCTATTTTTGTTATTTTTGTCCTTTGGGCATGGCAGGGTGGGAGCAGGGGGGGGACACCAGCTCTGCAGCAGCCCCCAGCCCTCCAGCTCATTCCCCCCAGTGCCAGGCAGGGAGCCCTTTCCAAAAGGGCAGGAGCGGGGATGATGCTCGGAGCTGGGACCTGTCCTCCTCTATCCTGGCAGTGTGTTATCCAGGGTTTGGATGTGCTTCTCTCACAGCATCGCTAAATCCCTCCTGAAAGACAGAGCCGCCCTCTCCAAGCTGTGGTTTAAGCATCGTGAGGGACAATCTCACACAACTCTCTCTTCTGGTTCCTAGAAGGGGGCAGGCTGGTGGCCTCAGGGAGGTTTGAAGCCGGGTGGTTGCAGGGTGGTTGGAGGGTGTCCTCACGCTTGCTGTGTTACAGACACGTGCCCAGGTCACTCGGGGTGCTGCCAGGGCTCAGTTCCTTAGTGCAGCCTTCACCGGAGACGTGGGGAAACTTCCCGATGCCCTCGTTTGAAGGAATAATCACTGGGGCTTATCTGGATGTTCATGTGGAAAGATTGTCTTTCGTTTGACCTCTGGTGTACCTGCTGGGAGCATCAGGGGTTTCCCCTGGGCTCCTGCTTCCTCTTTGGGGATAAAACTCTGCCTGGCACAGGAGCTTCCGTGGCTTTTCCTAGTGCCACCGTAGCAGTGTCAGCATCCACAGCCGGAGCAAAACGTTTCGGGTGGGTTTAGTCCCTTGGGTGCCGGCAACACCAGCGGCGTTTCCACACACCAGCGGTGCCTCAGTTAAAACTTGCTTTGCTTCCAAGGTGGGGAAGCAGGTCGGAGGCATGGGCTGGGAAAATGGTCTCCAAAGCCAGTGTCAAGCTTCAGAAGGAGCAACACTGCTTGGAGACTTTGTTCTCGGCCACGAGGAAAGCACCAGCACGGGGAGGCTTCCTTAATGCAGCCCTCACTAGTGCCAGCCTCTTTGCTGTCAAAGCATGTTTCTGTAGCACCAGGCAAACATTTAAATGTCTGAAGGCTGGAGACGATGTGTCTGGCATCCTCCTGCCTCGCTCTGCAACTCAAAGCACCTCCAGCCCCCCCTTCCCACCCCCAGCCTTGATTCCAGGTACACAAGCATCTCTGGCGAGCCTTTGCCTTTCCGTTTGGGCAGCGTTAAAGGTGGGAGAGCAGCGGGGATGGCTGAGGGGTGTGAATCCCCAAGGCTTCAGGTGGATCCCTGGGATTTTCAGGGGGTTGCACCCCCAGCAGGGTGCCGTGCCTCGCAGCAGAGCGTGGCAGACAGGCAAGCAGGAGTGTTTGTATTGCTGACGGATAATCTTTTAAGCTTTCAGATGCAGGCATGTCAGCCCAAGTGTTCCCGTTGCCCTGGCGACGCGATGCATTAGCTCCCGGATGCTGTGTCTGATCGCATCAGCCTGGAATGGGATCACTGTTTGTTTGTGCTGCTCAGCCCCAGAGGGGACTGAGGGGAGTGGGACAGGGCTGCTCAGCTGCAGGGGGAGACACCCAGGAGCAGCGGGAGCTGACCTGCTCCAGGGATGCGGGAGAAGTCGTGGGATGCATGTGTCGGTGCAGGGAAGAGCCGCTCTGTGTAGCTTTTGATGCCTCTTTGGTTCCAAAGGAGGATTTTCCCCTTAAGATCCCACCTTGGGCTGGTGGATGAAAGGAGCATTAAAGGAGCCCAGTGGTGTTAATGGAAAATCCCCCGCCAGGCAGGTTAGAGGGTTGAGATGACAAGGGCTGGTGGAGGAGCAGCACCATGCTCATCAGATTGGGAAGGGGAGAGGGACAGAGCCGAACCTCCTCGGGCCAGGGACTGGAAGGGGCAGAGCTGTGGCTGGTTGGGGGTGACACACAGATGCCTGCGGGTCCTGGGAGCGTTGGCTGCTTGCTCACTCTGTGCTCGGGAGGAGGAATAACCCCCGAGAGCAGCGGGGCCGGCGCCAAAGGCCAAACCCTGCATGGCCAGCCCGGTCCCCTCTGCGCTGCGGAGCTGCAGGCAGGCTGGGAAGAGCCAGAGTGGGAAAGACAAAGCCACGTGTGGCTCCCAGATGCCCAGGGCGAGCTCCCTCGGGTGCTCCTGTGGCTGCTCCGACTCAGCACGCTTCGCCATGTGCCCCTTGAGGGTTTTCTTCCTTTAAGGGTTTTATTGCTTTAATCAGATCCCTGGCTAAGGCGATTCTAATGCCTGTACGGGATGAGTCACTGAAGAGCTTGGGAGCACTCTGGGAGCTGGGAGCATCTCCCCTTCTGTGGCTTTTGGGGATCCCCCTGGCTGGTTCTGGCTCCGCTCAGCATTTTGCTGCAGGCTTGGGAAGACTTTTTTGCAAGGGCAAAGCAGAGACCAAAAAACTGCTGGGGGAGAGGTGCCTCCTTGCACGGGGAGGAGCGTGGTAGTGAATCTTTTCCATCACTGTTTCCTCTTCCTTGCTTTCCTTCTATTTCTACCCTGCTTTTCCCTGGAGTTTCCAAGGATGCTGTAAGGCACAGCCTGTGTTGGTACTCGTGATTCAGTGTCCACAGCTCTGCCCTGGGCTCAGCTCTGATAACTAGCTCAGAAAAAGCCCCCTGCTTTTAATTCAGCTCTTAAATTCATGAGGAATTTTGTGACTGTGTGGCTCCTTATTGCTCCACCACAGCAGCGGTGCCTTGGAGAAGAGGATGTCCCCAGGGACCCCTGCAGATTCCCCAGCAGGAGAGATTCTGCTCAGGGTGCTGCCAGCCCCAAAGAGCAGGAGCTGTGGGGCTGGGGGGGGACGAGGGAGGGGGCATCCCGTGCATCATCCAGCCCTCTCAGCCTCCTCTCTCCCCTTCCCCACAGGGCTCTGCCGTCCCTGGCAGCACGAGGTAAAATGAACAAGATGAAAAACTTCAAGCGGAGGTTCTCCCTCTCGGTGCCACGGACGGAGACCATCGAGGAGTCCCTGACAGAGTTCACGGAGCAGTTCAACCAGCTCAACAACCGGAGGAATGAAGGTAGGGAGCCCCCAGGCTCCGGCTGGGACTGGTTGGGAGCATCTGGGGTCAGCGCTGCCAGCAAATATCTCCTCTCCAGCCCCCCCCCGGGCCGTTCTCCGGGTGTGTTGACATGTGGAAAGTTACTGCCCCTTTGCCTGTGTTGCTTCCCCCATCTATCCAGTGGGATTAATAACACCTTGTCATTAAATATGATCTGAAGAGAGACTTGCATAAGGAAAGCCTTATAGGAGGGAAAGGTATTTGTGGAAAACGGAGAGGAATGACACATCTGTGGTTAAGGGGAGAAACATGGGATCTCCTCCCTCCTGCCCAAAAGGGAGAGTGGTGTTTGAGCCCTCCCCAGGGCTACAGGCTGGCCCTTCCACTGAGCCAAAGGGGCTGCTCTCTCCCTGCAGGGGTTCCCTGAACCATCCTTGGCTCCTGGACCCACAGCCTCCTCCCGGGATGCAGTTTTCAGGGTCCCAGGGAGGTTTAGGGTTAACACCCGGGTGAGCCGAACGGGGCGCATCCCTTTTGCCAAGAGAGCATCCCTTCTGCCAAGGGAGCAGCCGCCCGGCTGCAGGCTGGGGCAGGCTCCTGTCTCCGGCTGTGGGCACGGTGGTGAGGGAGAGGCGATGCTGGAGGCACGAACCAGCAGCAGACCGTGCCAAGGTGGCCCTGCACGGGCAGGCAGGCAGAGCCGCTGACAGGCAGCCCTTTGGGAACCGGAGAAAGTCAGATTTGATTCATCCAGGGGTAAATCCACAGCTGCGGGTGCCAGGCTGAACCGCTCCCGGGGATCACATCATGCCTTTGCTGCTGCCTCCTACCAAAACAGCCTGTTCATGTGGCAGTGCCCCCGGCTCCGCTCAGGTCACGTTCGAGCTCTTTTTCCCCCTCACCCTGCAGCCACAATTGCTAGAAACTTTTGCTGGAAGCAGGGGCTGAGGCGGTGATGCAATTGCCTGGCACCCGCATCTGCCCCAGCAGGGAGGGATCGTCCCTCTGCCAGCTAACCTGCTCGAAAGGAAAGATGCAGTAACCTAATTTAGAGCTGGATTTCCTCACTCCCGCAGCTCCTGACGCTTTTCTTTATCCCTCCAGACACCCAGGCTGCCCCGAACAACATCCCTTCGCAGCCTCCTTCCCTGCTTCTCCCCCACACACACACCTCCCCTCACACCCTAGCAAGCAGCAAGGGCTATAATTAGACTTGAGCCCTTAATTAGATGTGCAGAAGCTGTGGGGATAAAATGGTGCAAGGCCAAGGAAGTCCTGGGCGCTGACAGCTGCTGCTGCTGTTGCCTTCCTTAGGGGACCTCTGCTCTGGGACGGCTGAGCCGGGGCTCGTTATCTCCGCTGTGCAACCCGGGGCTTTGTCAGGGAGGTGATTTCCCCCTTCTTCTGCTTTAATGAAGCTTCAGTCACGGTTCTTCCTTTGCCCTTGAATGGCAAAGGAGTGCAAGCAGCATCCCTCTATCCCCCCCGGCTTTTGGCCTCGCTCCGGAGGTAGCCAGCCAAGAACAAGAGCAAAGTCAGAGCAGTCCTGGGGCCAGGAGCGAGGGTTTTCCTGACCCTCTGGGTGGAGGCTGGACCAGTCCTAGACTGTGACATGGTATGATGGGTGATCCTTGTGCCTGGACCCGGGAATGCATCAGGGGCTCCGGGTCTGCCAGCGTTACCCCGTGGGGTGCCCCGGTGCCAGCCCCCACCGGTCAGTACCTCCCTCCCTGCCTGGATGTGGCACGTCCTGGCCCCAGCTCTCCCTCCCAGTGCCCCCAACTCCCCGCTGCAGGGTTCCCAGTTTGCATCCAAGCCCTCTCCCACACAGGACAGGCAAAATGTGCCATGTCACCTCCGCCATGCCCTTAATCTCCATCTCCTGCGGGCTGCGGCTGTTGTTTATGAAGGGCCCCGACAGCCACATTTGTCTGAGGCATCTCTTTGGCTGTTTAATAAACCCCTCCTGGCCGGGAGCAATTCGCCCGCATCCCTGTGCCAGCAGGACTTGGCAGGGGCTCAGCAGAGGGAAGCTGGAGGCACCAGTGCTGGGGAGCAGAGGTGGGGGAGGGAGCACACGAGCCCCAGCACCCCAGGGTGAGGAGGCATTCAGGGATGGTGTAGGAGCGATGCTTCAGATGTGGAGGGGGGAACAGGATCGTTTTGGTGGCTCTGGAGGGGATGAAAAGAGGGTTTATGTGCAAACGGCTCTTTTGCAGGGTTTGGTGGTGAGGTTTGGACCTCGTGGGTGCTGCCTGGTCTGGAGAAGGCTCTGACTTTAGTTCTCTCTGAGGTGTTGGCCTCTGTTTTACAGATGGAGAAATCAGACTTTACTTTCTCACGGCCTTACCCGCAGAGGCTGGTAAAACGAGGCCTGAGAGAAGCAGAGCTGGCAAATGGAAAAGCAAACAGCTTTCCAGCCTGGACACATCCCGTCCTGGGCAGTATCCCCTTGATGGGGTCTGACGATGCAGAGAGACAAAGGAGGTGCCTGTGGTCGGAGCCTGACTTGCTCACAGCCTGCCTTGGGGGGTCCCTTCATCCTGCCCTGCATCCCTGCCCTGCATCCCTGCCCTGCATCCCTGCCCTGCATCCCCGCCCTGCATCCCTGCCCAGCCCTTCCTGAGCCACAGGGGCTGCTCGGCTGCAGAGGCAGAGGTGGAGGAAAGCCCCTGGGTTAAGGAGAGCCCAGGCTGGGCTCTGTGCCATGTCTGATATCCTTCACAACAGCCAGCACCATCTCCACATCCTGGGAGATGGAGAACCTTCTCCATGGCTGCTCCAGCCTCACATTAAGGGGCTCTTCCCTTTCTTCCTGGGCTTCCCCAGTCACACATTTCTCTCCATACTCCAGATTTTCCAAGGTATCAAGTCTTGGTGTCTCCTATCTGCTTTGATAGGAGCCGGTGGCATTCAGCTCATAGCTGTGCCAGGCTTTACCCTGAAACAGCTACTGCCTGGTCTGTCCTCCGAGGCCAAATAAGGGTTCGGTGTTTGGGCTGGGAAGGCTGCGTAATTCCCAGTTTGCAACGGCATAAATCAGAGCCAGATCTGGCCTTTTGGAGTGCAAGGCCACAAAGAAGTGATGCTGAGGGGGGAGGATGGAGGATGAATAATCCAAGATCTGAGTGCAGCCCTGCCTCCTGAGTGTAACAGAGCTTTGAGAGGAGAGTTCACACTTAGCAAAGTAATTAAAAGTTATAAGTCAGGCAAGCAGTGAAGGGTTCTGGCCCCTTTCCTTGGGAGATCAAAGCTTGTTTTGGCAGAGACAGTGTTTAAATATATTTATAAAAAAAGGCGGGAGGCTCGTCAAAGGCAGCCGCCGTGTCTGCGGTCTCACTTTAATTTGCTTTGATATCCCATGCAGCCTCATTATTTGCAGTGTCAGGGCTCACCGTAATCCACATGAAATGCCGAGCAGAACCAAACAGGCCCTCACATTTGCACGCCCACAGCTTCACGTCTCCCCCCGCCAGCAGCCAGCGAGGTCCTGCAAAGCCCCAGGGGCCACCCCCCCGCCCTGGGAGAGCATCTCTGGGGATGGGGTATCCCTGGGTGCTGTGGGCACCTCACAGTGATGTGGGATGGATGGGCTGGCACATCCCGGCCGTCCTCGCTGGCCCCAGGGCAGCCAAAACACCTTTCCCCTCATCTCTGCAAGTCTTTTGTGTATTTTTAAGTGCTTTTCCCATCCTGTGGTAGTTCACATCTTTTGCGTATGTTGCCCAGGTTGGCATCTTCCCTCTGGCTTTGCATCTGATGCTCCTGGAGATGAGGAGGGACTGACCCTAACCTATCTGGTGGGCTGCTGGTTCACAGACACTGCTGCTGGTTTGCAGCTTTCAGGGACAGGCTCTATCTTTTACTGAGATTTTGGGCTTGTTTCCCTATGGGAACCAGCACAGATTCACCCAAACTATCATTTAAAGTGGATTAGTTGAATTCCACTCAGTCAGATTTTAAATGGCCTGTGGGTCTTTTGTTGTTGTTTTTTTTCTTTGGATAAGTTGCTTAGGAAGTGAGCAAGTTAAAAAGGATTTGATTCAGTTTCATTGACCCACGTTAATTTTATACCTGTGGTTAATGCAGGGTGAGTTTTCCTGGCTGTTCCTGCAGAGACAGATGGCCAGAAAGGGACAGGGACCAGAGTCCCGCGGCGGTCCTGGGAGAAGGGGTGACTCTGTGCCTCATTCTTGCCTGTCTGCCCAAAAGCTCCTGGCACCGTTTCAGATGCTCCCGAGCCCAGGGCCATGGGCTGAACCCATCCCTTAGGCACGGGCTGTCTGTCGAGGACACCCTGCATCCCTTAGCTCACGGTCCCCTGGTTCCCCAGTGACCATGGCACGAAACCGCATCCTTTCCCAGGTCACTTGCCTGCCACCTCTCATCCGTCAGATGAGCAAACTGCAGCCAGGTCCCAGCCCTGCTCAGCACCCCGTGAAAGCCATGCCCTCCCTCTCCAGGCTTCGGCAATGAGATCATCGCTGGCTGCCTGAGCACGTTGGGATGGGAGCGCTGAGATCTGTGTTGGGCATAGCTGGGGATTGTCTCTGTGCAGCTCAGGGATGGGGCTTGGCAAGGGGCAGGCTCAGTCTGGGGCATCACGGGTCCTCCCTGGGGAGTTTCCCTCCTGCAAAGTTCCTCCTTGCTCCGAGGAAATAACTGCAGGGTGCCTGGATGCGTGGAGGGCACCGGTGCTTTATGGCAGGTTCCTTGGACCCTGGAGGCCTTGTGGACCTGAAGGGTAGCTGTGAAGTTCAGATGAGAAGGGAGAGAGCTGTATGGCCACCGAGAAGGGGACAAAAGGGTTGTCCTTGCTTGGGCCCACGCTTTTCAGAGGGAGATGCATCCCTCCCTTAGGGATGTGGTGCTCCTCCATCCCAGCACACCCAGTTAGAGCTGCCTCCTTCTGAAGGGAGTATAGCCATAGGAGGAGGGGGAAGGGTTTGACACTGAAAGAGGGGAGATGGAGCTGAGATGTGGGGAAGAACTTCTTTGCTGTGAGGGTGGT
>JAOXNH010000013.1:4770513-4788197 GCA_028566575.1 Bartramia longicauda
AGGCCAGGTTGGAGGGGGCTTGGAGCAACCTGGTGTGGTGGGAGGTGTCCCTGCCCAGGGCAGGGGGTGGCATTGGGGGTCCCTTCCAACCCAAACTGTTCTGTGATTCTATGAGCAACCCCTTGGAAACAGCATCCATGTGAATCAAGGGAATCCACCTCGCTGGGGTCCAGGTGACCTGCATTGAACTCGTCAGTGTTTTGCTGTGCCGCTGTCTGGGTCGCTGTGTGCCAGAATATTCCTGCCAACCAGGTGTTAATTACAGAGTGAGGAGGTTTAAGTGTGGTCTCTCTCAAACTGGAGACCAGAGGGAGCTCAATGGCTTATTTTGTTCTGATTTCTTGCTCCTTTCAGGGTTTCTTGGGCTCAATGAGGCTTCACACCTGGAGTCCCAAGAGAAGAGTTATTTTTCTGAGCTGCTTTGGTTTTTCTGAGCTGCTTGGGGTTTTCAAGGGAGCTTTTGTGCTACTTGGGACTGTGTGTCTGGCTTAAGTGCAGCAGGACAGGACAGCCTGGAGTGTTTTGTTTTGCAATAAGTGACTCTACAGCTGTTAATCCCAAATACCTTCTGAGAAATGGTCACATCCCTGGAGGAAAGTGCCCTGATGTCTGTTAGTTTTGGTGGTTCCTGGGGCAGATTAGGTACGTGTGCTCGTGAGCTCCCCAAGGGGCAGGGCTGTCTTTCTGGTTTGCTTTTGGACAGCCCTAGCACAGAGGGGACCAGAGCCAGGGTCAGGCACCAAGGTGTTCCCGAAGTGCAAATCCTGTTTAGTCTAATGTGACATCAGTGAGGATAAGGCTGGGAAGTTAAAGTGAATACTCACCCGTGTAAAACCCCGTGGTGCTGGTGCAGAGGGGTGAGGTGCCAGGCAACGCTGGATTGGGATGTGGGACATCTAGGTGGCCTTGGGTGCGAAGGAGTTCCCCTCTCTGCATCCCCCTCCCCATCCGACAAAAGAGACCTTCATGGCAAGGGGTGTATTAGGGTGCTTTGGGGGTGCTGCTGAGCTGTGTGGGTGGTCATGTACCAGGATCCTGGAGCAAAAGGCAGGTATTCCTTCTGCCTCTTGGATGCAGAGATGGAAAAGGACTTTCCTATGGCTCCAGAGCATCCCTGGACCTCCCTGCCCTGCTCTCACTCTCTTTTCTCCAAAGCAAGTGCCTTGGATGTTGACACTTCTGCTGCCGCTCCAGCAGCTCGCTCTCCTGTCTCTCTGTCTTCAGACCTGGCTCAAGGGCACCTGCAGCTGGGACACCTGGGCAGGGACTTCCGAGCGGACACCAGCCCCATCTCCCCCTCCGAGGTGGAAGGCCAGTCCCCCATGGCCGTGCGCTACCGCAGCAACAACCAGCGCCGCTTCTCCATGGAGGCAAGTACTGCTGTGGGCTGGGGGGGGGAAGGAGGGACTGTGGCAAGCTCTGGTTGTCACCCGCCTGCTGGCTGGAAGGGACGGTGTTTGATTTGTGGGGACCTGGCATGCTCAGACACAAGCCCTGATGTGTCTTGGGAGCGCTCAACACGACTCCCATGGAACCTGACAAAGCCCAGTGCACACCCCCATGCGTGTACCCCTTCCCTTTTCCTTTGACAAAGGGTCCCATGGACACTGCACCCATTCCTTCGGCATTAATATTGACTCTGGTGGGAGAGTACATCCCCTCGAACGTCTCTGCCCAGTCCTCTGTTCATCGGGTGCATCATCCCCCGCTCTTCTGGCCCTCTCCACAGGATGTCAGCAAGCGTCTCTCCCTGCCCATGGACATCCGCCTGCCCCCCGAGTTCCTGCAGAAGCTGCAGATGGAGAGCCCGGAGTTCCCCAAGCACCTCAGCAGGATGTCCCGACGGGCTTCCCTCGTAAGTCCCCCCCGGCAGAGCGAGCGGTGCCGGGCACAACCTCTCCCTTCATGGATTACAAATCTCATACACGTCCCCACCAGCAGATGCCTGTGCTGGTTGCCACCCACCCGTGCAGTCCTGCCCCACTGTGCAAGCTCCCTTGTGCCCTCTCTGTGTCACTGTTATGATTTGAAGAACCCACAGCAATTTATTGTCATTTAGACAATTATTCTCTCACCCAATGGTCTCTCCCCACCCAGGAAGAGGATTTGGGAAAAAACAGGGAAATCTGAGGGTTGAAATATAAACAGATTTAATAGAACAAGACTAGATAATTAACATTACTAACACTAAAGAACCATTATCAATCCCGATACTGATATAAAACATACAAGGGCTGTCCCCAGCCCATTCTATCCCAGGAAACCGTGCATTCCCCAGAGGGACAGCCAACGTGAGACCCTGGGAGCGTTGTGGCTTTGGGAGGAAGGAGAGGGCTTAGGGCTCCATCACTGGGGCAAGGAGTTCTCAGGATGGCAGCCATCAAGGGAGAGAGAGGACTCCTCAGCAAACTTTCTAATTTATATTGAATGTGACGTCCATGGTATGAAATAATCCTGGTGGCAGCTTGGGTCAAGGGCCCGTGTCTTGTTCCTCCTCATCCCCACGTCTGGGGAGCTCGAAAACACCAAGACCTTGAAACCCACACAGCAGAGCTGGTGATAAAGTAAATATTTTCCCAACTTCAGGCACCAGAGTCTCCTAGAAATGCAGTTTTCCCAAGCATTAGAGGAGACCTTAGTGAAAAGTAAAACTACTGAAAGAGAAGTGAATCCTGTGTCGCTCAAACCAGGATGGTCACACGGACACACACATCCCTGCCCGTGGGCATCCCTTTCCCACCCTCCCAGCCGTGTCTCTTCCCCCTTGTCACTGCTCCACCTGCACATCTGGGGCACATCTGCCTACTGCTGTGCAAATCCCCAGCCCTGCCCGTTCCTTCACCCACCTCCGCATGTACCTGACTTTCCTCTTGGCCTGGCTCCTTCCGAACCCGGAGGAGGCGGAAACCCTCCTGGGGCTCAGGGAGGGCTGGAGCCGCTGCTAGTTGAAATGCAAATGCAGATAAATAATGAATTAACCTTCGCATTAGCGTTGGCATTTCAGTTTTCTCTGCCGCAGAGCATCAGCGTGTGGGGGAGCAAAAACCCTGTGCCCTGTTTACAAATGTGGGAGCGTGTGTCCTGCTGCCCGGGATGGCTCAGGGCTGTGCAGAGACAACAGCGAGGGCTCGGCCGGTGTCCTCGGATGGGCCATGGCCTGTCCCGGGGGAGGGAGGAGGAAAGGAGAGCCCGCATTGACCTGCATGTTCTGGCTGATCCATAAAATAGACACAGGCAGGGCAATGTGCTGTTCATATTCATGGTGCTCTCCATGAATAAGGCATGGTCCTGCGAGAGGCGCGGGGTGGCTCTGGGGGGGTGTCACAGCCCCCCGGATTGCAGCAGCCGCCTCATTTCCCTGCGCAGGACACGTCTCTCCCCAGGGTATCCAGAGGGTTTGGGGAAGCCAAACTGGAATAAAACATCATGTTTCCTGGGGATTTGCCAGTCCAAATCCACCCTGCACGAGCAAGAAAGCAGCTTTCCCACTGCCTGTCCAGCCTGTGGGAGCTTGGTGGTGTGTGTGCCTGTCGCAAGGAAAAACCACCCCGTGGGGCAGATGTTGGGGAGCAGGGGAGGCTGCAGGAGCACCCCAGACCTGGGGCTGATGGTTCTCCGGGCAGTGCTGCTCCTAGGGGGGACCCTTTCCCTGCACAGCCTTGTCTTGGTGGCTGATGGACATCTGTCCATCCAGCTCCATCTGCTGATGGCGAGCGGCATGGCATGAGCCCGTGGCGTTAGCCCAGGTGTAAGCCCATGGCATCAGCCTGTGGCATTATCCCATGGCATCATCAGCCCATGGCACTAGTCCATGGCGTTATCCCATGGCATGGCTGGGCGGGAGTCAGAGCTGGCTGCTGGCCTGGGACTACACCGATGCAAACATCTTTCATGGGCGAATGACACCGGCAATGACTTGCCCTGGGACCGTGCTGGGAGCCATCCCCTGCCCTGGCAGATAATCCAAGCTCAGCGAGGAGGTATCCCCATCCCCACAGGAAACCCCAGTTCCAGGGGGCTCCGCTGGGAGTGACACCTGAACCCGTGGCCCTGCAGTGGGTTGTCCCTCTTTCACTGGGGACACGGGGGCAGGTCTCAGCCGTACGTTAAAGAGTTACTGCTCCAAATGGGAAAATGTCCCTGTCACGCTTGATTTGAACAGCACACACAGAGGACTGAAGGGAGTCACAGCCCAGCACGTAGGGAAGCACTCCAGAAAAGGGCTGGGCATCGGTGGCAGGATCCCACAAGGCTTCTCCCATCGAAAGGGCATGGGATTTTCGCAAACCCCAGCTCCTGTTCTCCTCGGCTGCTGTTGGGGTGGAGGGTGAGAGGAGCCGGGAGTCGGGGGGTGGCAGCAGGATGGGGGTGCAGGCTGTGGCCACCCCAGGACACGGCGGGCAGATGCCATCCATCTCGCTTCAGAACCAGCTGGTTGTGAAGGTTTTCTGATGGATTGCCTGGTCACCTGCATAGCTTCTCCGGGAAAGTAATGGATCTATGCACTTGGATCAGCTGGGCTGCTGGATGCAAACACCGGCCTGGCTGATCTGCCCCCAAAGCTGTTGCTGTCCAGTGGCCTTGGCCTTCCCCCCAGACCCAAAACCAACCCTGGATGAGATCCCTCCCAGTGATGTTTTCCTTTCTCTCTTACAGTCAGATATTGGGTTTGGGAAGCTGGAAACCTATGTTAAACTGGACAAACTGGGAGAGGTGAGTAGACTGTGAGACCCCCTATAAGGATTTAAATTGTCAGAAGGGCAGCTTGAACTGCAAAGGGCAGACTGTAGCCAAATTTCTTCAATATCTAGCAATTTTTAGACCAAGTCTTTCTGTGGTGTTCAAACTTGGCCCTGTAGCTTCAAATGATCCTTCCTCCAAATGTTACGGAGAGTATGGGTGTTGTGCCACCCTGGCAAAGGATCTGCATGGCCACAGCTTGTATTTTCTCTCTCCCAACCCAGGGCACTTATGCCACTGTCTTCAAGGGACGCAGCAAACTGACCGAAAACCTCGTTGCCCTGAAGGAAATCCGCCTGGAGCACGAGGAAGGGGCACCTTGCACGGCCATACGGGAAGGTGAGGGCAGGAGGGGCTTTTCCCCATCGCAGCCTTTAGTGGACAACGCCGGATCACAGGTGGATTCGGGAGAGGTGGTGGAGGGGGACATGTCTACCTGCAGTCACACAGGGACACAGGTCCTGCTGCCCCAACCTTGCCCTCTCCTCTCCTTTGCAGTGTCGCTGCTGAAGAACCTGAAGCACGCCAACATCGTCACCCTGCACGACATCATCCACACGGAGCGTTCCCTCACCCTCGTCTTCGAGTACCTGGTGGGTCTGGGGGGGGCTTTTCTGTGGGAACAAGGGGGATGGATGCCTCTCTGCGGATGGGTGATAGGGTCTGAGGGAAGGACGGGCTGACCTGTGTGTCCTGTTGCAGGACAACGACCTCAAGCAGTACCTCGATAACTGCGGGAACCTGATGAGCGTGCACAACGTGAAGGTAAAGTGGTGCTGGGACCCCGTACCCCTCTCCCCACACCTCCCCCTGAGTGCAGTCCAGAGCGCTGCAGGGCTGGGTGAGGCTGGACACCCCTTCTCTCTTCAGTTCAGCCTTTTTACTCTTCTTTGACCTTTTTCAGCTTCCTTTGATGTTCCACCAGCATCTCCCCAGTCACTGCCACCCTAAATAAAATCACTGTGTGTGCAGACTTTGTTCATCCCCTTTTCTGGATTGCTGGTGATGGGCCTGAACATTGTCTACAGTGTGTCCCACCCCAGGCCAGCTTCGAGGGGTCTTTCCTGGCCAGGACTTTGAGAGCCCTTGAGACAGACTCAACCTTTGGTGCCCGTGTCCCCGTGCTAAATGCGAACCCCTTCTCCTCCCCACAGATCTTCATGTTCCAGCTGCTGCGTGGTCTGGCCTACTGTCATGGGAGAAAGATCCTGCACCGAGACCTCAAACCCCAGAACCTGCTGATCAACGAGAGAGGAGAGCTCAAGCTGGCTGACTTCGGTGGGTGGCTCTCTCTGGGGCAGACGCAGCGTTGCGAGGAGGTGCAGCTCCTCAATGCCCACCCCTTTCGTCCTCAGGACTCGCCAGGGCCAAGTCAGTCCCTACAAAAACCTATTCCAATGAAGTGGTCACGCTGTGGTACCGGCCCCCCGACGTCCTGCTGGGATCTACTGAATATTCCACACCCATCGACATGTGGTGAGTCTGGACTCCAAAATGAGCTTCCCAGTGCTGGTTACACCAGAAGGTGGTGGGCTCCCCCAGAGGGACACATTGTTCTCCATGTCCCCTGGGGCTGAGGGTCTTTGGAATACGTTCTCCACATCAGGGGTGAGTGGTTACCTGTAGTGGAGAAGGGACACAACTCCTGGGACTCATTTCCCTCTCCCCTGGCCAAGGGGTGGTGGGGGTGTCCACAGGGCTTCTCCCCCACTAATCCCAGAGCCTCTGCTTGCTGCTCTAGGGGCGTTGGGTGCATCCACTATGAGATGGTCACCGGGCGGCCCATGTTCCCCGGCTCCACGGTGAAGGAAGAGCTGCATTTGATCTTCAGGCTGCTGGGTGAGTCTTCTGCTGTCTCCCGGATCCCCACGCGAGGGCAGTGGCTGACTGCAGGAGCCGTGACGAAGCGCAGCGTCGGGAGCCTGGGCAGGGCCCATGGGCAATGGCTGTGGGCAGGGGCTGCCCACAGACCCACTCCCCCCCAGCCCTGCAGTCAGCAGAGGGGTGAGGGCAAGGGGTTCCATGGGATGCTGGGGAAATCCCTGCCCTCTGGGCATGCTCCTCGGGATGATCCGTGCCCTCTCTCCTGGCCAGGACTTAACAAATTGAGCGTGGTGGGTTTCTCCCTCCTTCTCTCCCCCTCCCAGGAACCCCGACGGAAGACACCTGGCCTGGAATAACATCCAACGAGGAGTTCAAGGCTTACAATTTCACGCAGTACCGAGCCCAGCCATTAATAAATCACGCCCCAAGGTACCTCCTTGAGCAGGGACACATAAAGCATGGTGGGCTTGGGCTGGTTGGGAAGGGGAACCTGGGGGGACCTGTTTAATTCCTTCTTTGTGGTGCTGGCAGCTTCCAAATTCAGCTGTGTGCTGGAGATCCCAGCTGCCACTTGTCCCTTGCACTGACTATTGCAGTGTCTCCTGGGAGCAATAATGCTCCGTTTCTTATTTCCTCCTTGTCTCAGGCTGGACTCAGAAGGCATTGACTTGCTGATGAACCTCCTTCTGGTGAGTTGGTGGAGCAGTCCGGGTGGATTTGCTGAAGTGAAGGTACTCTGCATGCCCTCATGCTGGTTTTGGAGCCAGGCAGGGGAGGAGCTGTGGCTGCAGAACAAGCCCTACAGCTCTGGCCTCGTAGATGCTATCCCAAACCAGATGCTATCCCAAACCATCTCCCATTGGGAAGCATCCTTCACCCTGTGTCCTCTCACACACAAGTGGGAGGACACAAACCTGATGATCCGTGAGGTACGACGTGGCCGGTGCTCTCCTGTGGTCACACAGTGCGTGCTGTCCCTTGTGTGCATCCAGGTGGCACTGGGAATTTTGGAACTACCTGTACACCCCCAGGGTGTGCACAGCGTTGGGACGCGCTGTCACCCACGCGGCGCATGAAATCCCCTGGGTGCTCACACACCCTGTGCCGTGCCTCTGGGCCCTCTGGCACGGGCGGACGGGGTGTAATTGTTTTTCTCTGGGGCTTTGTGCAGTATGAGGCCAAAGGCCGGATTTCGGCGGAGGCGGCCCTGCGGCACGCGTACTTCAAGAGCCTGGGCGAGCGGGTGCATCTCCTGCCGGACAGTAAGTGCTGGGGGGACCTCTGGCCGGGGGGGATGAGGAGCAAAGAGCTTCTGCCCAGCCCAAGAGTGGTGCTTTGCAGCCAGGTCTCTTCGGGTGCCCCTTGTCTATGCTGACTATGGGATGCTCCTGCAGCAGAGCAGGGTGGGAGCTTGTGGCAAGAAACAATTTGGGTAGGACAACGTAGGAGTGCAAAGAGAAAAGTTCTGGTGAAGTGCAGGTGCTGCACTTGGGCACTGCCATCCCTCCTGGCTCTGGGTTTGCAGACCACTGTCAGCTTGGCCAGCTGCGCTGATCCCTCTCTCTCTTCCCCCTCTGCCTAGATGCCTCCATCTTCTCCCTGAAGGAGATCCAGCTTCAAAAGGACCCTGGCTACCGAGCCTCAGCCTTTCAGCAGTCAGGTAGGACTGGGGAAAACCATCCCAACCTCTCCCAGATGGTGACACAGGCTGCGCTGGCACCGGGGTTACTCCCAGTGGGTCCCGCATAGGAAAAAGCCAAACCTCATCTCTGCTGCCTACTTTAGTCCACAAATTACCCCTGGGACATCCTTGCTTGTCACCTACCAAAGTGACATGTAGGTGCCCTGAGTCGCAGCTCCCTCCTCTGTGAATGCCATGGGCTTTTAACCTCTCAACCCAGAGCACCGCAGGGCTCGGCTTCTCCGCAAAGTGCCGCTCGCCGTCCAACCTCTCTGACCCATCTCTCTCTCTCTCTTCCTCAGCCCGAGGGAAGAACAGGAGGCAGAGTATATTTTAAACCTGGATCTCGTCTTCCCCTTGTCACCATGGAGATCAAAAGGCACTGAGAAAGGAGACGGCGACGCGCTCCCACCCGACCCACCGCAGAATTACTGACTCCAGCAGGACGATGCCGAAGCGCCCTTGGCCGCAGGCTCTCCCCTGCCCATCCCCACAACCACAGCCCCTGGCAGCTGCTGGGGATGGACCTGTGGCCTTTGTCCCCCTCTCATTCTCATGTTGCCCCCATCAGACGCGAGCTGCCACCCTCTGTGCCGGTGCTGTAGTGAGGAGCTGCCCTGGGCATTGCCCGGGGTACAGGACCATGTGTTGCCCCGGGGAACCGCTCGCTGCCCTCAGGGGGGTGACCGGGCACAGTGTGGGGTTTGTGAGCAGAGGGTGGTATCTCCAAAGCTGGGCTGTGGATCGTAGTGTTTGACCCAGGCTGGCATTCCTGAAAATGTACCTGTGCTCAGACAACCTGCTCTGCACCCCCTCTTTCTTGGGGAGCCACTTTGCAGCCACCTTCCGAGTTGGGGGCACGGCCCAGCCTGGCACTGGAGAGACTGCAGCTGAGGCACGAAAACCAGGGCAGCCCTCCTTTATTTGCCCTTGTCTCTGCCTATGTAACCCCTTTTTTCCTCCCCATCTTTGATACCTGAATCCTGACAAGGATGGAGCAGTTGGGAGGAGGAGGCTTCCTATTGCTTCCCCCAGCATCTCCCCACTCCTTGCCACCGCTGTGTTTCCAAATCTGCTCAGCTGGCTGCTCCCCAGGGATGTCCTGAGCAAGGGCTGGCTTGGCCTGGGGTGAAGGTACCTGCTGGTAGAGCTGGGCAGAAGCGGGGCCAAAGGAGCATCGGCTCCATGCTGCCTCCTGTCCCTGTGCCAGCCTTTCCCAGGCACCGATGGAGCAGCCCCTATCTTGTTGCCGAGCCCCCCCCAGCCCGTCACCCTCTCTGCCATCGTCACAAGGGGCAGGACACGGGTCCCAGCTGGTGTTTTGGGAGCTCAGCTCCCCCCCAGCCCCATCGCTGAGCCCCACGCGACGTGGGGGAGCCCGAGCTGCGCAGCCTGTGTCACTGTTCCGCAGTGTCACACACACCCACCTCAGTGCATTTCTACCCGGAGGAAGGGGGAGAGGTGCCAAACCTCCCACAGCTCAGCTGTGGGGGACCAGAAATAGACCCGGAGAGAAGCAAATCATCCCTCAACCCTCCTCGCCCGGCCTCGACGTTTGTAGCCGACGCCAGATCGTTCCAGCCCTGACTCGGATCCGTGCCGTGGGACCGAGGTGCGTGCTTAGATCTGAGCCTGCTTTGCTGGCCAAGGGCTGCTCCCGGGGTGTTTTTCCCCTCTGAACACTTCAGGAACGTGCCAAATCCATCCTGAGCGCAGGGGCCCTGCCGCACCTTCTCCCCCACAGCCTGAAACCTCTTCAAGTGTGTGAGCGTTGCAAGAAGTCTCTCTGCTGTATAATATTCACATCCTTTCCTTGGCTGCCCTGGATGTGACTAGTCCTGTCCCCCACTAGCCCTCCAGCCCATGGATGTGGCCAGGAGAGTCTGGACTTGGCAGGCACTGGGATTGTCACCTGGCAGGACATGCTGATGTCTCAACCCATCGCGCTCCCAACCTGGGAGGCATCGCCCAGGGGACGGCAACTCTGGATTTCCCCACGGAGCCAGGCGTGAGGGCTCTGTTTTCTGCTCTGCAGCCTTTCTTCTGCGGTCCTCAGAGCCAATGCAAAGTGTGAGGATAAATGAGGACACCCTGGAGCCCCCCAAAGCTTCTGGGGAGACGCCTCCCTCTGCCCGTGCTCGACGTGATGCATCCTCTGAGCTTCCCCCCCTCAGACCAAAGCTGTTGGTTGGGGTTTGTCCTAGACAAGCATCCAGACGTCTGCATTGTTTGAGGTTTGCCCATCCCTGCTCGGTTCCCTTCTCGGTATGTCCAGCGTACAGCAGGCTGAATAGTTCATTAATTGTTTCCATTTGATAGGGAAGAGCATGAATAGCCACCAGCCACCAGTGACGCATTTCACCCTGGTGTCAGGGCTGTGTCTTGCCTGGTTCCCTACACCCGGCTCCTGCCTGGTGGGGCTTCTCCGTCGGGAGGTTTCACGCAGGGAGGTGTTGGCTGGAGCGAGGCTGAGCTCTCACGCTGTCGTCGCTTCTTTCACAAAGGCAGTTTATAGAGGAATTTCCTTGGCATGGCAGGGACCTGTGGTGCAGACTTGCCCTTCCCGGGGTGGCTGGCTCCCGTTGGGAATTGGCAGCTCATGGGCACAGTGTCCCCTACGGCAGCACCTTCAGGTCCATGGATCAGAATGTTCATGTGCCTGGGGGGAGAAGCATACCCTTGGGGTCTGTGAGCGTGGATGGGACCAGGGGGAGCAGGACCCTCCTCCACCTCCTCTTGGGGAGCCCCTTCAGGACATGTTTGACCCGTCTTTGTGCAGTTTTCCTGCTTGGCATTGCCATCCCCATGCACCGGGGTTGCCTTGGGCACACAGCGCGGTGGGGCGGAGAGTCCCCAGCCAAAGTGTCCCACTGTCACACTGGGAGGATGGAGGCAGACCACGCCAGACCCCCCTGTCGCTGTGTGCTCTCGGCTTTCCCTGCTAGGAGAGGTGTTCCTGCTGAAGGTCAAGGGCACCTACGGAAACCGCTTGGGAAAAGACCTGGCAATGACCGCGTAGTTGGGACTGCTTTACCCGGGATCAGATAGGGAAGACAAAGGGCCTGTTAACTGCTGTTTATTCTTTCGTAGCCTTTGCCTTTCCTCCTACAAATCCTGCCTAAAGGAGACACTGTTATTTATTAGCCCTGTACGCTACTAACAAGCCGAATTTAAGATAACCCCTTTTGTTCCACTGCATTTAGTGGATATTTGATTCCTATTGGGGAGGGCGATAGTGTGTGTAAATATCTGGTGCCCTGCTGAGCAAGGTTTGATTTATAAGCTCCCGTCTCCGCTGCCGCACTTGCACGTGTTGGCTGGCAGAGCCCCGAGCATCCCATCTCCCGGCACGATGCCGGCCAGAGCCTTCCTGGCTGTGAGGAAAAGGAGCTGCAGGTCGGCAGCGATTGGAGGCTGGAGCCAAATCCTCCTTCTCCATCTCCTGGGGATGGTGTTAGGATCCCCCCTGAGGAGCGTGGGGTCCAGCTGGGGTTATGAGGACAGGGATCTCATGGATGTCCCTGTTTATAGAAGCCCTGAGCAGGACATTGCCCTGCTCCTCCCTGCCGGCTCGCGATGGCATCGCTCCCTGCCTGCTCCGGCACCTCATTCCCTGGCCAGGCTTTTCCCCAGCGTTTGGAGCCCCAGCCGGCTCCCAAGTTGGATTTTTAAAGCAGCACTAATGAAAATGCTGGGAATGTCTGTGGCTCCCCAGCATTTTTGTCATTTCGTGGGCTCTCCCATCCACCGCTTTGCGCAGTGGTTGGCCCTCCCCGCAGATGGGGAGTTCTGACAAAAGGAAGCTGTTGCTTTGTCTTCCAGACATTTTTCTTTCTTTTTTTTCTTTTTTTTTAATTTTTTCACCAGTTCTGGTGGAAAATGGGGTTTTGGCTGTTTTCCCCCAGGAAAAGCTGTGCTCTTCCATCTCTCCAGCTGATAGCTAGTTAAAGAAACGTAAGTAAAGTCATGTGTGAAGCCAGGTCTGTGTTGGGAGACAACAATAAATCTTGGAGAGCTATTTAATTTCACCCTCTCCATACACACTGCACACGCCTTTCCTGGCCCAGCCCCTTGCCAGATCTATGTTAAGATTTTAAATAACAAAACGACATTGTATCTTGGAGACTGAGGACAAAATAAGTGGATTTTTTCCTTTCCCTCACACATGATGAAAAAAAATAATAATAATAAAATCATAATTAGAGGGCCTTTTTCCCAAGCTTCTCAAATGTTTTGTTTGGTTTTTTCCCACGACTTATCTTCGGGCAGAAATGAGGCGAGCAGAAAATGGGAGCCCAGAGCTCCCAACAGCAGGATGGGAAGAGGCAGGTGGGAAAAGAGCAGAGAAAGAGTCTCACCCAGCGGCTGGAGTGATGGGAAAGGTTTAGTGTGTGTGTCCCAGGGCACAGGGAAGGGACTGGACCTGGGGGTGGGAGCCTGCCTGACCTTAAGGGGCCAAAATCTGCTTTCAGCAGAGTAAATCTGGCGTCTTGCAGCCACACGAGGCCAGGTTTGCTCAGAGCATGGAGCCAGCGATGGCTGAGCGGGTCCTGCCAGGGCCACCAGGTCTTGATCCTGAAATCCCCAAGGTTAAAAGTGACACTATCTCACCTGGAAAAGCCACACCACAGTCCTGGCTCTGTGCGCTCCAGTCTTGTAAGAAGGGCATTTGGATGTCCCCTTGTCACCCCTCACCAGCGAGGGCTGGGCACAAACTCTATGAAACCTACTTTTCTGGCTTCTTCATTGCCTTCTTTCCTCCTCAGCATCGTGCTTGTCCTACAGCAGGAAAACCAGAGCCCAGCGGCCGGGATACACATACTGTGAATGTTCTCCGGGGTGATTCATCTGCAGAATACCCATAATATATTTAACTAGTGTTGTACAAAGGAAAGATGCGTTTTAAAAGAAACGATTTTAAAGATTTATTCCAAAAGAAGCAATGATTTTTTTTTTTTATAGAAAGTTTTTCTGGAATAAATGGAAAGGTACAAAAAAAAATAAAAAGAAGAATAAAGATTGTATCCATCTATCAATCTTGTGTCTGGATGTTTTCTAAGAATATTTCAATTTTTGTATTTCGGATGTGACATGGATTATTTTGTGGATGTGCTCAGTCTATTGCTCAGGCTTCTATCCCAGTTGTGTTGTGAACACTCCAAAGCCAAGATTGGACAATAAAATAAACTTTACTGAATATGGGATAGTTTTGTACTGGATATAATTTTTCTCTCTTTTTTTTCTTTTTCTTGGTAGGAGAAGGATCCGCTTTGGTTTTGAATTGCAGCCTTGGCAGGTTCCCCAGCGGTGAGTTGCTCCGTGGTGGGCGTGCAGGGGAGGATGGCAACCGGACCACGGCAGGGAGCGTGCCATCCCATTCCATCCCGTCTTCCCATCGGAGCTGTTCCCCACGGCTGCTTTCTGGGCAGCTCCAGGACACCTCTCATTTCAGGCCTGTAGCAGGGCATTTTTCAGCTGGCTGGGATAAATTCCCAGACACAGACTTGGTACAAAAGGAGTCTCCCAGTGCCTGACCTTTGCTGGGGGTTGAAACACAAGACCTCAGAGGCTCGTGCGCAATAGGAAAATGTTTCTACAGTCTCTTGCGTGGATCCTAAAGCCCTAAACAAATATTGCCATAAGCCTATCGGGCAAACACAGCACGGAGCTGGCGTGCCCAGCCCATGGCTGAAAAGCACCTGGAAGGCAGAGCTGGGGAAGGGACAGGGGAGCCGTGTCTCCTACAGCTCCAGCAGCTAAAAACGTCCCTGAGATCGGAGCTATTCAGCTCGGCAACCCCTTGACGTATTCCTGCTCTTGGGGCCCATCAGTGCTCACCAGAAGCTCCAGCCACTCGGCTCCAAGGGACCTGGGAAGAGCCAGAGGTGGAGCACCGGGGGACCTGTGGCACCTTTGGGGCCAGCCCCGTGGTGTGATCCCACAGACGGTGGGTTTAGGGGAGGGGGCAAAGCCCTTCATCCCCCTCCCCGGGCTGCACCTCCAGCAGTGCCCAGCCTGCCTGAGTCACGTTTCGGGGTTGACGTGGGCAGATCCCCAGTAACGAGCTGTTTGCCAAACCAGTTCCTCCATCTGCCGCTCTCATTCCTCCAGTCTGGCGGCAGCAGCTGGCGCTGGGGGAATGCCACCGTGCCGTCCCAGCCCACATCCTCTGCCCACGGACCCGGCCAGCATCTGGATATTCCCGGTGGCCCAAATAACTGTGACCCTCCCCGGGAGTCCTCCTGCCCCAGAGGGATGCTCAAGCCAGGTCACCCATCACTCTCCAGCTCTGAGTGTATCTCTGCAAAGTGGGGACGATACCCACTGCCCTTAATGAGATTAATTGTGTGTCATTAAATTACAGGTACGTTTTGGGAGGCTTCAGCCTGGTGGTTTCACTGCAGCCTGCCCTCCTCCGCCGCAGTTTTAGTGCAGTAGAGGAGGAAGCACATCAATTCCAGCTGAATCGGGGCAGGTGTGTGAATTATTTCCAGTGGGGCAGTGGAAAAACCAGTAGGTGAAGCTCTTCCTCCTTTCTGAGGAGTGTTACAGGATCTGTGACAACTGGGCCAAGATCTGGGGCTAACGTTTGACCTAGAAGTCGAGCCAAGGTTTCCAAATCACACGGCGTGTTTGGAAGCTCTTGACCCCGAAATAAATGAAGTGAACACCTCTCTCGTGTGCCGCCGCTCCCGCTGCCCAGCCCGTTCACACTGGGCTGCTGAGCATTGTACGTGCAGCCCAGAGTAATTCAACCCATCCTATGGAGAGTTTACCCTCTGTTTTAAGAAGGATTGCACCTTTTCCCAGTCAGGTTCAGTGGGTCAAGGTGTTCTTTATCTTCTCAAGCTTGCTCGGAGGTGGGTTTTTTGGTCTGAATTACAGCTCTTGAAAGGCATCGGTGCTCCCATCTCCACATGTGTGCGCAGCTGTTGGGCCCATCACGCTGTCACGCGTGGTTATTGGGATGGTGTCCTGGGGTTTCTGAGGGTGTCAGCCCAGATTTGCCCTTTGTAGACTCTTGGCAAAAGGGGGATGGGGGGGAAAACTGTTGGACACCATCTCAGCCTCAGGCCCTTGGCCCGCACTGCCAACCCAAACACTGGCAAAAGCCATGAAGGAGCCCATCCCGGGGCTCCTGCTGTCCCAAACCCACCTGGTCCCACCCCGAGGAAACCCTTAGGAAGCCTATGACCAGAATTAAATTCTCCCACTGTGTTGAGACTGGGCTAAGAGGAGCAATACCAGCATCAGCGCAGCAAATGTGAGCAAAACCTGGCCTCTGGGACGAAGCTCTTGTAGAGCAGTCACTGCAGAGCAGGAATGATCATGCTAAAGAACTAATTGCTCCACCGGCTGAAAAGATTAACTGATATCGTGTGAAAACAACCTGCTGTGCCTCTTGCTGCCCCAGGAACGTGCGAGGGCATGGGAAACAAGAGGAAGGTGTTTCTGGAGGGCTTGGGGGCTCTCTCTGAGCAGCGATGGCACCGGCTGCGGTCGCGCTGCTCGGCTCTTCCTCCATTCATGCTTCCCCTTTGCAGTTTGCAGCAAGCACAGAAAGGTGGGTGTTTAATTCACTGCAAGGACAACATTGAATTCAGTTTGGAAAACAGCCGAAAGTGCCTCCTCGTGAAGCTAATTCTGGTGTTGCACATGCTCCTGGTCCTGTGGCTTGCATTTTTATCAGCTGCCTCTGAGGATCTGGGTTTCGGCATGTGGAGCCAGAAAGGATCTGTGTGTTCTTCTGCTGACTAACCCACCTACGCCCCGCTTCTTATTTGCAAGCATCTCCTGCATGATTTGTGCTACCCCTGATGAAACGGCCTGATATTCCTGGAAGCAAATGTACTGGTGTTTAGGCCGTTCCTCAGCAAAGTGGGGTCAGCTGCTGCAGCTGGGGGAGGGCTTGTACGAATATCTGTAACCCCTGGTGCCTGGATGCTGCCTTTTCACCCAGGGGAGGACGCAGTGAACCCGCCAAGGTTGAGGAAAGCATTGCTCAGCCATTTTCTAGTTAGGGAAATCAGGACCCGGAGAGCTGATGCTGTCAAGCGATGGTGATGCGGTAACAGAAGCCAGGAGTGGAGAGCAGGTCTCCTGGCTCCCTGTCTGGCAAAGGGAGAACTAAGATGAGGATTGAGATCAAGAACGTGGTCCAGGGGAACCACATGTAAAGCTCCATCAGCCCTTTTCTTGGGGAATGGCACCCCAGGATGTGGAAGATAAGGATCTGCTGTTTCATCAAGTAACTCCAGCTCCGTGCACAAGGGGATGTATGGGCAAAGAGGGGCAGGAGCTGGCTCTCCCAGCAGTATAGTGATGGAAAGGCCTTTACTGTCACAATCCTTCCTCCCTTGTGCTGTTTTGTCCCCACCTATGGATGGGAAAAGCAAAGCTGAGGTGTTTTGCAGCAACGTGGCCTTCCAAAGGCAGTTGTTGCCTGGCAGGGAGGGCTGTGCATCAGCCTCCCCCTCCTCTCCATCCTGCCATCCAGGCCATTAAGGAAGATGTTTTATCACATAATGATAAAACCCGATTTCCGGCCGTGCCGTTGACTCACTCCGTGTCCGTAAGCAAAGCGTTTCATTCCTTTCTGGCCCTCAGTTTCCCCACCAGTAAAACAGGATGACAACATGGCTGGTCCCTGCCGGCAGCTGAGCTGGTTCTCTGATTGCTTAATGCTTCCAGCTGCGGGTGCCTGACGGCCCCAGGAGTTCTCCATCAGGGTAATTGGGGTTTGTTGCCCACCTGTTGTGTACAGCTGCCCACAAGTCACTTTGGTGGTGGAAGAGGGCAGTGATCCTGCTCTCCTTATCCTGGGAAGACTCCAGGGGGTGTCACAGAAAAGGGAAGAACAAGGACTCGGATGCAATTTGGATTGGCTAAACATTAAGCTATGTCCAGGTGGAAATGAGCACCTACAGCCCCGGAGCAGCATTCCCAAGGCACGGGTCACCGGACACGTGAGTACATGTGTGGGTCTGCTGGCACGGAAAGGGATCCGGTGTGGGGCCTGGAGCCAGCCCTCTGCCACGGCCGAGCTCCATCGATTCTGGTTTGCCTGGAAAGAGTGTTCTAAAAATGGCTAGTCTTTCCTAGCTAAAGTAGGTGAAATATTTATAAATCCATCCTCTAGAGGAGACCTTTTGCGTAAGCATCAACCACTCCGACTTTAAAAACACGCACGCACACCCCCCAAACCTCCCCCAAAACCATCTTGTGCTTCTCACCCAGAGAAGGGGCAACTTTAATTGCATTTGTCTGGAAGGGTTGCACCAATTTACGGGTACAGGAGACCACAGAGACAGTCGGCAGCAGGGAAAGGGGATTTCTGGGTTTTCCTTGTGTGGCTGTGCCCTGTGTTGCATCAGGTTTGATGCTGTGGCTGTAGATCAGTGCCTGGACCACGCTGGGAGGCGGGGGGGGGGGGAAAGGG
>JAOXNH010000013.1:4820460-4830717 GCA_028566575.1 Bartramia longicauda
GCTGAGTCCAGTCTGGGACTTCCCCAGTGCCTGCCGGTGACGTGACTGTCATCCTGGGAGCTTGATAGGGTTTTGTATATATTGTATCTATTCCAGTATTTTCTTCTTTATTTTTATTTTAATATTAACTCTTCATTAAAGTAGTTTAGCTCATTCTAAACTTCTGACTCTCCTGATCTCTTTCCCCTCCTCTCTCCTCTTTGGTGGGGGGAAAAGGGGGGGAAGGGCCATCTGTCAGTCTGGTTTTGGTGGTTTCGGCCAAAACCATGACACTCATCCTCCTGCAAATCCCAGACAGTCATCCTGCAGGATCTCAGGCACATATCATCCTCCCCATACTTAAAAAAAAAACAAACAAAAAAACGAAAGAGAGAGAGAACCCCAGCACCCCCAAGACACAGACGTGATCTCCCCTGAGTCCCCGCTGACTGCACTGGTGGGGGGCTGCAGTCTCTCCATGCAGCACTGAAGCTGGAGGCGGCGTTGGGATGCGCTTTGAGGGGTGCAGGAGGGCGTGGGGAGAAGGGAAAAAAGGGGCAGTGAACGGAATGAATCTCAGCAGGTAGCTGAATAAGTGGGTACGTACGATGTCGGTAACTCGTCATCGGCATTTCTGTGGATTTCACGTTTTTTGAAGACCTGGGACACGGAATGCCAGCCCTTGCTCTTGGTGAGAGCACTTTGATAGCAGCTTGTCTGACCAGCATCTAGTTTTAATTTTATTATTACTACAAAAGCACCTAACAATCCCAAAGGAAAGCAGAGCCCAGGGAGATAAGCACTGTATAAATACTTACTAAAAACAGTGAGGCTGAGAAAATCCAAATGGAAAACAGCAGAATATAGAGATCATAGAGAACCGTGCTGTACAGCACCACAGAGATCACACATGCAATCGTCCTTCTCACTACTGGTGAGATTTAATTAATGTCTTTTAACAAACAATTAAAATAACCAAGAGAGTAGTAAAATTCAATTTCCAGGAAACTCTCAACCAGCAAAATTACAGGGAGGCAAAAGTTGAACAGGAAGGACAGACCTAAAAAAAACCCCCAAATCTCTCTCTAACTACAGCACAGCCTGCTGTTCGCTCAGAACATTTCTGAAATACCAACGTTTACAGTACACTGAAATAAAACTGGGTAAACGCTAAAATTAAATGCCCTCATAAGCTAACACGGGGGATAGAAAACAGAAAGATCAGTATTTTGTTTCCACATGAGATATTAGGGCTCCAAAGGTGCTGCCAAGCGCGGCTCAAAGGCAGAGATTGCCCAAATTCGCTGGAACTTACCTGAAAGAGCGTGTTAGCACCTTGCAACCTGGCGGGGCTGAGGGGAGCCACGGGGCTGAGCGTGCTCCAGAAGTGGATGCTGGAGAGCAAGGGACTCGGGGTCAGCAAAATGGGAGTCTGCAAAACACAGGGAGAGGGTGAGCCTGTGTGAAACCCGCACCGAGGAAGGCAGAGCACATGTAAATCCAGCCCCAATAATCCCTGCTCCTGCAGAGGGCTGGGTCTGAATCTCAGGAACTCCCATTCCCTCCTTCCTCCTCCTCCCACCTCCTTCTCCTGCCTCCAAACCCCGCCGCCATCCGGCTCTCCCTCCCCGAGCCATCGCTCCTCTTTTCCCAACTGCAGCCAAATCCCTCTGTGACCCGCAGGAAATCCGCTCCTCCTGTGGCACCCAGCACCTGCACCGGGGCTGGGAATCCCAGTCTGTGGATTCGGAGAGAGCAGACACTGGGCACCGGCAGGGTCTGGGCAACACTGGCAATGGGAGCCACAACAAAAGACATTTGCATCCAGCCTCTGAACGTTCTGGATGTTCCAGGTTCCTTGGCCAAACACTTCAAAAGGTGCCAAAAGAGCAACTGCACTTGATTTTCTTTTCCTGTCTTCAGCCATTTCAGTTTCCAATCAGCAGTTTTCCTACAGTTTCACTCTAATTCCAATTTATCACAGGAAAGAGACTGAATATATACAGAACAATTTAACAGGGTAGTTGGGCTCCGTTCTCTTCCAAATTTTCCATGAGGCACAAAAGCTTTCCTTTCCCACACAAATATAACAACCAAATTAAGCAGCTGCTCTTATTGTCGTTAAATCACAATACTCAGGTCTTGAATGGCTCCTGCATCAAGCAACACAAAGCTGCTGAGCACACACCTCCCGGGTTCCCTATTCCTAAAGCATTTCCAGAATGAGCCCGAAGGATGAGGGCAGGGTTCAGGGGTTTTGAAATAATTCAAATATCACCCTGGCAGGATTTCCAAAGGATCCTGTCGGAGCTGGTCTGGGTTTTGCCTCCACACGCAAACCCCGTGCAGACGGGACTGGCTGACAAACCGCCCGGGCACACCGCGGGGAGGAAGCCACCACCAGCTGCGAATAAACTTTCTGTTTTATAAGAAAAATGGGAGTGACATCCTGAGTTTCAGAACTCCAAACACAACCCACTGACTATTCACTTTCCACTTGCCTTCCCTTGGTGTTTCAAAATATAACATCACCGCTATTGTTACTTAAAAAAAAACAAACTCAAGTAACAGGAAGGGAATTAGGTTACCTGGGAGAAAAGTGCTGGAGTAAGAGAAGCAGTTGGGAGAGAAGGACTCAGAATCCCCAGCGGACTCGGATCGCTGCCTGTAATGACGAGAGTAGGAGCCAACTCCAGCCCTTTGGGTTTTTTCGATCTGGAGAGGTGATTGGCAAATTCCTTCTCCAGCACCGAGGAATCCTGCTCTTTGGGCTCCGGGGATTGATGCTGAAGGCTCTGAGCCTGCTCCAGCTGCTGAGAAGCCACGGATTCGATGTCCGTGTCAATGTCCAGGTCAGGGTTAGAGCTCAGGGGGGGCGACGGGGGCGTGGAAGGGACTTGCAGGGTGGGAGAAACCGAGGATATGGGGGGAGTCGGGGTGAAGCTGGTGGTTAAGTTTGGCAAAGGTGCTGGAGCTTCAGGGACAGTTAATTTGGGTAGAACGAGCGTCTCCAAGGTCTGGAGAGTTTCTTCCGATCCCATGGGAAGAGAGGAAGCGGTTGACGTGGAAGAGGCGGTGGAAGTGACAGGGACCGCTGAAGTGGTGGAGACCAGGGGGACGGAGGAAGGCTTTTTGGAGGGCATGGTGACAAACTTGATGACAGAGGGGGTTGGATCCTGAGCAGGTTTCTTCTCCGCCAGTTTCTCCGCTGGATTCTCAATCTTGATGGACCTGAAGAGTTTCACGCTGGAAGAGTTCAGGGAGTTCAGAGTGAAGGAGGAGTAGAGGCCTGAGTGGATATAGTCATTGCGGCTGGAGGACTTAGCACACGACTGAGACTTCTCCTTCCCACAGTTTTCCACATCCTTTGGAGCGCTGCTGACTTCCGCAAAACCAGTCATGTCAGGGTCTCCTTCTATACGGCCCACGACAAGTGGATCCATATTTAAAATCTCCGGATAGGAAACAAACTTGTACACAAACTTCTTACCGTTCACCTTTTTAATGATATTCTGTGGGTAAGAAGATACACATATTTAGGCCTTCTTCAGATTAATCTTCTTCCCACAAACATTGCCTAAAATAGACTGGAGGAATTAGATAGTCTGTAATCTTTCCTCAAAAAAATGGTTTTGTTTTTTTTTCTTTTTCAAAACACACCGCATTCCTGCAATTTAGTTCTGCTCCCAAAGTATCATTTCCAGAGCCCACAGACAAAACACTAACACAGGTGAGTTTAACCTAACATTAAATATACTAACAACAGCCTTAAAACTGCCAAACAATTCTGTTTAATGGATTTTTAAAAGACCAGCTCAGAAACAACAAAAAAAATACCCATTACCCTCATCAAAGACCACAGACCTGGGCGCAGGAGTGTCATCTAAGAGGAGAGCCTGCAGAATTAAAGCTTACAGGTTTGCAGAATTGGGAGCTAATGCTTCAACTGGAGCCACCTTTACTCTTAATCAGATGATAATAAAAGAAAATAAGTAGCTGAACTAGTCAGCAGAACGTAGGCTAATCAGCTATTTCCATACCACAAAACAGCATCAGTCAAACTCGTTTTGCTCCTAAGGGAAACGCCACACACAGGCCAGACCTCAGAAGATTCTTATTTATCGTACGATTATTATTACCGAGACCTCCGAGTACAAAGTCAGATTTGTGCCACCCAATAATAAACTCAATAACAATAAGCAGCCTACCACCTGCTCCAAACTGACAGGTTCCTCAGAAAGCCGGTGTTATTTTTTAGCTGGTACACCCACACGATAGCAGTTGGGGGATAAATGGCTTATTGAAACGTTCAGCTCCTGACACTACCTGTGCGCTAACGAAAGGCTCGCCGGGTGATTAGAAGACATTTGCTAAATAACAGAAACATCTTAACTATGCTGGGCTAAACCCGCCGACCACATCAGAGGTGCTGCTCTGAAAACGTGGAGAAAAAGAAAAATACTTTGGGCTGCTTTACTGAAAATCCTTATTTCGATAGCCCCCTTCCTGGAGACAACTGCAGAAAAGATCTCCAAGTGGTGCAATATTCCCCATCTCAATCCCCGTAATAATTCTGTTGCTTCAACTGGAGTGTTGGGGATTTTAACCCTTGCAAGGGCGTGTATTTTTGGAAAGGGGATCAGTATTCAAAGACAGATTCGTATAAGCAAAGACGGGAACATTTAGCACAAAGCTATCCAGAACCTTATAAAATAAGGGGGAGGAAATGCAGCACAATGACAAATGGAAGAAGAAACCCCCTCTAAACACAAACTATCATGCCTTAAATCTGGGAGACAGAAGTGACACCTATCCCCTTGAAGAGAATGAAAAAGGAAACAAAGCTCATTAGGCAGAAGCTGGTAAGATGGATAAGGATCCGAGGTGGATTTACAGACTTTGTTACCTTCACGTAATAGTATCTGAGAGCACGGCTGAGTTTATCATAGTTCATGCTGGGCTTGTTCTTGCGGATTCCCCAGAGCCTGGCCACCTCCTCCGCCTGCAGCAGTTTGAACTCCCCGTCGTTGGAGGTCCAACAGATGATGTTCTTGTTCTGAGGCTCTTGGAGGAGCTGGAGGAGGAACTGCCACAGGGTGATAGCACTGTCCATAGCAGTAAGCTGAAATTCAGAAAGGCAGATAAGAGGCAGCGGATTAGGAACAGCGCATTTTCGTCGTCTCCCTAGAAGGGGGTAATGGAGCAGAGATGTTATTTCCAAAGCCAGCAAGAGTAAAAAAATTATTAGTCACCAGTCGTGAAAGATGTTCCCTGCAGAACAGAGAGGCTGAGAGCCAACTGCTGTCGTCTCCTCCCACATGTCAGTACTTTTCACATGGGTTATATTTAGCCTCATTTAACTAAATCAGGTCACTTTGGGTAAGTTGCAGTGAGTCACTATCCAAAAAAAAATAAAAAATAAAAATGTTTCTAAGTTGTTCCACGTTCACCCACTCGGACTCGTACCGCTCCACCAGAAACAGCTCAGGTGCATCCAGGTAAAAATCAAACCACCCACTCGCCGCCTCCTTTCCCTGCCTGCTCCCACCTCCAGCCTCCCTGTCGTTAAGAAAAGGGAGCAGAGCAAGTCACTGCTGGAGCTCCGTGGAGACGCCAGCGGGGAACAACTCAACGTTCCTTCAGTTCACGTTTCTACTGCCTCTTGGTGAGCAGCCCCCTCAACCAACCCCCAGCCTCCCTCTCTTTCAAGTTCCCTTTCTTCTCCTGATCCCATCCCTGTCTCTTCTAAAGGAGTAAACATGAAAGTAAACAAAATGATTTCAACTGCTGCCTTTGCTTTTCTCTTGACTCCTGCCATCTCTTACCTACATCAGGTGGGTACCTACATTAGGCTGAGACCTTCTAGGACTAGTACCTGCCGGTGGATTCAGGCCCTTCCTGCAGGATTTTCTCGCACTGATGTATAGATTCCTCAAGGACAGACCAGGCAGGAGAGATGACGTTTTCCCTTGACCGTATCTGACTACACAAAACAGTACTCCCACAGATATTTTTAAGCGGAACACTAATAATCCTGCCTGCACAAGGGAAGTATAAAGTACACTAGGAATTAAACCAGATAAAATTATATTAATTCAGTATCCCACATGGATTCTCTTATTCCAGAACAGCTTCTATTAACGCAGCTTAAACTTCTTCCAATGAAATAAAAACAAACCCAGCCACTCTGGAATAAGAACCATCATGAGGAATTACACTAAAAATGTTTTGATATGCGTAATTGCTAGAATTTTATCCACACACACACCCCCGCCCCATCAAACCTCAATAAAGTCAAACCTAAAGGGTACGGGGGTTTCCATCTGGCTGAAGCCGCAGCCGGAGCCGACCCAATGCTATTCCCAAGCAAAAGCTCCAAAACAGAGGCATCAGGTCCAACTCCAGCCAGACAGACCCACGCCCATGTTGTGCGAAGTCCACGTCCGCGCAGGGATAAGTTTAAGATTCAGCTGGAACTGCCAGTTCATCTTCGTTACCAAAGCCTTTTATTCCAATCTCATTACTGCCCAGCACTTATCCAGCCCTATATAAGGAAGAGAACGGGTCTACATGTCAGAGCTGCAGAATTTAGCCAGCCCTGTAAAAGGATTACTGCTGACAGTTTACACAGGACTACACATTCTTATTTAAATAACAAGGTGCCCTAGGGCAGGTGCTTTTTTGGGCAGAGCCCGTTGCATTTCACCTATTTTTAAGAATACCTGCCTAATGGCACGCTTACACGACTGCACAGGGGTGTTACATCGATCCAGTCAGTTAAATTGCTGCAATTACGAGGAACAATCTCAAAATGAAGGACACCCACACCACCTTGTTATGCTGGCCCGAGGTGCTTTCCTTGTTAATTACCGCATGCATACAACTCCACGCTTGCCCAAATTAATTGCTCGGCACTCTAAGAAAGCATCAGCTGCCGAGCGCACGGCGCTTTGAGACTCTTCCCACACCGCGCCGTGGCACGTCGGCGGGACCGTACGGCAACTGGGGGGGGCCAGGCAACCACATTAAAACTCTTCCAGGGCTTCTCCTCCGACTTATTTTCACATTTGCCAGTAACGTTTCGTATCTGCCTGCTGGCAGTGCAGAGGACGCGCAGGCTGCGGAGCATCACCATCATCATCCCCTCGGGATGATGCACTGGCACGGGGTTTTTGGTGGAGACAGGAGGACTCGATCCTCCCGTTCTGCGGAGCTGTCAATCCCGGTGATGCGTGTGAGCAGAGGAAGAGCAGGGAAATGAAGCCGAGTGATTATTCCCACGCTACATTTATCTACAGCGCCTTCCAAACTCACCAGCAGCACTGCACCAAACAGCACTGACTGATGCAACGGGAGGCAATCACACAGGAATTAGATTAGCAGCAGAATTTCAGAGCAGCAAAGGCTTTTTTTTTTTCTCTCCTCCTAAAAATCCATGCAGATTTCATCCCAGAATTTAAATGCTATTATTTCCCCGGGCTGCTTCCCTACGGTAGGAAGTGCCTTGCCGTTATCTCAAAGCTCACCAACCTCTGCTGCAGCCAAGCATCTCTGCCCGGGTCACGGCTGGGTTTAGTTCCAGTTGGAAGACACACGACGCACAATAAGAAAAGAGTTCATGCTCCTAAATCCCAAATACTGCAGCTTTCCAGCTGGAAGGATCCTTCTCCCAGGGGCAGGCTGTACTGGAGTGGTGGATTGATCAAGTTATTGCTGATGTTTCTGGAGCCTACAGGCTTTAGGGCTGTCACGATTCCTTTCATTGCCTGGAGGACACACTGCGTATCCTCAGCACCCTCTGCTTTAAAAAGTCTTACGTCAGACACATTAACAGGGTGGAGAAGTTTTACTTTCTCCTTGGCTGCTGTAGGACAGGAGCAGAGAACTGGAATTGTTAACGGATAGGTTATCCTGCATACAAGAGAATTAACGTCCCTCTTTATGAAATATTTGCTGTGCACATCTACAGGAAACAATAGCTACCTCAACGCAGCTGAGAGTACAGAGTTCTCCTGAAGATTATATACAGAGGGAAGGACAGAAAATAACCCTCCAAATCGGTCAAAGCCACGGGATCACAGGTGGATCTGGCCCAGTTGCAGGAGTAAGCTGCAACGGGGAAAGGATAACATGCGTACGGGAGACAGTGCTGTATTATGAACCAAGACATCTCATTTAACTTCTTTATTAAAGCTGCTTTGATACTGCGTAAGAATACATCAAAGAACTGTTGCTTCTTCAGGAAAAAGAAAGCCAAACAAAAACAATAAAAAGACATCACAGAAGATGCAAAATTAAAACCAGTATAGGCGAGATGAGCGCTTCTCTTTGTTCAAGATGAGCCCAGTAACATGTTAAAAAGGCTCTTCTTTCTTCAGCACCCGGGGCAGGAGCAGCCGCTGCCTCTCACGAGCCTTTCAGGGATGGAGCAGGGATCCAAGCTCCCTGTGAAATCTCCTTTTTCGGAACATCTTCAGCTGCCCTGGCTCGGGGGGACCAGGGAGACCAGTCGGCCACACCACGGCCATGTACTCAAGAGCATCCCCCTCCTGCGCTGACACTGGAAGGAATTAAGGAATTCAGCAGATCCCTTTGTCCTTTTTATTCAGACACAGCAAAACCCACTCTCCAGAGACGTTAAATTAGGGAAACTACAGAAATCAGGATGAGGAGAGGAACCCGCTGTCCCACTCCTACTCTACACTGACGATGGTGAGATTGAGATATTGGTTCCCTCACGATCCCTAAACAGCATTTCAACTTCTTTCAAAACCACGTCTCCTTCCATGGAAAGGCACCCGTCTCCCAGCACAGCTCCCCGTCAGCATAAAAAGCCCAATAGTTTGATTGCTTTTTCTTCAAGATGAATACACCAATCATTACAAGCACACCACTGCAAACTGTGGGTTTTTTTTGTGGTTTTTTTTTGCTGAAGGTTGTTTTCCTTGTGAGAGCCCATGGAGAAAGGGAAAAGGTCTCATTTGGGAAGACAATGAGGGAATTAGGCAGAGAGGCAACACTGCTGCTGGTGACGATGGCCTTTCCACTCCTGCACCGTTTGAGTACGAGGGAAAAAAAATAGTTGCTAGAGGCAGAGGGCAGTTATACTTTGTAATGAGTATGCTAAAATAGAGCACTATTATTGTCTTGAGATCTTCTCTGACGCCTACGGATGACCCTTGAAGCGCACTGCGAGGCTGACAGAACTTGGCTGCAGCTCTCTCGTGTCGCAGCAGCTTCGTCTGAGGCTGCTGTAGCTTCGTTAGAGGCCTTGACTTCACAAAGCCTGGAGTTTAACAAAAAGAAAAAAGAAAAAACCAAAACAAAAAAGCCAGGACACAAGATATGTGTCTTTTCCAGTGACTTCTCCCCGTGCATCTGTGCTACCACGTGCTCCACACGATCTATCTGGTGATGGAGCCTCAAGGCTTTGCATCTCCTGGAGAAGGGGAATGTGCAACTGCTGGGTAGGAGGAACCCTTTGGGAAGTGGGATATGGGAACCAACCTCTCTCCCGTGACCACCACCTTCACAACTACTGAAAAACAAACCCCAGTGTCCATCCCTTGGTCCTCGAAGAGGAGAGGGACACCTCGCTACATCCCAGCGGAGGCAGCACCGGGGGAATCTGCCCTTAACCCCCATCTTCAAGGTCTCCTGGCAGATTTCCTGTGCTTTGACTCAACGCCGAGAACAGCTCAAGTCATCTTTCACCCCGATTCGTTCCACCAGCCTCCCGTAAGCATCTGCGGCCTGATGGCTTCTGCAGATGGGCTGAATCGAGCAGCCAGGGCTCGTCAGAACCCACAGAGGAACAACAGGAAGAAAGGATGTCACACAGACACTACACAGAAACACAGAATCTTCATGGTTGGAAAGGACCTCTGAGATCACCAAGTCCAACCACACACACATATGCAAAAGACCCCCACAACCTTGGGCATTAGAGCATGCCCTGCAGTGCCACGTCTACACCTTTCTTAAATACCTCCAGGGATGGTGACTCCACCACCTCCATGGCCAGGCTGTTCCAGGGCCTGACCACTCTCTCAGGAAAGTCATTCTTCCCAATATCTACTCTAATCCTCCCCTACCCCAACTTCAGACCATTTCCTCTGCTCCTGTCATTATTCCCTTGGGAGAAGAGGCCAACACTGAGTTCTCTACACCCTCCTTTCAGGGAGTTGTAGAGGGCAATGAGGTCCCCCCTCAGCCTCCTCTTCTCCAAACTAAACAGGCCCAGTTCCCTCAGCCTCTCCTCCTATGACTTGTTCTCCA
>JAOXNH010000013.1:4848967-4864430 GCA_028566575.1 Bartramia longicauda
CCCGCCTCCCCCTCCCCGGGGCTGGGGTTGTCCCAGGTGTCCAGCCGTCGGACGAGGCAGCGGAGCTGGTCCCTGCAGGAGATGCCTGGGACCCTGCCGCCCTTCACCATCGTCCCCTCGCCCTGCTCGTTTGCACTGGAAACCGTCCAGGTTTCTCCAGCGTTTCAGGGGAAAATACCCAAGTCCCAGCAGGTACCAGCAGTGGGGGCTGCTGCCGGCATCCACGTGGATCCAGGTTTTCATTTCACTTCCAAACAGTTTGGGCAGGGCTGTGGCCATTCAGCTGCTGCTGCTGTGACAGGGAGGAGCGTGGGATCCTCCGTCCTCATCGTGGCTTTGCAGGCACCTTGTGTCTTCCTGAGGGAATCATAGAGCAGCTTGGGTTGGAGTCTTTGCAAGGCTGGGTTGAGGATGGTCTTGGGGCTGCCTTTAACAGAGGAAAAATTTTCACAGTGAGAACAATCGGCCACTGGAATAATCTCCCTGGGGAAGCGGTGGATTCCCCATCACCAGACATTTTTAAGATCCAGCAGGCCAGGGTGCCAGGCCATCTTGTCTAGACCCTGCGTTTGCAGAGACAGGCTGGATCAGATGATCCTTGAGGTCCCTTCAAACTTGGGATTGTGTGACTCTGTGACAGTGTAGGCTGAGCCCCACAGACCCTACAGACTCACAGCCGCCTCCAGCAACCCTCTGCCAGCAGCAGTGGCCTCCCATGCTCGCGGGGTCACCCTAAAACGCCGGGTGTTCCTCCTGGGATCACAGGAGCCACGCACCCTGAGACGGAAAAAAGTGTGAGAACAGGAAAAATGGGAGTGTGCTGCCCCACACACAGGGCACAGACACCCATCAGAGGGGGGAATCCTGCTCACCCCAGTGCTCTCAAACCACCTGCAGGGTTTGGTGGTGACGGTGGTTTGGGGTTATATATTTAAGCAGAAGAACAGTTTGGAGGCAGCAGGGGCCCCTACAGGAACAGGGAGTTTCTCTTGCCCATCCCAGCGAGCCCCACAAACCCAGGGAAGTGTGAGCAGAGCTCCTCTGCTTTGTGAGAAGTAGATTTTGAGCCTCAACAAAAACTCCTGGAGCGGAGTGAGGCTTTGCATTTGAAAAATAAAAATAATAAATAAAAACAAAACAACAAACCAAACCAAACCAGAAAAACCCCACCAAAACCCCTCAAAATCCCAACAATGAAGGTGCACAACCACTTGGAAGGGGCAGCCCACAGCTACCCCTCCACCCGCCGGGTGTCACTTACCCCGTGTCCCAGCATCACCCTTTCGGATGTGTGCTGATAAAATTAAGCTCCTCGCAGGGACCGGGAAAGCCTTAGCTCCTCAGGATCCTCAGGCGCCACCTCCTGCGACACCGCAGGGCTCAAACCACCACGGGCTTTGATTTACAGCCCGTCACACGGTTAATTGGGGATCGCAACAGGGGAGCGACTCTTTCCCTGGCTTCGTACAGCACCTAGCGGAGCGAGAGGGATGTTCAGCCCCGAGATCCATGGCCACACGCTGCCGCAACCCACGGGGAACCGCCTGCTGGGCGGAGGAAGGAGGAGGAAGAGGAGGCAGCCCCTTCCCGGGGGATGCTCGGCGGGAGCACCCGCGGATCGGGGGGGTTTGGCCTTGGGAAGGTGCAGCTCCGCACCCCGGGGATCGGTGCTCGGGACTCGGTGGTCGCCCCTGGATCCCCGTGGCATCCCCTGGAGACCCTGCTCTTTTCCCGAGGCCCCGCCCCTTTTCCTAGAGGCCCCGCCCCTCCCCGCCGCAGCGCCCCCCAGCGGCCGCCGTCAGCGACACACACCATGGTCCTTTAAAGACCTTTTTATTTCCTCCTTTTCATAAAAATTTATAATAGCCTTCCTCTTACATCGTATACAAAATATTTACTCTACCTGAATAAATAAAACACGAACACCTCGCAGACAGGATACGATCTCCAGAGGAAAAACAGCATCCACGCGTCCTTCCGGAAGCCGGAGATTCACCAGCCTCCCATCACAAAGACATTCTCCCTTCTCCCCACTCAGCCCCCCTGGCTGGCAGAAGGAAAGGTGAGGCACAGCCCGGGAGAAGAAAGCACAAGCGCACCCACTCCTGAGATGGGAACGGTCACGGGGACCCCCCTCTTGAACCCACTTGCAGTAAAACCAAGCCCTAGAGAGGTTTCTGTGTCCACACGGGTCATATCAGCCTGTAAGGGATGTGCTTACCTTCTCTAGAACATGCCTTGTCCCTTGCTGCTCTACACGTGACACACATGAAGCTGTTCCTAGCGGGAACACAGCGGCTTGGCCAGAAAGGACCATGGTACAAAGAAAGGAGTTTCTCACCAGATGCTCTGGAAAATGCCTCTCCTGACAGCCCCAGCGACAGCCTGAACTAGGGAGAAAGGGGTTTGGTAACAACAGAGCACATGGATAGGGCCACTGCAGTGACAGTAAATGTGCCTTGTGGGTTTGGGGACAACAGCCCAGCTCAGGATCCAAGCTCAGACCTCACCACCAGCTCCTGGCCGGGGCTGGGACCACGCTGGCAGGAGGCTGCCACCATGGAGGGTTATGAAGTGCTTTATGGATGGGGCAAGGCCACATTGAGGGGGACACCCCCACCCACTCCAGTGTCCCCCACCAGTCCCTGCTGCAAACCCCAGAGCTCCCCCAAACTCCTCTTCCTCCTGCTTCCTTGCCCCAATCTCAACTCTTTGAGACTGCTGCTGTGTCTTCCCTCCCCGCTGAATTCTTAGGCAGAAGTTCCCCATCCCACCACCAGCCCAGGACCTGGCTCTCCCCCTGCCAACAGCCACGCTCCCAGAGAAAACGGCCCAAATGTGTTTGGGCTTGATCTCCCACGGGGAACAGGGTCAGGGAAGACAGAGCCGGGGCTTGGTGAATGCTCCTTCCCGAACCCATCTGCCCACCCCGGCAGCAGCTGGCAAAGGGCCCGGGAGACTTCTCCTGGAGTAAGAGGAGGGTAAGACAGAAAGGAGCAATTACCGAATTCGCTGGGTTTCACTCCAGATGGAGGAAGGGGGAAGAAGAGTGCCAGGGGGAAGGGAGAAATCAAAGAGCCTCTTGGTGGATAAGCAAGTGGCTCTTCCCGTACTTGTGGAACTGGCCAAAACAAAGAGCAGCGCAGCCAGAGGACACGTGGATGAGGAGCCCCCAGTTCAGACTGGGGTCGTGCCTCTCCAGCTGGAACGGGGAACGAGCTCCGTTGTCAATCCAGCCACAGGTCAGGACAGAGCAAGACGACGGGCGCCCGTCTGGGACGCAGCAGCAGAGAGTGAGAGCAGCTGCCTGCGGAGTCACGAGTCTCAGCGGTCTCTTTTCTGAACAGAAATGAAGTAAACGCAGACACCACCTCCCCGGAAGCATGTCTGAATGATGAGAAAATTGGCCAAACCCAAAAAACTGACCCAAACTGCCCTCTCCTAGCACCAGGGAGATCAGAGCCAGCGCTCCGGCTGCAGACACCAGACTGGCCGAGGAGATGTGGGTGCCAAGTCCATGACCCAGCGCACAGTGGGTGGGAGAAGAGGGAGGCCAAAGGCACCTCTGGTCTGTTGGTGAAGGCCAGGTCTGAGACCTGACCTCTACTGACTAACCCCAAGCCCTCCAGCCCCACCACGACACAGAACCTCCTACATCTTCCCTGAGCCCAAACCTACTCGTGTCCACCAGCCACAGCTGCACCGAAGCCACCTCAGAGCATGGAGGGGAATCTACCAGGATTAAGCCTTCTCCTCCAGGGACAGATAAAAGTTAAGGATCAAGAACTGCAGCATCTGCCTCTTTCATGCTCCAAACCAAAGGGCATCATAAAACAAGGCTGGTTCCCCCACCAGCCCGCTGCTTTTCCAAGGATCACTTGGAAGTTAAAGCCTTTATCATCAAACCCGTACACCTGAAGCTCAGGGTGGAAGTACTCTTTTAGGCACTTAAAACAAATGGCTCAATTATCAAAACCACTCAGCATCACAGCAGCCTCCGTGTGTGAGGATTCCCAGCATTTTACATTAGGAAAAAAAAATAAAAATAAAGGATACTTCAGCACTCAGGTAGGGACCTGTTTGAAAACTCTTGGGTCAGAGGCTATGGATCACCAGGAGCATTCAGCCGAGAAACACCCCACCTTTGGGAACAACATTTTGCCTCCAAGACTTCCTCCTGAAGCTGTAAGTGGATGGACCAGGGTAGGAAGTACAGACCAAAAACTGTTCCTGTAGGTGGTTAAGCAGCTGCCAAATCCATCCCCAAAACAGCTGCATTTCAGCACGCAAACCTTGGTGTGGGAAAGGGAGGCTGGTAGGCATATAATTTGAGACAAAATAAAACAAAAACAGTCACCCTTTACGGGAAAGAAATGTTTAAAAAACTTCGGAGAAGCCTTCTCCGGAGCCGTCTGCAGACAGCAGGGGAGTAACCCGGCCTCCCCGCCAAGGAATAGTCTGGCAAGACCTTGCAGAAAATAGCAACGCGTTGCCCTTCAGCAGAACCTCAGCAGGGCATCTCGGTGCCCACACACCTCCGCGGAAACTTCGTCACTAACACTTTGTTTAGAGCAGCCAAAGCCAAGGGCTGTTGAACAACTCCTGCCTAACTCACAGCCTGGCTTCCCAACGCCCCGTCCAGGCTCTTCTCCACGCTCCGCAGGCAGCGTGTGGATCATTCCAAAGTTTAAGGGCTGACTGTGGGCCAGGACCTCGACTCCTATGTGGTGTGTGGGTAAGTCTTTGAGCAGTAGAAATCTGCCACCAGCCTAATTATTCCAGCTGGTCCACTCGGATGGGGAATGGGACTGGCCAGAGGGACACACAGCTTGGACACTTCTGCCAGTGGAAGGTGACTCCCACCTGGGAATTAAACAACCTGAACAGGGCAGGAGCATTTGGTCCCAGTGCTGTGGGAGCAAGAGGGGCTTTGCCTTTCTCTAACCAGTAACTCCTCAGTTCTGCCCCAGCTCAGGAATTTACACTTAAATGCATCCATCCAGGAGCGTGTGCCTCAGTAAGAACCTTGGCTCCTGGCTGGAAATACAATAAAATAAATAAAAAAAATCCCAAACAAGTGTAACAGTAAATACGTAACCTGCATCAGTGAATGAAAGGCACAAACAGCATCAAGAGTTTCTGTCCTGCTCTGTGTTTTGTCCAACACACCGAGAGAGCTGCCGGGGGGGCTGTGGGCACACTTTGTCCTCCCTCCCTCCTGCTCCTGGTGCTGTTCCCAGCGCTCTGGGTGTGCTGGCAAGGTATTAACCCAGCCCCCACCTGCTCTGCAAGGTGCACTCCTGCCAGCCCTGCAAGCACAGCCCAAAGCCTCTCTGTCTGGGAGGAAGAGTCAGGTCTAGAAGGCTCTTTTGTGGCCACATCTTTGAGGGAAAACAGACAGAGCCAGTGACCAACCCTGGGTACCTGCTGGAGCAGTGACTGCTGCTGAGTTCAACTAGCCATCATCTTCCTCAGGGATGGTACCCTTGTTCTCAGGTAGCCTTCCAGGAGAGCTCTCCCTGTTCTACTTCATCGCCACAGGACTGAAAACCCTCCGAGAAGAGATTTTCCTTGCGATAGAGCAGCATCTTTTAGCAGCCAGGCGTGGAAGAGGCACGACAGCCTAGATCTGTTAGAGGAGAGAGCAGGCAGCAGTTCTGAGATTTGAGGAGCGAGAGATCACAGTTACTGAGAACTGTGTAAGAAAAGCTAAAAACTATTGGTTTTTAAAAAAAAATAGTTAAGAAGTCCTTTCCATCTGATGCAACTTGGTACATAGGTAAAAGGTAAGTCACCTTTTGGAAACAGTCCTAATGGAACGTTACTTGTTTTTCTAAAACAAGACATAGTAACTTTTCTCCTGAATGGCTCCTGCTGGTCAGAAGAGGTGGGGAAGGATGGGAAGGATGGAAGCGAACGCACACGTGCACCCCCTCTGCTCCATGGCCAAACCTTAGCCACCCGTCTTTTTTTTTCCCAAGGAAATCTCCTCCCAGTGTCCTATTTGCAGAAGTATTGCTCAAGAAGTTGAGTAAAACGACAACAAGCAGGGGAAGAGGACACAGCTGTAACTGGAAAACAGGAGAGGCCATGATTTCTTCCTCCCCTCCCCAGACCACTGCCTCTCCTGCTCAGTTTAGGTAGAATTACGCAGAAACACGACCCGTTATTAAAGGAAAAGCCCATTTCCTTTCTCTCCCCTGTACAACCCCCTTTGGTGCTGGCTGTGCAGTGCTCTCTTTTTTGATAAAGGCACCTTTGGAAAGCACTTATGGCCCGAAGCCTCGTATTTACACCTGAGATTAGCCCTGCTGCATCTCTCCTGCCCCCAGCCCCAGAACAAGCCCCCAGGGCTACGGGCAACAGCCTGGGGAGAGCAGGTACCACAGGAGGCTTCCCACAAGTGGCTGTGTGAACACACACACACACACACACGTCTCCTTTGGCCACACACCCTGCCCTTGGCGCCTTCCACGTCACACCGAATACTTCGCCATGTCACTCTTATCAAAGACAACTTTGGTTGCAAAGTAAATGGCTACCAGGCCGAGGCCGGCGGCTGACACCATGTAGGCAGTCACCGACTGCGTAAACTGGACGATGGACCCCATGAAGAGGGAGGGGACAACCTGAGAGAGGAGGAAAGCACTGTCCAAAATAGCCAGGTCCAGGCAGATCCCTCGGCCAGGAGCCACCGAGTCCGGTTCTCCCACCATCATCATGAGGGAGACGTCGCAGGAGGAACTGACGCACAGAGCCGAGCTGGCGGCGGGGGGCGAGGAGGATGAGGAGAAGAGGCTCCCAGCATGTCCATTCTGGTAAGGCAGCTTCTGACTGGAAAGGAGGCCTTTGGAGAAGGCGGATTTCTTGTTCAGTCGAGCTGTGTCTTCCTCCTCTTTGCTCTTGTATTTATGCAAAAATACCTAGGGGAAAGAAGGAGGGCAGGTGAGGGATGAGCAGGGAGAGGGAGGGTGCAGCAAGTGAGGTGGGGGGCAGAGGGACAAAAACCTGTGTGCTTTGTGTGTGTTGGGTCTGGGGGCTGGAGGTGGGAAGTGCCCACCGTGAGCCTGGTCCACGTGAGATGGCCTCCAAGAGCCAGTCTGGCTTTTCCCCGACTGGCACGGGATCCAAAGCAACCCTGACTCACCGGGGGGAATCCAGCCGGGTGGTGCCTTTGTTGTGCTGGGAGCTCTTGGAGCGACTGGGAACTCCAAACCTTCCTGCAGAGGAGCCCAAAGGGCAGACCAGCAGTCCAGAGCCCTGGATGCACGGCCACTTCTTAATATCCGATACTTAAAAGTGACACCAGCGTAGACAGCACAGAGCTGGGAACTCAGGAAAGAGCTCTTTTCTCAGCTCTGCAGCAGACCCTGTGTGCGTGACCTGCACCGAGCCGCTTCCTCCGCCTCATCCGAGCCTCCTCGCTCAGGATAGGAAAGGCGAGGGGGAGAAGAAAAACTCTTCCTTCTCACCTATTTTTTTGCCTCGCTCTGCTCAAGCTGTGAGGTCCCTGGGGCACGGCTCACGCCAGTGGTTTTCACCCAGAGTACGTGGATCAAAAAGCTCTCTAAGTTAAGGCAAACAAATAACGGGCGGTCACGTGCAGACAGCGAAAACACCGCGGAGCTCCAGCTTTAAAACCCCGGGGCACTTGCAGTTATGCACAACCACTGGTCTGCACGGGGTAGAGCAGATAAGGAAGGACGTTAATCCATTATCCACAGGGTGAGAGTGAACAAACAGAGAAAATAAAAAGGACAAAACACCTGTTTGAAGGCAGAGAGCACTGCACCCAGCTGCAGGGCTCAGAGGGGCTTGACCAAACCATCCTTCCCTTCTCAGGAGGGTCCTGGGCACAGCTGGAGAGGAGGGAAGCGCTGGTGTGGCAGAGTGGGCACCCTGGCTCCATTGCAGGCCATCCCAGAGCTCTCAGCAGCCCTGGCACCCCCCGAGCTACCCCCAGCCCTGCCCCGGCGTGTGCCAGCACCAGCCTGGCTCCCTCCGCGCTGCCACGGCTGCAGGTCTCTGGCACAAACAGCTTCGGGTTCAATCAGAGAAGAGAAACCAGAGGAGAGGAAACTTTCCCTGGGCTCTGCTCAGCTGCTCACTGTACCCTTCAACTCCTCAATTCGGCCCAGGCTCAGGAATTTACGCTTAAATGCATCAATCCAGGACCGTCACTTATCTTATGCGGAGCTTAAAAATCCTCCCACCTGCCTCCTATTGCCATCAGACTTCAAAGCAACCCAAAACCCAGGGCAGAAAGGACACTGTGTGAGCCAAACCAGGATGCCCCCCACGGTTCCAGCCCTTCGTATGGGACACTGGTGTTCCCAGAAAACAGCTCTGCTCAGCTGCTCCAAAGGCCCATGCCACATTTCTGGGTTTCTGTACTGATCCAGGCTCTTCAGAGATACAAGTTCTGTCAAGGGTGTCTGAACACCTAGTGTGGAGCATTAATTGAAACCTAGAGAAATTGACTTAATCACACCATCACAGGAACGAGCTTAGTGAGAACCTGTGCTTTAAAACCAACCCTTGGGACACAGGAAACAACCAGAGGAGCCACCGGTGCCTCCATCGGCAGCTTCACCTCCCTCTGCAGTTGATGGGGAGCGGTGGGAATGAGGAACCCACCTCTCCCTGATGTCCTGCAGGAGATGTGAGAGAGCCCACCATACACCTCACCTCCACCGAGCTCTCAGGCTCTGTTAGGACATGCAGGTCATCTCCTCCTGTGCTAGACAAGGTTTAGTGGCCAGGAGGAGAGGGCAGGCAGGAGGACGAAGGCACTGACACAGCCTGCACCAAGCAAGGAGCTCCAGCCGAGGTGGCCCTGCAGGCTGTCACCAACGATCCCACAGGGTGGAAGCAACAGCCACTTTGGATGCCCCTTTTGCTGATTTGCTTTGGGAGGAGTGTTTGAAGTTAAAAAAAAAAGGGAAAAAAAAAGGAAAAAAAAAAGAGAGGAAGCAGGAATGAGGGAAGGCAACCAAAAACGATGACAGATTTTAACAGTAAGTAAAAAAGAAGAGAATAGAAATGGGGAAGATGGAGAATTTTCTGCAAAAGGCATTTTAGGGACTACTTCTTGTGGGGTCTCCCTGCAGCCTGCTGCAAAGTAGTTGGTGAAGGAAGGAGGAACTTTCAAGTTAGGGCAACAGAGAGACCAAACCCAGCTCTGCCCCACACCTCATTGTGCTACGAGTGTTTCCCCGTCAAGCCTTTGGCAAACATTTGGGCCTGTGGCCTTCACACCCCCAGCCTGCGGAGCTTGGTTTCCATTCTGTTGATATTCTGTCCATGGGAGATCCCAGCCAAACCCAAGCTTTTGCAAAGCAGAACCCTCCCTCGTACCCCAATTTTGACAGGGTGCCTGCTGCAAATTGGCATGGCTTGGTCAGAAGTATTTGTTCAATGTGAACATCTGGATGCCTGTGGTAAAAACTCCTACTTATTTCACTGCCTGCCATTGGGATGAAAGAGCTGCTCTCAAACCACAAATTAATTCTGCATTTGCAGCGCAAGAGAAACTCCTATTAATCCAGTGTGCAACTCAGGAACCTCCTAGGACTTCTCCACAAGGATAACATCTGTGGGACAGGATTACTAGCTTTTGTGTTGGTGTCAAAAGTTTCACAACGTTTATTCTTCTCGGAGCTAGGGGAATGGGAAGGACCTCACTTTTCATTTTACTGATCTCCACGCTATGGACAAAAATTGGAAAGCAGGAGCTTTAAGAGGTGGAAATTTTTGAGGTTTTTAGCACCTCAGGTTGGCAGTGGTGCAGATGTGACTCGGATGCTGAATGCACACAGGTATAACCTGCCCCAGTTCCCCTAAAAATATGCAGAACACAGAGGAACATAGGACATCCCTTTTGATCCACCAATCCCAGTTGATTTCTCTCACCTTACCCACTTGCCACTTTTTAAAATTGCATCATTCTTATTGTGAGCAGGGCATGCATAAGGAAGGAGATGCTAAACTCTCTTATCTCCTCCATTTCAGGTGAACCTTCAGAGAAGACACAGCCTGGAGACAGGAGGCACACGTGGAAAATCCCTGTACACAGGCATGTGTTTCTCTTCCATGGGCTGCCCTGATTGTCCCAGCTACGAGTGGCAGAAGAGGCTGGTGAAGCTGGTGACAGCCACCCGGCACATGGCCCTCTGGAGCAGATCCCTACCTGTTTTTCATGATGATACAGCGATGCCAGCGTGTAGGGCAGGATCTGGAGTGCAGAGAAGGTGAAGCCCGTCAGAGCAGCTGAGATGGTAACGATGATGACGCTGTGGGAAAGGCACATGACGAAGGCAGCCACGGGGAAGAAGACCACGCTGGCCAGGTAGACCGCCCGCGTCCCAAACTGCTTCACCATCCGGTCCATGATTGTCGAAAAGAAGATGGATGTGACGCATTGCAGGAAGAGGCCCAAGCTACCCATCCGGACACCTGTGGGTAAGCAGAGGTGGTGAGACACGGCCCTGACTGCACCCAGACTTCACCCAGCCTTTGGGCCTCCTTCCTCCTGCTTTGTGCTCAACTCAGGACAGCCCATGCAGAGTGTGGCACAGCCACAAACAGCCCTGGCAGCCACACGGCTGGGTCAGGAAGCAGAGCAGCATCACCTAACACAGCCCAGGGTCACACCAGCCACTGTCTCCCACCCTCCAGCGAGGACTTCCTACATCTCCTGGGCACCCCTGTCTAACTAAAGGGGCATGGGAGATAGGAACCCAAATGCCATTCCTGTCTTTAGAAGTCCCTGTTCCCACCTTCCTACTCTTGACCCAGGATCTGTCACCTGCTCATGAACCAGGATCTGCTGTTATCTGATGCCAAAACCAGCAGCAGAACAAAAGGAACAAGGAATTGTGCTTCAGCCAAGGTAAAGTACACAACATCCACCAAACAACTGCAGTATCCGGTAGCAATCTGGACCTTACCCTTTGCAAAGATCTATCAGATTTCAGGGAATTAAAACCATTAACTCTTTGAAGCAAGGATCATTACTCAACACATGTTTCTACGACAGGTAGCACAATGGAGCCCTGACCCGCTGGAAGCTATACAGTGTAAGTGTTAAATAATAATTAAGCTCCCTCTAAGTTAAATAGACACTAAGCACAAAGAGGCAGTGTACTGTGGAGCTCACGGAAGCAGTGAGTGGAAAACTCCAAGGGAAAGATATACAGCTGGAGGAGGAGGCCAGGAAGGTGCCTCCAAGAATAAAATACTTAGATCATGGAGAAGAAAAGAAGGGCTGGGCAGCGAGTCAAGGCTCTGGCATAACACAGCAGGTAAAACGGGAGAGCAGGCAACAACAGCAAGTGGGTAACGAGCTGCGGGGAGCAGTATCCCATGACATGGACACCACAGCTACTGTCTGCAGTGGTGAGCACCAGAAAGCACTGGAGAGAGGGGTGAGAACCGGGGAAACTGCTCAAGGGCTCCCCAGATACAGATGTGGGACGGGAATCTCACAGCAGCACAAAAGGAAGATGCAGCAAAGGCCACTTCCCTGCTACTGAGTGTGTCCTGAGTTTGCAACCCCTGCCCCCTGAGAGGTGGGAAACACCATCACCCCTCGACAGAAAGGTGGGAAAAGGACCTGGCAGGGGCAGCCCCAGCCCGCAGACAGAGCCGGATACATCCTGCTCGGCACGAAACCTGCCAGACCGTTCTGCCACTCAACAATTCAGCCCCAGGCCAGGGCTGCGCTGCCAGATCTGGTTCTGTGCTGGGTAGCTCGGGGGACAAAGAGGTGTTTCCCTATTTGGGCCACTGTGAACGCTCTGGGGACCAAGGAGGAATGCTTTGTCCTGACCCACCTGCAGAAAGTCTACTTTCCTGTAACGTTTTTTTGTGTTACTAGCAGATCCAAGCCCATTCCTAGCTCCCACTAAATGCTCCTATCCCAGGGAACAGGCACCGCAGCCCCAGAGCAGCTGGTTGACTTCTCACCTTCATCGTAGTGGCGTCTGGCATCCGAGCCTGGCTTGGCTCTGGGGACCCCGTGGTACAGTCCTTCCCCAACAAAGTCCGTGTAGAAGAGCATGAAAGTCATAAGTGCCATCCAGCTGCAGAGCTCGGCCACAAACAGGCGTCGGATGACCTTGGGGATGCGGCAGTAGAGGCTGTGAAGCCGTGGCACCAGCGTGCAGAGGTTTCTCAGGGCCTGCATCACGTGCCTGGCCTGCAGGAGACAGGAGCTCCGGGAGAGCTGGCAAGAGCAGCAGGCAGGAGGCGAGGGCTTGGGGGGAGCGTCCTTCAGCGTGGGGCCATCCAGGACATCTGCCTGGGTGGCTGCCTCCTCCGTCACAAAGAGCGTGGCCAGCACACAGCCGAAGAAAATGACGGCGAGGAGGCTGAAGAGGCAGGTCTCCTGCCCTCCCAGGTAGGGGGCCAGAAAGCTGCCCCCCCAGTCAATGGCTGGAAGCAGGTAGCCGATGCAGCCCCCCAGGCTGATCATGAAGGCGTACATGGAGAAGGCCTGGCGGCAGTTGTCTGGCTCCTGGAAGAGGTCTGAGAGCAGGGCTTCCAGAGGAGTGAAGCAGACCTGGCCGCAGAAATCCAGTAGCCCGATGCCCAGGATGAGGAAGGCGATCTCCAGCGGGCGAGGGTTGAGGGCAAAGAGGCTGGCCAGGCTGCTGGCATGAGGGATAACGAAGAGGCTCAGCAGGACTCCCAGGCACAGCATCCAGATGAAAGGTCGCCTTCGGCCGTAGCTGCTGTGCCAGTGGTCACTGGCGGATCCGATCAGCGGGACAAAAACCAAGCCAAGGACAGGTCCTATCCCTGGAAAAGAAAAACAAGGTGGTGTTAGGGGGACAGATCTGGGGGACGCTGGTCTGTACGCACTGTAAAAAAGGTCTGGGACGTTTCAAAAATTCATTAAGCTCCGCTGTGTCACAGCTTCCTCCTCCAAACACAAGGCTGGCCTTGATCTAACAGCAGCCCTGCCACCACCCTGCAGAGACAAGCCTCCATGCCCTTATCTCCCCCTGCCCTCCAGTCTCGAAGGGGAAACAAGCACCTCAAAGACGAGAAAAAACAACCCTGCCTACCTAAAACCATGGTCATGAACTTCTCCTCCACACCCACTTCCAGCAGCAGCGGGGGGACGTAGGTTATCCCTGCAGCCAGACAGACCTCCAGGCCGAACGTCAGGGAGTTGACCAGCAGGAGCTGGGTCTTGCGGTTGTGGAAGAGCATGCTGCCCCCCGGGTCTCTGCCCCACGCTGCCCCGACAGCCCCTACTGACACAGAGCTGCGGTGCCGCGGCTGCGGCGCTCCCAGGGATGCCCCACAGGCAAAGTCTGGAGCTTCCCTTCCTGCTCTGCTGGGCAGATGCTGCCTCCCATTTTTAGCAATGGTGAACGAAGGGGCTTTTCCTCTTCCTCTTCTTGCAAGATGTGGCCCCAGCGACGTCGAGGCAGGGATCCCTCTCCAGGCTTCCCCTTCTGCTCACATGCTGTGGTCTGCGAGGAGAGAGAGCTTGTTAGACATGGGGTCCAGGGCAGGGGAAAGGGCTAAAAACAGGTATCACACAGACACGTCATCGCTGAGAGAGACAGTCCTCATCCCAAAAGGCTTCTGGGCACAGGAGGATGACGAGAGGACATCTGGGAGAGCGGCAGGGTTAAAAGACACGAACCACATTGGTGCCAGGTTTCTCTCCAAGGGCTTGTGAGAGGTGAGACAGGAACCCGTCAGACGTGGTTTGGGAAAATCCAATCCCGCCCTGGGGCTAAGGGAGGTCTAATGACCTCTCCGTGTCCTGTCCAGCCTCATCCTGTCCAGTTGTGGCAGAGAGACAAAGGATTTAGGGTCCCCTCTCCCAGTGAAATCAATTAGGAGTCCCCCTTCGAGGAGCAGGGCTGCAGGCACTCGCCTGCAGTCACACAGGGTCACCTCCAGGGACCTGTGCCACCGCCTAATGACCTGGGCATCCTCCACACCATCCCGCAGCTCCCGGGGAAGGAGTTTCACCCAAATCCTGCCTCCAGCCCCCGAGACGGGGCGCAGAGAACAGATGGTGCCTCCGTGGAGTTTCACAAACAAACCTGACCCACTTTAGCCTCATCTAACAGTGAACGGCAATTACCTTACTCATTAGTCTGAGTCATTTATTTGCCCTGTAACGTGCTCCCGCTCTCCAGCTTTCTTCAGAGGGGAGAGGCCACCAGATCAGGTCAGGAGCTAAGCAGCGAAGGGAAGAGTATCCTGTTATGAGCCTGCAACTACGTCGGTCTTCAAACAAAAGAAATCCTGTGAGGTTACCAGCACCTAGTCCTCCAAACCCTTGGTTTGCTAAAAGCACCTCGGGAAGACGGTCTGTAGTTACGCTGGGAGAGGTAGAACGGGATAACAAGTCATTAAGCTCCTGCACAGACATTGATTCAGGAGTAAAACAAGCTGCTGCCTAATTCTCAGGATCTGTACGCTCCGACTTCTCACCCTAAATGAGCCACTATCGAGTTTCTCCCTGGGGACAAGGAACAACAAGTCCTGCTGGCCTGAACGTGCTTCATGACCCATTTCAGGACTGTGCCCTGCACCCCCAGTTTGCCGGGAAGCTTCTGCCTCCTGTCCCACCGCAGCGCAGCCCCCGAGTGCTTCGGATCCCTTGGGATGGAGGAGGCTCGACAGAACGTGAGACGGGCAGGCGGAGGAGTTTATCTCCAGTCGCTCCCTCCCTGGCTGCGGGGAAGCTGTAACCACGTACCCACCTGCCTGTATGTCTAGTGTAGCTGCACAGAGTCAACCCACCAGGAAAAATGAGGTAAAAATCCAGTTTTGCAGCCCGGTCCCCCTCTAAATCCTCTGCAGCAATTACAGGGGAGAGGAAAAAGCTCCTACAGGGAATGTCTCCAGGCCAACACTCGCTTCCCTCCTCAGCCTGCTGAGGAAACCAGTGCTGGAGGCCATGCCTGGTGGAGCAGGTCAGACCTCGCAGAGCTGGATGGGCTGTGGAGGAGCTGCTGAACCACCAGTGCTGGCCCTCAGCCCTGCCACAGCTCCACTGGGCAGAGACAAACCTCCACGTTAGCCCCAAAGAGGGTGCAAATCGGCGTTCCCTAACTTCACAGAGCACTGGCATCTCCCGTCCGTCTCTGCACAGGCAGGTACAGTCGGGATAGTTCCTGCGTCCTCCCTTCTCTCTTTCCTCCCCTCTTGCCACCAGCCGAGTGACCGGGTGAAGCTGGAAGCGTGGCGAGGAGGGTTTTTTTGTGATGACAAGGTTTTTACAAAGCATCAAGCATCACCCCCCTCCAGCCTCTCGCTGTGCCGGAGGAGAGGCACCGCTCCCGAGCCGAGGAGCTGACGGGCTGCCAACCACACACAACAGCTACACATTATTCTCCTTCCCAGATCCCTCACCTTCCCCCTCCGCACTCGCTGAGACCTCCACTGTCACAAAAGATACCTCCCTTTTAACAACTGTGAACATTTAAAT
>JAOXNH010000013.1:4868834-4880989 GCA_028566575.1 Bartramia longicauda
TGACCCCCTCCCCTTCTCCCCCCCACCCCCCAAATCTCCTTGACCCCATTCACAGCGTGGGGAGAGGGGAGCGGTCATTAAGCAGGGATGGGAGAACCGGCGATTTATTTAGTCTCTCTGAATTAACTCTGCGTTTCCTTTGAGCTCAGGGGCTCCATTATTCCGGCCTCGGCAGCTCAGCTTAGGGAAAGAGCAGCAGTGAGTGGAAATCCCCTCCAACGAGAACAAGGAAGACCCAGGCACCCCAGCCCGTTTGAAATTCCCTCCCTCACCCCACAGTGCAGCATCCAGCAGCTCAGACACCAGCATATATATATAACTCTCCAGGAAAATGCAGGATGCTACAGATGTATCCAGAGTTAGGGGAAGGGGCAGGTCCCCACGACAGCTCAGACCTTCCACACAGCTTGGTTCAAAGGCAGACACGTGAATTTGTCAGGACAGGGGGTCGGTTCGTTCCTGCCACGCTGCAAATGTTTCGTTGCAGCACCTACAACGCGACCATCCTACTTTCAGGACCATCTAAAAGCCAGAGTTTAGCTCAGGCCCTTTGGTGCTGCTGCTCTCCTGGTCCCTGGCCCAACAGACCCGTGTGCCAAGACTGAAGGCAGTTCACCACCATCGACGCTTTGTGAATTTAAAGTCCGAAGCCATAGGGAGAAGAAGGGGTCAAGTTTTAAGCACCCGCAACCATCAGCTGATTTTCAGGGAGCTGCATCTCCCACTTTCTCCCAACTAAACCAGACTGCACCCACTCAGAGGCTGAGCCCCGTAACCACCCAGGTGCAAATAAAGGTCACTATGAGAGGGATAAGGTGGAGGGATTTAAGAACAGGAGCTAGGGAAGGGTGCTTTCCCAGCCCAGCAAGCCAATATCACGGTCCTTGCTCTGCCTGTCGGACAGAGAGGATGCTTTCCAGGCTGGAGAAAGATCTGCCCCACTTGTCCTTCACCCTGCACGTCTCTGGTATCTCACACTCCTTTCAGGAGCCGTGCCAATAGCTCTATGGACACTTTATCCTCACACCACAACACGAACACCCAACATTCAGCAGGGCAGCCCACAGGCTCCACTGACCTGACCCACAACCTGCTTCTTCCCCTGCCAGATGAAGGAATTGCTCCTGGTAGGAGGCTTCCTCCCAGGCTTTGACTGCCTTAGCTCCCGTGCCCGCCTGTTTGACCAGTGGAAAAGACACAGCAGCAAAGATTGGCCAGTTCCAACCCATCCTCCTCCTCCTCTCCATCCTCCTCCCCGTTACAAACAGGAACCTTGTCTGACTAACGGGGTCAGGAGGCCATGCTGACACTTTGGGCGCTTGCCGTGCTTCTCAGAAGGACAGACATCAGCCTGGTGCTCATGGTGATGCCAGAAGGTGTCATTCACCCTCCTGCAGTTGGCAGGCATCGCTGCCACACTAGCCCAGTGGTGGCCACAAGCTCCAGGCTGCCTGCGGGACCCTGCTACAGTCCAGGCCAGGAGGAATGTGGCCAGGACAAGATGCAGAAGGAGCTGCCACCATGCTTTCTGCAGACAAACAGCGGCCAAGGCTGAAGGACTGAAACCTTCCCTTGCTGCTCTGTGGCTCAGCCCCATTTCCACCAGGGCCACCACAGAAGGTGACCACGCTGGAGGTCCCAGTTCAGCTGGGATGTGACGAAGGATGAGTGCCCCGGTAAGTATCCCATGGCTGAGCTCAGCTGCAGAGGGATCTTCAGACCGCTTGCTTGTGCCTGCAGGATGATCTCATGTCTAATCACCAAACTTCATTAAGCACACAGAAGCCTCACACGCTCGGAAACACAGGCAATGCAAATGAGGATGCAGCATTTTCAGCCTCTGCTCTCGAAAGCCTCATCCTTCCCCGAGCCGCCCTCGGCTCTGCTAGAAACAACTCCAGACCTCCGGACAAGGTTGGCCGCCTCCACCTCGGAGCCACAGCTTTGTTTTGCTACTGCATGACCCAAGTTCTTGCTTTTATTCACGAGGGGAGCCCCTGTTTTGGAGCGGGAGAGGAAATGAGAGCAGATATAAGTTCTGCTTTTCACTTGAGCTCACTTTTGGTGCGCCCATCACCCTGGTGTTTGGTCTGACTCAGTCTCTCCCCCACCCCCTTCTTTTTTTTTTTAATTATTTTTAGCAGAAGAATAAAAATGTAAATTGAATTGGAAAGGGGAAAAAAAAAAAAGCCCCCTCCAGGTGCCCCCCTTCTCCGCAGCGTGGTAACCGGCACAGATTATATCCGGCACCACATGACCAGGGCCCGTATTTCTATGTCAGTGTGTAAATCCCACCCCGCTGAGCCGCCTTTTCTCCGCCTGAGGCTGGGGGCTTCTGCTCCGCGTCTAGTCAAACAGGCCCACAAAGGGGATTAAGGAGAGCCCCTCAGCCCCGCAGAGTAATCCATCAAATTATCCCTTGTTGGCGTTGCTGTCCTCTTCAGAAGCAAAAAAAAAAGGGGGGGGGAGAGGAAAAAAAAAAAGCAGCAGCAGCCACCATCCAAAGGCTTTTAAAGGCACTGAAATTACACTTGAGCCTGAAACACCCCACCCAGCTGCTGTAGCCCACAGCACAATGGGCTGGTTGTAAAGGGAATACCGGGAAGCGAGGAGCAAGGAAAAAGAGACGGACACTGTTAAAAAGGGCAGCAGCTTCCCCACGTCTGGAGCTCCAACAGGTGGCTCGGACCCCCCCGCTCCCGGGAGCCCGCAGCGGAGCCAGCCTCGGTCACGCCAGGATGCACCTCCCGCCCAGGGAGGCTCCAGGACACATTTGCTGTGCCCAGACAGACCCACGGACACGTCCTGGCACAGGCAGGGTGTGCAGCCAGCCATGGAGGAGCACCCGAGCCTCTTCCAACCAGGAACCAGAGCTGGAGCCTGGTGGTGTCCCATGCCCACTGCCACTCCATGCTCCTACACAGTCCCCAGAGCCCTGCAGCCCAACAGTCCTCCAAAACCCCTACGGGACCTCACGCAAAGGATGAGGCTTCTCTAAGGCTCACGGCATCGTCACCGGGGTCCCCACCGGCAGAGCCAAGCCAAAGGGAGATGACACTCACCAAAGCTCTGTGAACGCCTGCTGGGACACTGAATCTCTATTTTCTTCCTCCGCAGCTACCACCTAAACACAACAATTGCACAGGAGCTTTTGGGCTGGTCGTCACCACCCGATTTCGGGTACGAAGTCCTCCGTCCACCAGCCCTGCCTAAGCAAGCACATGGGATTCCTCGGGTTTGCATTACTCTAATCCTCCTTAGGGAGAGATGATCACCGGGAGCGAAACCAGGAAAGCAGACAGTAAAGCACTTACACCAACCAACTGGGACTGGCAAAGAGAAGAGCAAACCAGTCCTGGTGGAAGGCCGTTACCATGAGAGAACACATGGCAATCCCACCACGTGCTACATGGGTCACCTCAGCACTGAAAACAGTGACACAAAACTTGGGAGTTTTAATCACTAGCACTGAGTAAACGGAGAATAATCTCCCCATGTGTTACAGAGAGGAGATGGGAAGGCAGAATCACAGAATCCTATGGGGTTGGAAGGGACCTCTGGAGATCATCAAGTCCAGCAATGCCTCTTCGCAGGGCTGGGAAAATGGGAAGTGAAATTCAAACTTCTTGTTTCCAAGGCCGCACAAATGCTGTGTAATGGGATGTCTGACTCTCACCGTTCCTCAGCTCCTCCTGCCTCCGGCACACTGTGCCTCCAAGGCAGCTCTAGGACTCCTACCCTATGATTCCAGCTTTATTTGGAAAGCTGTGACAGTCATGGGGCCGGCTGAGTCTCAGGACCAGTCTTGGGGTGGAGAGGACAAATCTGATGTGCTAGCAAAATCCAGGGGCCAAAGCAAAGGCCACGGCTGGCACTGACAGGTGAGGATGCAAATCCAGACCATGAGCTACAGATCCCGGGCCGGCGATGGCCAGGAGCTCTGCAGAAAGAAACCCCTGAGCCCCAGCAGAAGGGCTGACGGGGTGTTCGTTAGCCCAAACAGCATCCCAACAGGCTGATTACCAAGTAGCACTAAGGGGTTTGACAAATTTAACCCCAGTGGGAGCTGCTGCCCCCTAACACTGAAATCCAGCCTCCCCTCCTTTTGCCAGAAGCCACATCTGCCCAGGAAAGAGGGAGGAGAGCAACCAGCTAAAGCTCCACGCGTGGCAGCCCTCGGAGAGCAACGGGCACAGGCTCATACAGTCCCTTTTGCTTCAAGTTTTGGGAGCGTGACCTCGTGCTCTCCCTCAAAGGATACACTCTCAGCCCTAGACACACACAGAACTAATGGGCTCTTTTGTAATCACATGGTAGTTAGTCCATTTTTTCATGGTAATTTTCTGGTCTGCAATTCCAGTTATTTGTGTCCCTGCCGGAGAAGTTTGATGCTAACATATCTCTCAGCGAGCCCTTTGACCTCCGCTGGCAGGTTGGTGGGTTTCTCCCTCTCTGTTTTCTGTCTCTAAAATGAGGTCATGGCTTTGAATGAGACAAAGAGCCTTTGCAGCTTGAGGAATAGCCCCAAGACAGCTGTGAGTGCAGAACCCCCATCACTCACACCAGACCCGGAGCGCACGAGAGGCAAAGGAGCCCGGGCAGCAGCCCCCAGCCCTCCTGGGAAGGGCTGGCTTTTACCCCCCCTGCCCTGGGAAGAGATCGTGGGACTGCTCCTATCAGACCCGCTGCAAGAACGGCTGTGGAACCGGCAGCCACCCACGGCGGGAGAATCCCAAGGGGGTTGGGAATACAGCACAACTCTCCAAATACTTTGGATTAGGAGCTCCTGGAAGGTATTGCTGTCCCCTCTGGCAGGGTTGCATCATTTTCACCCTGCTGGCTGTCTCTCCAGCCACCAGTGCTCCCAGTCCACCCTCCTGGAGCTGAGCTCATGCCAATACAGCAGACCGGCAGTACGGCACCTTCTGTCACACCACCCTCTGCCAAAGGGACAGGCAAAGAGCATGTGTGCAGGGATAACAGGATTTCTCCGGGGTGTTTTAAGGTCAAAGACTGCATATCAGAGTCCCGAGATCTTTCTTGTAAGAGCAGCAGATTTTCGTGCCCGGGGTAGCAAAAGCCGTGCAGAAGCTGTGAGTCCTGCCTGCAGGACATGGTCTCCTCCGCATCCTGCAGAGCCCTCCGATCGCTGCTGGAGCACAAAGTCTTTTCCTTATCATTGCAGACCGGTCATGAGGCCTGGGTCTGAAAACATGAGATTCTACAATTTGACTTTTGCCTGAAATTGCCTGCATAACTGCGAAGATAAGAAGCAATCAGATTCTACTTTTTAAGACAGATAAGTTTCACTGGAAGATCTTTATGGGAAACTTAAGAAGCCTCTTCCTTTCCCCGTCCTCACTACCAGTTTCATGCGTTACGGACTCCAAACATGCAGGGATTTAACATTGAGCTGCACCCGCTCACACACAACACACACCAGTGGGGACTATCTGGGAGTTTTCCACTTTTCAAAAGACAGGGCTCAAAGCTGCCATTCCTATAAGAGGTGAATGGAGCATGGCATTTTTACCACCCGCCTCCCTCCTCTCCCCATCTCCCCTTACGAACAGGAACCTGACTTCTGTTTTGAGCCCTGGAAAGAGTATCAGTCCTGAATTATTAGCTTTTTTAGTAATTAAGCATGGAGTTCAAGTTCAAAGCTCCCTGGATTTTGCAGAGCCCTCTGAGCAGGGGTGCTCAGGGGTTTTGTTGCTCTTGGTTGGTGTTTCTTGCTTTGACACAGAGCACAGACTGCATCTGTCAAGGAGGAGAGGCAGGAAAGTGGTCTGAGAGCCCAAGTTACTCAGAGCTTGCTGGAAACACCCGCCGTAATGCCAGAGGATAAATGAAAGTTTGTGCATTTCAGACCCCGAGGAGAGGCAGGATTTTCCTTCCACACCAGGCTCTCTCTTGCCCGTATTTAGTGGAGTAAAGTTCAGTGAGCTACAAATGAAGCAGAAAGCCCTCTGATATTCCCGCGATTCTCTAGGCTGCCTTGGGCAGAGAGCCAGGGCACCTCAGGCAGGCACGGGGCTGGCTTTGCCCAGGAAGAGCCGGGAAAGGGCTTATGGCCATCCCAGGCCACTCTGGCTGTGCATCAGCATGTGCTAATGAGCCTCAGCCGGAGTCTTCTGTTAGCAGAGGGGATAGCTCGCATTCCCTGCTCCTGCCCAAAAGGCTTGTACGCTGCTATCAACATTGGCCACAGACAGTGATGAATGGGAGGATCTGGGGGCAGCACAACCCTAGACTGTGTTCGCAGAAATCAGAGATGAAAGAGGCCCTGTTGAATCATCTTCCCCGGGGCTGCCGCAGGACTGCTCCCAACAGCACATTCTCCAGTGATTTGTCCAGTCTGGATGGATGGATCTCAAGCACTGAGGTTGCAAGAATTTCCCCTGAAACAATACCCATGGGCTAAAAGATTTAATAGCTGGGAAGCGTCCTTCCTTCCTTCCCTCCCTCCGGTTATCCCCTGTGTAATTCCTGTGCTCTCCTTTTTATATGCGTGGTCAGACCCCCCTCTCCAGACTACATTTAGCCACTCTCCTAAACCTTGCTTTAGTCAATCCTCATGAAAAGCCAACCCTTCCAGGCCCATTAATTGCTCAGTCGGCCTTGGCTGTAGCACAGCAGCCTTTTGTTCCAGCCTTGCTCCAGCTGCTCCCACCGCCCCTCGCACACAGGAGCCGTTTGTCATAAACATTCCCAAACGCACCTCTGGAGTCCAACAGCCAACAGTGGCCCCACAAATCCCCCCCCCATCACGCCAAGAGCTGGTACCTGGTACCGCTGCCTTGGGAAGCCACTGTCATCTCATTGTTCCTTTGGGCTCCATCTCTTTTTATCTATCAACTGCCTCTCGCCACAGACCTACAAGGAAGCTCTCTCTCTCTGTGGCCAGAACAATCCTTTATTCTGTTTGCATGGCTCTAAGCAAAAGGGAGAATTTTTTCCCAGAATCCAGACCAAGGTAGCACAGCAATAACCAGCACATCACACCAGGAGAGCATCAATGGGGAGAGCAACAGCAGCGGCACCTCAGGTCTCGTAGATCATGGAAAGGCTTTGGGTACCCTCTCCCAACACAAGAGGCAACACAGCCCTGGGCAGGGGGCAAGGGAGCAGAGTAACACCCCGGATCAGCGACAGATGCTTCTCCAGAGGCAGAGCACAGCCCAGCATTCCCAGATGGAGCATCGCTGATGGAAAAAAAGCATAAACTCCCCAGCAGGGAACTCACGCACAGGTTCCAGAGCAAGGCGGAGGCTTTTGGTCTCTGTGCAGAGAGGGAAGAGCAGAGTGAGTGCCCCTGCAGCCACCGAGAATCCCACCAAAGAGCCAGATCGGCCCATTGCTCCTGAATCAGAAGCTGGCAACTGGGAGGAGAAGGGAGAATCGCAATAGATTTGAGGTTTGATCACCACCTCAACTTCTTCGATGCAGCAACTCAGATCCCTGCAGAAATCACTCCTAATGTTCAGTAAAGAAAGCGTGATCTCCAGATTTTATTGCGTGCACCATTTCACTGGAAGCCTTAACCAAGATTTAGATGCCATCCACAACTTCATGCCTGAAGTTGGCTCTACCCGGCTCTGCAAGAACATTAATGGCTTTTGAGTGCTGACAGCCCGCATGGATTTGAGTCACTACACTCAAACTATTGTATTTTTCAACATATTTCAACTAATATCAACTATTTGCATTTTTCTTGAAGTCCTTGAGTTCTTTTTCTTGAGTTCCAGCTCCTGGGAACAAACCACCACAGAGAGCTTCAGCTTCCAACAAAATAAAGGTGGAAAAAAAAAAATCTGCTCCCTTGATTGAAGAGAAAACCCTGAGATCTCACAAACCAAACCCAGCGCCCATCACTGTTTTAAGTTTCTTTTTTCAAATAAACCTCATTACTTTGCCAGAGGCCATCCTTACACCTTCTGAGTATTCAAAACCCGGCAATTGCGAGAATTCACCTACAAGCCACCAGAAGTTGGTTCTGTCTGAAATCATGGGAGCTGATGAAACCTCAAACGAGGTTTCCCTGGATGTCGGACGGGGCCAGGTCCTCAAGATCTGGACCAGCAGCAGCTTCTTTTGGTAGATGTACAGTTTCAGGGAGAAAGAAAAACGGCTCAGAGCTGCAAATCAAGCACCTGCTTATTGCTGTGTGTGTTCCAGCCACCCTCCAGCGCTGAGACAAAGAAGCCATTGGGACCACATTCCTACATCACGGTTCTTATTTTGCCAGACAATATTCACGGGGGTCTGTTTCTCCTCTTCTGCAGGCTGGCAAAATGTTAAACAAATATTTTTGAACTGCGAGAGGAACTGACATTTTAGGATATGAAAACAAGGAGGAAGGGTACAAATTTGAGGACCTCCAAGGAACAGCGTGCATACAAATAATAATAACAAAATGGTGACTTTATAGCTCTACTTGGGTTACGTTTTTTAAACAAGCAACTGGATAGCTCAGTTGGTAGGACACATCAACTTTGGTGGTTCTGTAACACAAGATCAGACTCAGCTTCTCACAGCAGCACAAGAAATAGAACAGGTTTCAAGAGAAATGTGGGTTCAACACGTTGTCAGCCTCAGATAACTGAACACCACAAGCAGCAGGACCCAAAACTGTGAAAATTACCTTCTCTGAGCACATCTACCACCTGACTCCCTTGCAGAGACTGCTTTAAAGTTTCCCCATTTTTTAAAAGCAAGGATTCCTCCGTGGGGTCTCTGTCCCCTTTCTTAGCTGAGCCCTAGGGCTCCTGTTTTCATGTGGATAGTTTTGATGGCTGATATTAAACGTGCAGAAATCAACACTGAGAACAGCTGACGGCTGCTCACGAGCTTCTCATGACCCCCTTCCTTCACCCACTGCGCAGCCCCGACCATGAGCTGAACTGCACGGCTGAAGGATCACAAGGCTCCCCAGGTTGGCTCTCTAGGGTTAGTTGTAGTTAAATGTAGCTGTCTTCTGCTGACTGTCCCCCACCTCCTGCAGAGGCCAGGGGGCACCATCGTACGATGGAATCACCTGCAATGGCAGAAGCGAACAGAGGAGATTCACCAGATATAATTCATTTTGGTTTCTGCATACTCTTCTCCATACCATCTGTTGCTTACTTCTCCTGAAGTCCAAGGCTTTACAACTATTATTGCCTGGTCCTCACTACCAGCTGCTGCTCTCCTCTCCCCCCATCCCTCTGGTCATTTTGCCTCTGCTCCCTCGTAGCCTTGAATCCATCACAAACCCCCACAACTTTCACCCAATGGGTCAAGCGTTTCGCTCTGATGCTGCCTTAGCCAAGATAAGGAGATAGCAACAACACACGCTGAAGAAAACCCAAAACAAGACACTCCTTGGATGAACTGCTCCGACGTAGAGAAAGGTGGAGGATAAACACAAGCAGACGTTACTCACACTGCTTAAAGCTCGTCTGAGATGCTCTCCAATCCCACTGTGACAAAAGTGGTATAAAACTCTGGAGAGACTGAAGTCAGAGAGTGCATTAGGTATCCATTGCTGTGTACAACACGCTTAAATTGCCCAAGAATATACAGCCGGCGAGAGAAAGATCAGCAAATGACTTTGCAATGTCTGCTACGTGGTTTTTCTTGTCATTTTAGCAAGCTCCCAGCGCTGGGCTAGCCCAGTACCAGACTCGACAGCCCAACAGGCAGCTGGAATCAAACCAAGTGCTGGCCATGGCCAGGGCAGATCACACAAACCCAGCTCTATTCTGGAGTTCCCTGCCACATCCCCGTCTGCAGCTCCCCTTGGAAAGGGAGTACTCAGGAAATAACTTGGCATAACTTTTCACGCTGTTCTTTATCAGCAAAACTATGGAAGCCAGAGACCGAGACTGCTATAATCGAGTGGATTAGAGATATCACGTATCGAGACTACTTCTACAGAGCATCCCTGTTTGTCTCCCTTTGCTTTTCGTACATTCCTCAGAAGTAACTTGCAAACCCTCGGAGCTTCTTGTGGATCCAACACAAAAGGCTCTGGGTTAGGATTTTCAGAGGATGCTGGCAGCCTGCAGACAGGGTAACGTTTCCAAAATGGATTTGTGAAAAGCCACGCGAGGAGACCCACGCAGTTACGCTGGAAGAGCAGATTTTTCCCTGTCACTTCATCATACAGTGGATTTCATGCTTTGAGGACCAGCTTTTTTGGTCCATACTCCAAATAAAGCTTCTACTAGCGGCCTTCATTACAAAACTGGGCAGTTAAGGTTATTTTTTTTTCATTTTTAAGAGTGTGCTGTCACAATGCCATCAGGCACAGGACTCCAGCCATTGCCCTGAACTCCATACGGAGGCTTTAGTCAAAGAATAGAGATGTGTAACTCAGGACAAACCAAAACCACCACCACCACCCCCCTCCAAACACTGTCACTTGAGTCCTCCAGTGAAATAAACAGCTTGGGGACAAGGTTAGCAAGGGTTTACACTAGACATCCATATTTTGTAGGGACTCTGGCACAGATAAAGCAGAACAAAGGCTGTATTTATCATTGCAGTGATCACAGCATCTCACACCATGGACACAGCGCACCTCACTGCCAACAAAAATTGACCCTGCACCTTCAAAAAGATGCTGCTGGTGGGGTTTGTCTGGAGGACGGTGCAATATCTACTGTTATCCTATTATAGTGATGATAATCTTAGTCTGTAAAACTACTGCCTTGCTCACAGATAAAATTACCGTTACATCTCTAGGCAGCTTCCACACAAAGCCTTGGTTTGGGCCTTCCTGCAACAGCTGGATGTCGGGCAACACCTCGAGGTTGAGGTATTTAACTGGAATCTCTTCACAAAGACAAGATGCTCTCAGAGATGACACCACACAGGCTACCTCCACCCCAAGCTGCAGGGAATATCATCCCCCAGCAGACAGCGCAAGAAAGATCTCCCTACAAGGAGAAGTTTCCTACTAAATCCTAAAATTGGTTTATGCCCCGAAATACAGGGATTTATATCCCTGGTAAAGCTCTCATTTAATTTGCTATTAATTCTGGGGATTCTTGTTATCCATATCAAATTTCTAATCCTTTTTTCAAATCCCATAAGCCAGGCACTCTTGGCTTCCACGATGTTTTGTGGTAATAAGTTCCAGAGTTTAAGGCACTGCCTGGAATCCAAGCAGAGGGCTGGGAATCTGGCATTCCTGGCTCCGCCACCACAGCCACTCCCCAGCGAGTGGAAGGGCAGTAGCTACGGATGATGCAAGAAAGTCCAGGTGGCATCACACATTTAAAAAAAAAAGAAAAGAAAAGAAAATTGCAGGTAGGGCGAATAAGAGAAAAGTTTAAAGGCTGGTACACGTTTTTCAGGAGTGCCTGCATGACTTCAATGCCCAAGTCATTTGGGTACTTTTGAAGTTCTTACTCATCTTCTATTTCTATACATTTCTAGTCACTCTCACGTTAAACACACAAACCCCACGTCTACAACCTGAGCAGTGCCAGAATGGGATGTGCTTTGAGCCTGGCCACTTTCTCTGTCTCTACATCAGGACCAGGAAAGCTCTTCCTGAAACATTTCCCTTCCAATTTTTTTAAAAAATAATATAAGCAAGACAATCAGATGCCTTGCCAAGTCTGGCTGTCAGCAGTACAAAAGTATTAGTTTATTCTTGTGCTTCTCCCTTCCTCCTAAAGCTGTCACCCGTGGGAAGACAAATTAGTCTTTTAGTTTATGTTTACTCTGAACAACTACGGGGTTTTATCACCAAAGTCTCCAGTCCTGTCAGCAGTCACTGGGATAGCCACACCGTGACGTTTAGGTACCACTTTTAAGGGAACAGCCTGCTCCGGCTCCCGCTACAGCCGACGGGGAGCCACAGACTGACCTGGCAGCAAACCCCAGCACAGCCTACAATTAGGTGCAATGAAAACTTCCTTTTCTCAAGGGCTGCCTTCCTTTGATTCCAAGGATTCACTGACCTGTCCCCACGAGTCTTCAGGATTTCTGGGAGTTCACGGTCACCTCATGCTTCCCAAACTCTTTTCCCGTTCAGCAGTCTTTGAAGTGATCTCAGGCACAGCAGATGTCTCTGTGGAAAGGAAAAGGACGGAGAAAACTCATGCCATATCCGCGGGCTGAGGGCGGCCCTGGAGCGGGGCTCACCCCCTACCTGCCACCCA
>JAOXNH010000013.1:4951313-4963862 GCA_028566575.1 Bartramia longicauda
CGCGCTACTCGCCCGCTGCGCTCCGCGGGCTGCCCCGCGCCGCCCTGACATCACCGCCCGCCAATGGTGGCCCTGCCCCACCGCGCCGCGCGGCCCGACCATTGGCCGCCCGGGCGTGGCGTCACGCTTGGCCCCGCCCCACCGGCGCGCTGCCCACGCAGCCGGGGGAAACTGGGGTGGGCGGGCGGTAGAGGCGGGAGACCACGCCCCCTTGGCGGCGCGGGGGCGTGGCCTGGGGCGGTCACGTGCCGCCGAGCCCACAGGGAGCCGGATCAGCTTAAAAACGCGCGTGAAAGAGGAGCGGGCATTAAAAGGCTGTAAATTATTAATTAAGCCCAGCTTTGGCGCGCTGCCCCGCGTTCCGCACCCAGGCCCAGCAGCACCACCTGGTCCGGCGGCAGGCGCTGCCTGTCAGCCCTCTCTGCCAGGCTCAGGGGCTTTGCTGATGTCCTTCAGCAAAGAAAATAGGGAATACGGTCACAATTATTAACATCTGTCCCAACAAACACACGGACAGAGCTGTAACTCCTGCCACAGATGGCAGCGCCCGTTGCTCTGTAGAACTCTTCATTCTTGAATGAAACCAGCTCTTCTGATTCATCTTTTCATTTCCTTTTTTCCTTTTTTTTTTTTTTTGCAAGAGTGGAACTTTTGACCAGTTGTTGTTTTTCCTTCCTGCCTTTCCTTTCCTTTCCTCCCAGGAAACAGTCAACAGCGAGTCATTACCCGGAGCGATGACGTGATCCCCATCTCTGTGCCTTGGAGAGGGCTCCAGAGGCAGCGGCGGGACAGGGGGGTGCGTGCCAGGAACTGCACTCCCCCACGGACACACGGAGGCCAGCGTGACCACGGCTGGTGACATCACTCCTTAAAATAAGGAAACGAAGGCAGTCGCTGTCAATGGCAGCAAGAAATCCATTGTGATCCAGACGCCTTTAAAGCTGTGGGCTGGGCTACATTTCTCACTGCTCCTCTCAAAATCCAGCTTTCTTTCCTGTTGCTTTGGAAGAAAAGGGTGCCTGGCACACGTGAAGCGGAGCAGGATATGTGATTATATGAAGTAGCAAGATAGAATCATAGAATTGTTTAGGTTGGAAGGGACCTTTAAGACCATCGAGTCCAACCATCAACCCAATAAACAAACGAAAAAATACCCCACATCACTAACCCATATCTCTAAGCACTATGTCAACCCGTCTTCTAAATCCCTCCAGGGATGGTGCAGCAACCACTTCCCTGGGCAGCCCATTCCAAGGCTTAATTAACAACCCTTTCAATGTAGAAATTGTTCCTCATATCCAACCTGAACCTCCCCTGGTGCAACTTGAGGCCGTTTCCTCTTGTCCCATGGCCTGTAACTTGGGAAAAGAGACCAAACCCCCCTGGCTACCCCCTCCTTTCAGGGAGTTGGAGAGAAGGTCTCTCCTCAGCCTCCTCTTCTCCAGGCTGAACGCCCCCAGCTCCCTCAGCCGCTCCTCACAAGCCTTGTTCTCCAGACCCCTCACCAGCTTCGTCACTCAGATAAACCCACTTGGGTCTTCTAACTTCCTCAGGCCCAAAAACCTTTTGCAAATGTGTCTCTTAAGAAAGCTGAATTTCCGGAGCAGGTGAGCAGAGTTCTGCTTTCACCGTGGGACAGTAACCGGTGTGAAGGACCCAGCTGCTGCCACACAGTCTGCTTGAACCCCCTGTTTCAAGGGGTGACGAGCATCTGCAGCCATTTCACTAATTCTCAGGACCTCCTGCTGGGACATCAGGGAAACCTCGAGACACACAGAGACGATGTCTTAACTAAAGCCCTAGCACAGTTCCACACTCAGGCTGGAACTGGAGTTCCAAATCCTGCCTCCAACCTTGGCCTCCCTTTTCCTTTGTCCAAATAAACCTGCTCCGTAGGGCTCTCTTTCCGCCTTCATCTTTCCTTCCTGGCTTGGAAAATCCGTATCTTCCCCCACCGCCCTAAAAACAACGCGCACCAAAATGTGACCTTGTTGATTACCAGCCCGACCAGCTGCAGGCTCAGGAAGTGGAAGCGCGGAGACAAAAGCCGCCCGAGACAAGAAAACAGAAATAGATAAAACCCCCACCAGCGACGGTGACGCGCAGAGATCAGAAAGGCAGAGGATGAAAGGGCAGGAAACGGGTTTCCAGTTGCAGGGCAGCAGGTACCAAAGGCAACAAAATGCTTGGAAAGGAAAGAGTTGACCATTGAGATACACGAGATCATGGAACGTTGTGCCCATGTGTTTTACAGCAGCCACGTAAACAGCCATCCAGCTCCGGGCAAGCTCTCAGTGATGGCCTAGGGAGGAGGACCATCCCCTTCTCACAGAAGAATCCAGCAAAAGAAAGCAGTTTGGCCAAAGTCATTCAAAAAAACCTGCCTAACCTAGAATGTGACAGTGTCCTGTCAATCTCTTTGCTCCCTGTTCCAGCTCCACCACTGTCACATCTAAATGCTGATTCGAATGGAGTCCCAGCTGCCTTTGACCAAGGATTCTGAGGAAACATAACTCTTAAACTTCTTGTGACCAGGAATCTCAACAGAAAAACTCAAAGACTGAATAGGTTATGGATAATGACTTACCCCTCCAGGTGTCAGTCCGGAGCAGCTCATGAGGGCAGGCAACGACGTCAGCAGCTGACCCTAATCTGGTCCTGATCTGGGAGAAGACAGGCAGACCACGGAAGCTGTGTTTTACCAGCCTGGAAGCAAACAAAACCATCACCATCCTTTTTCCAAGGTCCAAATGACTACCGCTCCCAACTGTGCTCAGGTGTGACCCACGTGCTGTGCCTGCTGTGACAAACACAGGTCAACCTCAGTCAGGTACATCCCGAGGGCTTTCTGCCACGTGAGAGCATCTGGCAGAGAGGAGCCGAAAGGTCCTCGCTTCCTGCGTTCCACGAGGCCACCGGTTCCTGTGCCAGCAGCTGATGACCCAGCGATAGCGTGGACACCTGTCACGGAGGGATGCAGGACATGCCTCACATTTCTCCTTTTCCGGATATAAGCTGCAAATTCATTTATATTCAGAAATCAGGCCGAAGGAAGCACGAATACCGACAGGCTGATCAGAGCAGAGGCTGGTATCAAAAAAAAGTGATGATCCAAAATAAATGAAAATCATCTCTTAACTGCCCCCTACTTCCTACTCCATGAAGACCCTCTCACTTTGCAAAAATCCCAAGGAGGACATCAGATTGACCTTTTCTGATGTCTACATACAACCAGACAGTACTGGAGTCATGATTAAAAATCCAAGTGGACTTGGAAGGATAAAAGTGCTCCAGGGCAAATCGTGATTACTCTTCCTGAGTACTTACAGAGCTTCTCAGGTCTCAGACCTACGCTGAAGCTGGACTAAGCTGAGCAGAGGAGCTACCAAGTTTAAAGGTAGTTTAGATATGCACACACCGGATGTAGTGGCTGCATTACAGTTAGGATTTGGAAAAAAAAATACCCAAAACATTCAGGTTCTCTCCTACGGGCTTTCTGGAGAAGTTCATGCCCCTTACTCTGGCCACTGGATCAATGCGTGATGGTAATCCACTGCTGCCTTTCTCTAATCATCCTCACCATTCAGAAAACATGAAAAGAACCTGCTGTAGCTGTGGAAACTGGACAGGGAGCATGTGGAGAGCCTCAGCACTGACACACAGTCAGCACAGTCACCAAGCAGGGGGTTCCTGCCGTGAACTACAAGGAGCTTTTTTGGTTACTTGGTTAAATGACTGAACTGCAGCCAGGCCCCTCCATGTGGTTGCCTTTCTAGTGGAAGATCAGGCGCAGTGTTAAAGTGAGACGAGTATTTACAGGGCTACATTAAGCCATACAATCGTGTTGGATTAAAAATGTAAGTTATAAGATGTGTGAAAAGCCTCCTGGGATACACTACACGACTTGCACATTGCTCCTCATACCCCACTGCCCAGACTGTGACCAACTCATAGGCAAATCCATCAGTGACAAAGAGCATTTACCCTTTGTCCCCTACCCCCTGCATTAACCACCCTTCCATGTGGTCATTTTCCTTCCTGCTGAGAAGTGACTGCAGCTTCCTCTGGGGCCCACCATCACAGCTCTGAAATCAGCCGGAGCGATCTCTACTGAGCGAAGCCGGGTCCCTCCCTTCCCCACCACGCTGAGCGCTTTTTATCTCCACCGCCCCTGCTGCCCCGGCAAGCTGGGGAACCGGAAAGCAGAGCCAAGCCCCCTTCATGGCAACTCAGGTGACACACGACCAACACTGTTGTTAAAGAAAATAATTCCCTGGGCAGCACCTCTGCATGCCTCTAGGCCTTGCTATGGGCACTGAGAGAGGCTGGCATCCAACTAGCAATGCTGGACTGGAGACCTCACAGGTCATGGCAGCACAGTTTCTGTAAAGGGTTATAGCAAGAGCCTGAATTTGGGGACTAAAGTGACAAATATGGCTGTAAAAGTTTCAGCTCCTCTGCACAGGAGCTGCGGATGAGGACTGAATGCGTTGGGAAGAACCCATGTAGGGTTCAACCTGGCAGCAGCAGGCAGTACTGAAGACCACTGAAGGTCAGGATTAAGGGCGACAGGCTGAGCTAGAGCTGAGGGCTGCTCTTCTCTAACGGCAAAGGATACCACAGACTGAGCAGCTTTCAAATTCCTCAGTGGATGTCTTGCTCTACAGCACGGGTAAGGCTCGGGCTCGGTGGCACAGGCTGAGCTCAGTGAGGAACCTTCTACAGCACCTGCTTGAGAAGCTGGATTTCACCAGCTCCAAACAAAATGGCAAAAGAGGAGCCAAGAACACAAGTGTCAAATGCAAGGCTGGAGGAAACAACTTCGTAAACACCTTGTTCCTGCATTCTCCTCCAGCTCGGTGCCTGAACTCTCCACGGTCACTTGGCGCTGAAAATAATCCAAGTCCTTTTAAATAGAGGCCAGCAACAGAGCTTTCTTTAGAAAATGCAGGTGTGGAATGTGACCTTCTCTCCATCGTGCAGCAGGCCCACATGACCCCAAGATCAGCTGTTCTGCCAGCCAGCAGGCTGGACAACCACAGACAGGTTACTTTGAGTAACTGCTGTCAGAAGAACGGCAGCTTTGTAGACTTGGCTACAAAGGAGGAAGAAAAAAGGACGTTGCTATGGATATAAGACAGAACCACGTTAACACATCCCAATTGGACTAATACAAAGAGCGTTCAAAACCCCATTAGGAATGACACCAAGTTATGTGTCTTCAGAGCAGAAAATCAGGCTTTTCCTTCTCTGCTGAATCAGAGGTAATTGCTCTACGTGCTCAAAGCACAGTGACTCATTAAAAAAATACAAAAAGAATAGCTCACAGAACTATGAATGTGTTTTCATGATGTACTTGGCATTATCAAGTAACTATTCACACAATGTGAAGTTGTACACCACCTTAGCAGAAAAGGCCAGCGCATCATCCTGACACTATTATTTACAGGATGACACCAAGATTTCAAATACCACTCAAGATGAGAGACATTCTCTGAAAACATATCACGGGAGCAGTAAAACAGGGCGGAAAGCTAGCTGTTCTGTCAGGAGAGGTTGTGCAGATACCAAACCATTGCGTGACCCTCCAGAACTGTGCCAGCTAAGTGTGACACAGCAGCTAACGTGGTAAAATAAGGAGGCTTAGGAATACTAAGGGCAAAGCTGCCGAACCAAAAAAAGCACAGACGATTATCAGGAGTGACTGGGAAAAATGGGGAGAGGTGGGGAATGTGCTTTTTCACCAACGGATCCTACAAGATAGATCTGCTTCAAGCACTTCAATTCAGTGGCTTCAGGGTGCAGTAAAGCTCTGTTGAAGGTTTACTCAATGCAGAGGCACCGCGTGATTTCAGCGCTGGCTGATGAGCAGCCCTTAACGAGGCTCCCAACCAGGTGCATTAGCAAAGCCTCATGGCACACATTTGGCCGGTACCTGCCAAAACCAACCCTGTCTCCCCAGCGCTGTTTGCCCTTCACTTTTCCTTCAGCAGCAAAATGAATCAAAATGAATCTTCAGATGAACGTCCTCTAAAGAAACAATCCTCATCAAAACACAGAGGCGAGTGATTTTTGGTTGGGGGCAGATTACAAAATATAGAGGATGCTTTATGTCTTTAGGGCCCATTTGCTATTACAACAGGCAACAAATCCCTCCTTCACCACCACACCACGGCCTCCACTGCACAACAGCATGACCTCAGTTAGAATTTTTGCAGCCTGTGCCCTACAACAGGTTCACAGAATGGTTGAGATTGGAAGGCACCATGGGACATCACCAAATCTTCACTCCCAGGACACTGCTGGCCTCCTTTGCCTCCAGAGCATGTTACTGGCTCACGTTCAACCTGTCCACCAGGACCCTGTGGTCCTTCTCTGCAAAGCTGCTTTCCAGCCAGTCCCCAGCATGGGATTATTCCTCCCCACGTGCAGGACTTCACACTTCCCTTTGCCGAATTTCAAGAGAGTCCTGTCTTCCCGTTTCTCCAACCTATTGAGGTCCCTCCAAATGGCAGGACAACCATTGGGCGAGTCAACCATTCCCCCCAGTTTCACATCATCTGCAAACGAGGTATGGGTAATGGGACAGCACAGGTCATTAATGAAGATGTTAAACAGTATTGATCCCACACTGCCATAGCCAAAGCGAAGCCTTTCGACTCAGTTGTCTAAAAACCCAAACAATTTTCCTCTACCTCCCACTCCCAGGGATGCATTTCATTCTGTGCTGTACCCTGACACATCACTTTTGCTGTGTCTGCAACGGGAGTTTGCAAGAGGAATGACACCTTCACAAAAGAGCCACAGACGTGTGGCTAAACAAATGAATGACATTAGGGCACACACACAAAATGCAACAAACCGTAAAAGATGCAAGCTACTTACTACCTAATAATGCATAAACAGAGTTAGCTAATTCTGTACAGAAAGGGGAGCACCAGGGAGGGTGCTGAGATTAAAGCAGGCTGGAAAATATGTGGATTTGTTTTGATGGAAACTTTACGACTTGATCTAATGCAGAATCAGGTGTGGAAATGACTTCATTGCAATTATATGGTTACATAAAAAGACAAAATAATTATCAGAAAAGAATCCGCATTCCTTGTTTTATTAGATAAAAATGCCAATCTGGTTTCAATTATTTAGTAGATTGATACAGTTTTACCCCGTTGGCCATGCTGATAAGATCAGACTGCAAATAAATAGAGAACGGTGAACGGAAAGAACAGGAATCCCAGTTCCATCACTGTTTTTCAGGATACGTTTCAGGGTATTTCCTGTACATTCCAGTGCATTTTACAATATGAATTTGGAGCAGAACAACCGCCCATTCCAGTGTACAATTCAGACTCTGAAAAAGAGAGAGACAGCTCTGCAACAGTGCAACAGGAGGACCTGCACCAGAACCCACAGCACAAAGTGTGTGTGTCAGTGTAACGGATCCTTCCTCACCTAGTCTCTACTTTGGCTACATCTGGGTCTTAATTCTTTAATTAATATTGGTAACTCCAACTAAAGAGACTATCAAGGCCAAAAGAATGCTTAACCCTTTAGTGCTAACAAAGGCATGCTAGTGCAAGATGAAACAGAGTCAACATCAATGGCCTGCTTACACCAGGATTCCCAAAGAGCGGAGTCAATAGAAGCGCTGTGTAAAGTGAAAACCCCTCGCAGGGGCAGCGAAGGCACACGCTCTGCTCCCATGGAACTGGAAAAAAATTAAGGGCTTCACCATCTTCCCCAATCAAGTTCTCAGAGGAGCAAAAGAGAAACACACACTACAGAAACCAATTCAGTGACAAGAGAATACGTACGAGCAGACAACACTGATTTAGATTCTTATTTAAAACTGCAATTCCCTATTCTGACAGCCCGCTGCACAACAGACCCTGGGCCACACCAAAGAGTCAGAGACAGAAAAAAAACCAAGACACCGAAAAGACAGGATGAAAAGTTTTTAGCTCCTCTGAGATGAGGGGAACATCAGTTAAAGCAACACAGCTAGAACTTCCGGAGCTCAGCATTTTAAAACAGAGTCAGAAATCAGTGCGTGCATGGGAGAACTCAGCAGTACCCAACCTTAACCAGTAACCAGTAACCCAACCAGTTATCACCAACCCTGCTCGAAAGCCCCGTTGATGCTGGTGGAGACCATCACCCAGAGAGAAGCTCAGACCGAGCAGCAGTGCCACAAACTCTTAGTGTAATTCTACCAATTACATGAAACCTACACCACTAATCTTTCACGTGGGCTTTTGACAGACACATCATTTATGAAAAATCAATCAGCTGTATAAAACGAGTTTATCAAAAGCACACACAGGACGATTCACCTCTTTCACTGATAGGCAAGGGACTGCTGATTACAGCTTAGAATTTTTAAGTGACTACCAATTTCAGATGCTTGAAGAAAGCAGTGAAAAAAATAATACCATCAGACTAATGGCTGCATGTCAGACCAGGGAGGAACAGAAATCAGCATTATTCATTGTATTTTGCCCAGGTTCCTATCACTTTCCAGCAAACCGTACGTTTGCCTAAAGCACCAACTATCAGTTTTTCCATCTGTATGTAAACCACAATATACAAAAGCCAAATTCCAGACGTAGGTAATAGGCAACACACAACTGGACCTTGGGGCCCATCCCCTGCCATCCCAGAGTCCACCTGAGTAGCTGCTCTTCTCAGGTGTCTTTCTCACAGCTCGTGGGAGTTTGCGTGCGGCTCCGGCAGCTCCTCAGTATCACAGTTCTTAATCAGCTGGAAGAGGAACTCGACCTGCTTCTCGTAATTCTCAATCGAGATTCTCTCATTCAACCCATGGATCCTGGGAGAAAAAGAACAATGTCTGTCATTCCGGTGTGCCATTTGTGACCCACTTGAATACACCCAGCACTTGCCTGTCACTTCATAAAGCAATGCACAATGTAAAAATACAGCATTGTACACCAAATACTGCACTGTCTGTTCCTCAGACCAGCCAAATTTACTGATCCTAAGACTCAGAGCACAACAACTAAGTTCATGGTGTATGTGGAAAAGAAAAAACAGTACTCCAGCTCTCTGCCCATTTCTTGGCCATTTATGTCACCGTCCTGTACACTCTACTCCTGTACCATCCTCACCTCAATAAACCGACAAATCTAGTACTAAACAATCCCCCACTTTACTGCAGGAAACCTAGCTTCCAGCTTTAAGGAGCAAATAAATTCAGAGTGGCACATCTCCACACATACAGATAGGTCTCTGAAACAATGCCAGTTACCAGAACACCACCTTTCCCACTGCTGGGGTATTTCAAGGCTCCAATCAGCTTCCCAGCATTGCTGTACCACTGAATGGGACACCTAAACGAGGTCTTGTCTGTGCTTCAAGTAAAGAAGAGTAAACTCTAACACTCTCCCAGTGTAATTACCACCCCCTATTTGTGCAGCACCCAAATCTGCAGGAAATGGGTGGCCTAACAGAGCGTGAGGCACCACCACCACCACGCCAAGGTATGCAAGGCTGGGTTTCCTTCTTCTGCCTAATGCAGATCGATTTTCTCTTGCACTAGTCTCCACCTCAGACAGAACACAGTACCTGGGAAGATCCTCTGATTTCAGGAGCAGTGGGTTAAATCGATAAATGGCATTTGTGACGTTAGTGAAATGCCTGCTGTCCGTGTTTCCAATACACGTGCCTGGAAAACAAACCTCAGGATTACTATGCATGAGAGCAGCAATTTTAATGACCAACACTTTTTCCAGGAGAAAGGAAAGGCATCTGATAAGAGTTCTATGTGACCCCCAGCTACACCAAAAGCAAAATCACTGGAAACAGTTTATTGGTATATCCTGGAAGAACATTCTCTCCTTCCCAAACAGGAGGAGCTGAACACACAATTCAATCATTCTAAGAACAGTCACGCTACTCAGCCTCCACTAAAGTTTAAGCTTCCAACTGCAGTCCAACAAACAGTACAGCAGTAGGAAGGAGCTGCGAGAAAGGGAAGGGGCTGGGATCATAAGGAACAATACAAAAAAGCAGGAATGGCTTTGCCAGCCATGGAAACAATAAAAGAAGAGCTAAAGCAAGAAGACCTCCTACTCTCCCTCACAATTCCTTTCTTCCCTGAAGAGATTCCTTTGTATGTGCAGAGAGCCAAATTCAAGGCTCATTGTTTCTGTCAGTTTCCTGTTTGCTTTTTTACTTCCACCGCTAAAAAACAACATTAAAACTTTTAAAACATAAGGAGGGAACGGAATAAAAAGAGGAAAACCCAGCTGTTTCCAGTAGTTAACAGCTGGGGTGGAGAAGTACACAGAAAATGGAAACAAGTCAATATCAGAGGATGGGGGAGAGAAAAGCAGGGTGGAAGCTGGAGAGGAAACAATAATCATCACGTGTTTGCTGTTACCTGGGACTACACTGTCAACATCTGGGAACGTATCCAGAATGGTTCTTTGAAATATATGGACTCCAAACGTCTGGTCATCCCAAGGACTGATGGGGAGCGGGTCAAAGGCATCTACTACATCAATCCTCACTCTGTCATCAGCAACAGTGTTTCTAACTGCCTCCAGCACCTACGGGTAAAACACAGATATTAAATAAGTAAAAGAAACGAGAGAGCATCCCTTCTAGGGACGTCAGCAAATGTTCCACTTTCCAGAAAACATTTGTCCATGAACTGCCGATGATGGCTGCAAATACAGATGTGTGGTTAGGACTGGAACTGTGTGACAGCCTCTCTGCCTCTTACTCAGTCGATGGCTGATATTTAAGCTAATTTTTTTAACCTCTGTGCAATCAGATGCACATCACTGTCTCAAGGTATTCCTGAACTGCTCTGGTCCTGAAAGGCAGGTGGCCAGACTGCTCCTACTTGGTAGTTCGGTCATCCGAGTAAATAATCCAGAAGAAGCTTCCGGAGAGGTGAACTTTCAGCAAAGGCTCGAAACGGGAAGATACTACTTACTGACAATGTCTCACAGCTGTCCTTGGCTGGACAGGCACATCACACCCACTGAAGTGTGCAAGTTGGTCGTATTCTGACAGCTCACAAACCTTAACGCTTCCACTCCATAATCACGTACAATCCACGTGCCCTTTGGCACAAAAAGACCTGAAATCTCCTCAATGAACTGCAAAGGCACGCTTCCAGCTCTGATCTGCCTCCTGCTCTGCCCCACATTCAGAAGCCGTAGAAAACAAGGCACTTTGTAATCCATCTCAAAGGAGGAGAAAAGGAATAAGATAAGCTGTGTTTCTGACAGTCTCCGTGAAGGAGCAACTCCCAAACCTTCCCCTTCTACTGCTTGTATGAACCCAGGGAGTGATGAAGACTATTCTTATGAAACAGATCTGCTGCCACAACGGGCAACTGCTGCTCTGCTCAGAAAGGGATGGAGAACACCCCGTGCCCGGGGGGTACAGCCAGTACCTCGGCGGCTGTCTCTGCAGAGTGGATCCGGAAGTTCACGGTGGCTTTTGCAGAAGATGGGACAACATTTATCTAGAAAAAACGCAAGACAAAGACTTAAAGGGAAGTTAAAAACTGACTGAAATGCCAACTGCAAACCCAGAAACTGCTCAAGCAACTCCAGGCCTCAGAGTAACGCTTCACTGTTTCTAATAACAGCAAGTGTGGTCTCTCTTTCCACACTCGGTTAAAATGCTGTAAATCTCATCTATAATGCAGGTAACTGCACAAAGAAACGTCCATCAACTCAACAAAAAATGAAGTTAACTGTTATCTAGAAGTTCTCCTCTTGAGATAAGACCTCTCCCTTCAGAAACTTTATATTGAGAAATTCTGAAAGTTTACGTTGACTTTGTTAAGCAATATTTTTACCTCATTGTCATATTATCTTTCCCCAAGTATGAGACATGTAAATCACTTAACAAATCATCTTACTGCAGACACAGAACTCTTCTACAGAATGAATATTTGTAATTTTGTTGAACAAAAAAAGTATAATCTTCAGAAAAAACCCCAAGAAACCAGGGTGTCACTTCTTTCCTGGCCACTCAGTGTCACTGTTCAGCCACTGTATCTTGTTTTTTTTTGTCCAGTGATGCTTTCCAGTAGCAGATTTTTTTCAGGGACACATCAAACAGCCTGTTTATTTTCCAGGGCTACAGTATTTTTGGGTAATGACACCTCCTTATCAGGACAAGATCTGGCTGTATCAGCCAGAACCTGTTATCTCTCAGTCCAAGGTGCATGCTAACCCTACCCGAATGAAGGCAAACGCCAGACCTCTGCTCACAAACACAAGACCCCACCTGGGCGAGGGAAGTGTTTACCACATCCAACAGCTTCAAACATTGTCACTGGTACTTTGTACAATTACACAGAAAACACCCTTTCTTGTCCATCCTGAAATGTAAACAATCTTAACAGTGGTTTGCAGAGATCAGGCACTGCTGAAAGAAGTGATTTTCAGCTGTAGCTACATCCAAGCCACATGTAAAGTAGAAATGAGACCGGTGGTGACACCACACAGGGCCCAAGACCAGGGCTGGTACAGATCTTACAGCTGGATATACACAGGTGGAAACCAA
>JAOXNH010000013.1:4974002-4984128 GCA_028566575.1 Bartramia longicauda
ATTCCTTTGTTGCCTGCATATTTTTATTCTGGGGTATGACTATTGGCAGAGCCCCAGGCCCACGGCCCAGGCCGCCGCCCGCCGTCGCCCACAACCGCCCGCCATCCCCAGCGGACTCTGGCCGCCGCTGCCCTGCGCCCCGCCAAGGCGCGGACGGGCGTGGCCGAACGCCAATAGACACGCACCCGCCCGAGGGAGATGGCCAATGGGCGGCTTGGATCCGCCCCCTCCGCGAGGTCTCCTGGGAGTTGTAGTTCTGCGCCGCGGCAGAGTTGAAATGGCGGCGGGCGGATGGGCAGGGTGGCCTCGTTTTTCTCTCTCCCCTGAAATTTCCTGTTTCTTTTCTCGAGGGGACGTTTAGAAGCCGTGGCCAACCGTGTCTGGCCCTCATGAGGGGCTTCCAGCACACAGGAGCAAGCAATAATGGGAATGCCCCCTCACCCTGGCTTGGGCCATGCCTGGAGCCCGCTGCAGGCTGAGGCGCTGGGGCTCGGGACGCTGTTCCCAAAATGCTGGGGCGTTTGAGGGAGAAAAGGGGTACCCGTGGGGAATAAATATCCCCGGGTTCAGTGTCAGGCCACAAGTTGGGCAAGGGGACGCTGGTGAGGACCAGGCCGAGGGCCAGGCCTGAGTCGGGCAGAGTGCTGTGTCCCGGCCTGTGCCAGCCCTGCTCCTGGCAGGGTTTACACCCGCCTGGTGTTCAAAACACGTTACTTCTTGCCTGGCTTCACCAGGGAGCATGATGGAAAAATTGTTGTTCCATTCTTTATGTCAGTCTTGTACTGTATTTGTTGATTTATCCTATCTTTCCATGGCATAAGCTGTTCTGTGGTGCTTAATACCAGGTGGGAGCAGCTCTCGAATCAGCAGAAGAAGCAGATGATTGTTCACACATTCTTTATTATCAAAAAAGAACAAAACCAATATTAAATTAAATAAATTACAGACATTTCTGAGCTGGTTATACATCATGCGTTTACCAAGTAAGGCTTCAGAGCCATTACACGTCCACATCGCAGTTACTTTTAAAGCAATAACGGGACACTGGAAATCAAAGTTTTTCTACCCCAGCATGAATTTGAGCTTCCCTAATTCTCTTGCCTGGGCACTTGGAAGTTAAGACTTTGAACCGGCCACATTGTGCTTGCAAGCGATGCCATTTGCCCACTGATGTTACATTTATTGCCAGAATTGACTACAGAAATGAGGTATCCATCTTCCCGGGTCATCGGAATCGCAGAGCAGAGTCACTGCGGCTACTTTCAACCCTCTCTCTTGACATCCTGTCCATTATGCTTGTAGGAACTTCAAGAAATATACTCTATTTTTTATACATGGTCTGTTGCTCTGAGGCTTCCTGCGTTTGTCCTGTCAGGCCTCGAGACGGTGAAATCAGCCTCCTGTACTTAATCTTGAATGAAGAACTGGAAATTGGAATTTTCCTCATTTTATGTGACGCCACCTCAGAGATGCAGAAATATTGATTATCTGCTGTAGGACAGTTTCTCGTTCCATTGCACCAATTTCCTTGTTGCTTTTTTGCAAATGAGCAAGTGAAAGGAGCTCTCAGGCAGTAACAAAAGACCGTGAGTAATCACCCTCAAAGATAATTTAAGAGAATTAATCTCTTGATTTTACCTTATAGAACAAGCTATACATGCTTCTGGAAAAATCACTGCTGTCTAAGATTAAAATAAGTAATAACCATTAGGTAGCGGGGTTTTCCTTTTGGAAACTAACCTCCTTTGGTTTTATTACTCTCTCCTGCACCACATAATCAGAAACTGAGGTAGAGAAATCGTGACTTTAGTTAATGAGGTGTTACATAAAACCAAACTGGCAGGGTCCTGATGTTTCCTTTAATGGCTGTCTAGCTATGATGGTTCATGAAGCTCTGTTTTCCTTAAAAATGGGACATCTGGGAGCTGTAGGAAAGCCCCACTTTGTCTCCTTCTAGCAATTTGCTAGTGAATCAGCTCAATAATGTATACCTACTTCAAAACTGTACACTAAAGCTTGTTAATATTTTCAATATCTTAGAGTAATAAAATAGAAATAACCTTTAAAAATATAATTTACTTTTATTATTAAGGCCGCCCTTTATTTTTTGCATTCATGGAAAGATAACAGACTCTCCAGTTTTACTTCCATTACTGTTCGGTTTTTCTTGTAGATTTTTGCATTTTATCCGAGTGCTGGAAATACCTGGTAGGAAGATGTGAAATTCCAACAAAAGAAATTGTTCTCGTTGCAGTTGAAGACATACCAGTACATGTCTTTATCTTAAATTTTTTATAACCTTATTTTCATAAAAGCCGTATTTGAGGTTGAAATGCACTGAGGAAGGGTCTCTAACCCTTGGCTTATGCTTAGATTTTTCAGGCTTTATATTGTCATCTTGTCATTACTGTCACAACATCAGCACTGGGTGAGAAGGGAAGGCATCAGCGAGGGAAACTAAAATAACAGTTGTTATTAGCATCACTCAAATATAAAAGAACGTCAGGTTTTTAGAAATGATTAAGATCTCAGCTGTCTGTCTCTGGGTTAGTGAGGCAGGCATGTGTGCCTGAGAGGTAGATGGTCCTGGTAGCGTCAGTCTGTGGTGAATTTTAATGAAAATCATTGAACATGTAGTAGGGAATTGTTATGGAAATCCACATACTGTACAAGAGCTGTCTCCTGCTGCACAAGTGACCATTTGAGAGCTTGTCACCAGAAGCCCTGCGTAGCACGGTGTGTCACTTAGGCTGTTCCCTAGTTGCAGGCATAAAATACACTTAAATCTCAGTTTTACTGCTCTGAATCTAAGGCATTATGAGAAATGTGCAGAAGGAGCTTCCTTCCCTGTCCCTGAATTTGCTACTTGTGATCAAAATGATTTGGGAAAAAGATATCTCCCCAAAGCACTCATCCATGCTCTGGACTAGATCTTTTAGTTGTTCCAGTCAAGAGGAGGATGGGAAAAGTCGGAACACCCTTGGGGTGAATGCTTTTATGCCACTCACAGTCTAAGGACCTTATCTGAAACGCCATTCAGTCCATGGAAGGATCCCTAAAAGACTTCAGAGGGGATTTGAACCGGACCCTGGGTCTTTTGAACAGGGACTCAACCTGCTGGGCAGGCAGGGCAGTGTGTGCGTGTGACACACAGTAACAAGGAATCCTTATTTCTGATTACAAACTCGTCCTATTTGTAAGAAAAAAATAGATGTAATCCAGAAAGTAGCCCGACTGAGAGAGAGTACGGGGGTCTTTGGGGGATGAGAAATAGGGCAGAGGTTTGAGGCAGCGGTTTGGGGGACGATGGTCACAGAGGGAGCGGTGGAGGGGTTGGAGAAGGGGGACCCACGGAAGAGGCAGGGCTAGTGCCACGCGGGGAAACTCGGGTTTGCACTGCAGACCCCCCCCAGGGCAGTGCACGCTTCAGAACAGCATTACCTTACAAAGCTGCGTCCCCCCACCTTGCAAGAGTGGCTTTTGGTCGTGAGACAAAGCTCTGAAAGGCTCTTAATGTTTCCTTGTGTTGGGAAAAGAGGGAGAGGGAAAGGCAGGAAGGGGGATGCCCAAATTACGTCATGTCTGTGTGGGCAGAAGAGTGTGGTTATGGGAGACAAAGGAGAGCACTTGGCAATAATGACTAATCGTCCCATGTGTTAAGGCACCTGCCTTCAAATGAACTCGCTTCTCTTCTGTAATTAATGAGATGGCATTTCCTGAGTTCCTGCTTCCATAGATTTCTGTTGCCTGCTCCAGAGTCCATTGCTCTGAATGCCAGAAGCAGAGCAGAAAGGAGGGAGGAATTTTTCGGTTCAAGAGGTGTGACAGCCTCTTGCTTTGCAAACTTGTTGTATCCCCAGGTAGAAGCGCAGCTCTTCACCGAGGGAAGGGAGAGAGGAGTCTGTTCGGGAGGGTTTGCCCGCACGCTGAGGCTCCCTGTGCACTCACAGAGCTGTCTGTGTCTCTGAGTGGAACATGCTTCCAAACATCTCCTAGAGGGCACACAAGGCAGGCTGGGTTAGGGCTGACACCGTGGCACAAACCCGGCCACTCAGCTCAGCAGACATTTGGTCACACAGAGAAATGCCACCAGAAACCCCAACCCTTCCCAGCCCTCCTCCACGAGGAAAGTAGGGAGGGTGCTCAGCCTCCAGCTCTGCACGGACAGGATGGGGAAGGTCACCCTTGGAAGGTATCTCCTCCCAGGGACCTGGGTTCAGTGGGTGCAGATCCCTTCAGCAGTAACAAAGTCTGTGCTGAAAACTTCACCACTGACCCTTCTTTTGGGCTTGAGCTGAACCTGGTTCTCCAAGTCCATGCCAGTGTGTGGAGGCCACAGGTCTGACTGTGAACCTGGGCTCTGTGGCCCAGACGGATTAAAGGATTCCTCCGTGGGGCTGACCCAGCTGCTCCTTCAGCCAGGTGCCTGCCAGAGCCCCCCATGGAAGGGATTTTAAATTATTTTTGCAGCTGGCTTTTCAGAGTGTTACTCTTGCTAGCAGTTTGCCTGGCAATGGCACAGGGGAGTCCCCACCTAATCACTCCCAACCACAACTTCTCATTTCCACCTCATTCCACAGCTGGAGAAGTGACCCCTGGCACTAGGACTAACCTCCTCCAAGTTCTTGAACTCCGTGCTGCTTTCGTCCACAGACTCGTCGTAGATGGAGAGCTCTGTCTGATTCGGCCTCTGTGTGGGAAAGAATCAAATCCACAAATTAACAGAGTGTGGGATTGAAAGGAATAGAAAAAATGACTAACCCAGGCTGAAGACATCACACGTGCCCAAAGGGAAATGCCCGGGAAGAAGGGGCACAGAAGGAATCTTGTTTTGGATGTTTATTTCCTCTGACTGAGCTGGCATTTACATATCTCTCTGCCCAGATACGAGATACCTTAACTTACGCTTACGAGATAACTGGCCACCACTGCCCTGGTTCCAACTCCAGTTATCATGCAATAAACCAGCCCGTATTTGGAGAAATAGCCTGTCTCTGCCAGTGTTGTCAGCATGTGCCACATTCCTTTTTCTCCTCCCGCCAAGGGAAGCACTCCTGGATGCTGGGGCTGATCAAGGACAGGGGCACGTGCTTTGTCTTCATTTCCCAGGGCCAAATTCTGTCTCTGTGTGCAGCTGCATGTTCCAGCCAACACCAAACTGGGGCCGTAGTGCTGGAACTGCTCTTTTGGCTTTTCCAGGCTGGGACAGCACCCATGTCCCAGGTAGGGGTGTGCAGATTTTCCACTGAAGCCGATTCAATCAGTAGGCAATTGGCCCATACACGAGAATTAGAAGATGAAATATTTTGTTGGATTTAGACCTTTACACTTGAGATAAACGAGAAACTTTATTAGGTGCAGTATTAAGTTGTTATTCATCCTTTGTGCTGACACAGCACATAAATCTAATAATACTGCACTGTGAGCTGGGGAAAGACCGGGGAGCAAATGTACCTCCTCTAAGATGGGCGGGTGGACAACTTCTCTGATATTTGCCAGTGCAAACAAAACAGCGTCGTGGATCGTCAGGAAGATGTGATTTCGGTCCAGACCTCCTTCCTCAAAGACTCCACCTGTGCTAATGTCATTATACACCTGGGCTGAAGAAAGGAAAAGCACGTGAGCAAGGAGGAGACCAAAGAAGGAAGCCTTTGAAAGTGCACGTGGCTGACAGTAGCCCCCGGAGCTAAAGCAGGGCTGGGATGCAGAGGGAAGAAGCAGGTTTGCTGCAGAAATGGGAGTGTGGGGATCTAGTTTTCTACACTCTGAATGTGGAGATGTTCCAGTCATATCACTCCCCGAATGAAAAAACTCATTTCACTCAGAGAGAACAGCGTTTCTTCTTCCTTTTTTCTGTTCTCTTCTTTCATCTGCTCTGGCTCAGTCTAACAAAAGGCTGACAGCTCGCACAGTTTGCATAAAGAACACAAAAAGATCTCCTCTCAGGAGCACACAAATGGGGGAAAATCACATGGAAAACTGTTCTTCGTGGATTCTTACCATGCACGTTTGCCAAGAACACTTTAATCCCAATCTTCTGGTAACTGGAACACAACTAGAAGGGATGAGAGGGGAGAGAGAGGATTAATAACACTGCTGCTCCAGCCTTGTGTTTATAGATAAAGTCTTTTATCCAGGGCTTTACACGTGTCCTGGGGATATTGAAGGAGAAAGCCACACAGAAGGAAGGTAAACATCTTTATCTGAGCTGCCCAAGAGAGTAGAAAGTACCTGGGTGACATTGCTTGGCTGTTTGTTGTACAGAACTAACCTTGCCCAGTGCTTTTGTGCCCATGAGGTCAACAAAACAGACTCCACTCATGTCCAGGATGATGGTGTGGAAGCTGACATAGGGAGGTGCTGTCATCATAGGGTCAGCATCTGCTCTCGGCAGGACGCTCAAAGTGCTTCCTTGCAGGGTGGTGGTGCTGCCCAGCTCGCCAGAGGCATGCGCTTGCCCAGCGCCGTTGGCGGGTGGACGGAACGTGATGTAGGAGATGCTGGCACCATTAGCAGTCGTCTGGTTGTTATTGGTATCAGTGGGAGAGGTGCTTTCAAAGTCTTTCTGGAGCTCTTGCAAAGACAAGGTCTGCAGCAAAGCAGAAATGCACGGTCAGGGCAGGGCACAAGCTGAGATCCTGACGTGTGAAGGCACCTAAAGTATTCATTCAGTGGCACGTGGTGTTTTGATCTGGACTAATTCCAGCCTGGTGCTGGGCTGAACGTCCCTTAGGGCTGGAGTTAAACTGTTCCTGTTTGCATGCTTCAAGACTGCTCAGCAATGCAAACCAAACGAAGCTGGGATGACTGGGAAACGTGCTTCAGAAGGGCACTTTTGAACTGAAATGCTGACACAGATGCTTCCTTAGAGAAAGAGGGAGAGCCCAGTTTCTAGCAAATTGTTCACCGTGTTTCCATGCTAGCCATCTCTATGGCTTTCTTGCTCCCAGCCATTTCCAGTTCTCCTGCATCTTATGGTTTTGGCTATTGGGAGGAATGGAGCTGTGGGTGGGAAGGAAAGGAGGCAAAGGTGGTAGATGTGGCTGGAAAGACAGGGCCAAAAATCCTATATCAAGAGGAGCTGTTTGATGGGGACTTGGGGTCTCACTCATCCGCACCCAAACCCAAACTGAGTTACCTTGTTCTGCTTCAATAAGAATTTTGGTAGTTTTGTTGGTGGTTGTGCTGTCCCCTTCTCCTGCTGTTTCACGTATTTCTTTCTGGCTAAGTACACTTTGCCAGGATCCACCCCGGTCTGTGGAAAAGAGAGAGAGAGTTTTCTTTGAAAAAGTCTGTTCAGCCCCGAAATTGAGGGCTGCCATTTCTTTCCTGCCATTTCCCAGCCTGGGGCACATGGCGCAGGAGGGCAGCACCAGCTGTACACCCGCGTGAGGTGATCCTGATGGCAACCAAACAACATCTTCAGCAACTCAGGGTACCTGCACCTACAGGGAGGAGAGATTACAGTAGCAGGATGACTGCTTTTGGCAGAGCTGGGAGGAGGATACCTGCCAGGAATCAGACATAACATCTAAAATGAGGTGTAGAAACAGTCCTGAAGTTCAGGGAGGAAAGGGTGGAAGAAGAGAGGACGGATGTGACCATCTTTTGTGATCATCCTAAGCTTAACTGTCTCCACGTAGCAGTAGAGGAGAGAGCAAGGGGCATTGGGGATTGGCTGCAAGTGGAAATTTCTTAGGGCATTGCTCACCTTGGCTATAATCTTCTCGCGGAATATCTCTGAGTTGGCAAAATACAGTGGCGAGCAGTAGGTCACAATTTTAATCCCATTAAGTTCGTGTACCTGCAACAGAGGCGAGAGCTCAAAGCAGACCTGACAGGTTGTGTGGGGGGGTACAGGGTGGGTTTGGGCAGCAGGTAGCTGGGAAGGTCAAAGGGAACAGTAGCTGTTCTGCTACCCCTGAAACAACCAGCAAACAGCCTCGCCGAGACAGAAACGTGGACCGGAGTGTCCTGATCACATTGGGGACCAGCAGCAAAGAGCAGCATTTTCTCTCATTATGCTTTAGCTTCTCCTTACCTTGTTGTAGACTTTGGGGTTCTTGTAGATGTCGGTGGAAGTTACTTGGCCTAAGGCAGAGCCGTTACGGCTGAGGAGAAAAGAGGTGACCAGAGTTAAATGTTGCAGGGGAAGAAAACTGCTTCACTTCACATTCCATACCAGGATTTGAAAATTTGCTCTATGAAAATACTTAGATTTCATCCCTGCAGAGTCTACGGGGCAAAAAAAGAGTCAGCGCTTTGAGATCCCAGACTGGGAAATATTAATAAAGGGCTTTAATGGATTAAAAATGGTGTGCAAACGTCACACCAGACCCTGCACTTATCCGAGCCTCGCTCTTTTCATGAGCAGGACTTTCTGCTGGGAACTATGCAGGTAGCTTTTCGTGCTCGAAGTAAATACCTTCAGACTTCCCCCTGCCTTGGGATGTGCACATCACTAGCTGCGCGCGGGAGTGGGAATGCAGGCAGTAAATTAGCGCCTGCCATTCCTGTTTGCACATTCCAGGGGCCAGGGAGGACACCTGCACTCCCCCAGGCTCCTGCCACACGTTCCTTCGAAACATGGGCCAGAGGTCAGTTATAAGAATAATCTGTTGTTTATTCTGCAACTGGGAGATTTTCCTTCTCTTTCGGTTTTTGTAGCTACCCCGGTACTTACAACTGGGTATGGAAAACCACGACCAGCACGGAAAATCCCACGCCCACAGCGACTCCGTAGGGAAGGCTCAGGAAGAAAGCGGACAAGAAGCTCACCAGCCAGACCAGCTGCAGAAAGAGAAGAGCATGAAAGATTATTTCACTCTGCCATGGGCTGGAGCACAGTGATGGATGAAAAATGGCTCCGTGCTGATATTCTGGACCCAAAGAACTACACAGCTGAGGATCAAAAGACCAAGGCCTGAATTCTGCAGCTATTCTAACGATACAGTTTAGTGCACGCTCTCGTGTGAAACATCATTGCTGGGAAACTTGCCAGAAGCCCCAGTTTTTCAGCCGTAAAAGCAGCCAGTGCGTGTCTTCACAGCTGCATGAGCACCCGCACCGCTCAGTCCGTTCAAAAAGCATCAGCCTCACCAGTCGAGAAAGGGCTCCTGCGGATCAGACCATCTGCTGCTCCGTAACTGCTCCCAGCCCCAAGGAAGCTCCCGCTGTCAGTCAGAGCATTTCAAAAGGAATGAGCATCTCTCTGAAAACCGTCTGAGCAGCTACTATAAACGACCTGAGCACAGAGCAGATTCCATGACAAAGTATGACAGAGCGCAGCAAAACCTGCTCCACCTCTCAGCTCAGAGCTCTGTCATCTGTCATTTTTATATATTAGCTCTCAAGCATCTCCCTCCACATGAAATTACTCCTGCCTGAGCATATAAACATGCCCTCTGAGAATCATTATCGGGTTATTATAATCCCATCCTCAGGACTGATAAAACCTAACTTTGACCTTGGACAAATCAGCGTAATTTTGATGACTTCAGCATCTTTGTTTATATTCACGGTGCATATAAATGGCAAGTAAGGGCTTCCCTCCATCCAGACTTCACGCTGGGCTGTATCTGTGGAGTGATCCCTGCACTTAGGACTGAAACACAACCAGACTCGAGGTAGTGAACGCTGATGGTCTGACATCATCCAGAATTGATGTTCCCCATTTTGGGACAGGACACTGAATCTAGTTCAAATTCCAGGGAGATTAAGGTCAGGGGAATGCAGTTCACTCCATTGGCATCTGCCTGGTCCCCACGCTCCCTGTACCTGTAGGTTGTCTGCGGTTGCTGGTAGCAAGAGCGTTGTTCCAACAGCTCAGTGGAAACACAGCACCATCGGGGCAGTGGGGCTGGCTGTGCCATGGACAGATGATTTACATGGGGCAAACTAAAGAGGTTTCTGACCACGTCTGGCAGAAACAACCTGGCAGCGTGTTCCAGACATCACCACACATCTCTGCTCAGTCCCTGTCCTCTCAGGTGTTTGGCCAGATTTTGGGCTGGGGGCTGAGGACCCCACAGTGTGGGTCTGTGCTCCCAATATTAGGAAGAAATTCTTTCCTGTGAGGGTGGTGAGGCACTGGAACAGGTTGCCCAGGGAAGTTGTGGATGCCCCA
>JAOXNH010000013.1:4984228-5013059 GCA_028566575.1 Bartramia longicauda
AAGGCCAGGCTGGATGGGGCTTGGAGGGACTTGCTCTGGTGGAGGTGTCCCGGCCCAGGGCAGGGGGGTTGGAACTCGATGATCTTTAAGGTCCCGTCCAACTCTGACCATTCTGTGATTCTGTGAGCTCTGATAAAGGGCAGTAACTTCACCTGCCCTCACTCAAACGGCCAGAGCCAACCCAGACCTTCCACCCTACCCAGCAGGCACCCCATTCAGAGATGTGCGTAAATTGCCATAAACAATTCCCGATGGAGAATCACATCTTCCCATCAGCGACTTTCCCTCTCTGACAGTTCTTGCCTGAACTGCATCAGCTCAGACCTTGCACATCCCATCCCTGGTCCGGTCAGTTTGCAGGGCTCAATCCTCAGCATGGACCATTTTTTTATGGCTCATGGCCTGTGCTGGCGTGTGCCTTCACGTCATGATCCCACCCCTGTGAACTCTCTGCCGGTGCTGCCAACCCATCTCTTCTCCAGACCCTGTTTGAACAGTATTTTGGGAAAGCTCTTGATGACTCAGGTCAGCCCCTTTGGACTCCTGATTCCTCCAATAAGATGGTTTGTCGGGACCTGACAGGATATTGGCTCAGTGTCCACACACACCACTCAGCCGTGGGAGTCCTGTTCAAACACTGTCTTTTTATGTCAGACATTTCCAAATTCCGTTCTCACTCCCCCGCACCCCCTGCCTGGGTTTATACATCAACCAGTGCCTGGAGTCTTTATCGCTGTGAAGGGCTCTCCTCACCCTGGAGGGCTATTGTGTGAGTTTTTAAGTCATGACTCCTAGATATTGAGCAGGGCCGGTTTGGCTAGTTCTGGGCAAACAGGCTCCCGCGGCTGATTGGCATTTAAACAGAGCAGGTAATAGTTCAGGCCTCTCCGATATGTGCGCTAAGCATGAGAGTGCTCAGCTGGGCAGGATGGGATCCGCCGCTGCTCGGGACCCCGTTGGCGAGGGGTTGGAAGCACGATTGCCCCGAGAGAGCGAAACCCACCTTCTATGGGGGACTCATACCGCCCTCCTGTCCCCCAAAGCCTGCTGAGGGGTGAGCCTGCTCGCCCAAGGGGCTGCCTCCTCCCCATCCCCAGGTACTCACGCAGTCCAGCTTGCTCTTCTTCCACAGGTAGAAGGGGTCAGACAGCTGCTTGAGGGAGTTTTTCAGGTTGACCGCGATGAGGGCTCCCAGGACGGACTGGGGAGGAGAGAGGATGGTATCAGCTGGGGCATGGGTGTGCGGGGTGGATGCGCCACGTTCTGCAGGAGATGCTTTCTGCAGTGTCTGCCCTCCTCGGGCCAGTTACCACAAGGGAACGGGAAAAGGTGACACGCCCAAGGATCTCACTTGGATCTGAGCATGATAATTTAGACTGTTTTTGCTTCCAAAGACTCGGTGCAAACAGGACAGCAAGCCGGGAACAAATTGTGCTGTTCATCAGGGGCTTTTGGAGGCAGGCTGTGCCTTCGCTGGGGTGTGGGGAGAATGTGACGCAACGGCCACGCTGTTTGCGCAGATGTTTGTGTTACCTTTGGAAGAGGTTCGAGGTAGATCCCCAGAGACAGCATGGTCACCATAACCACCAAGGCCACAAAGAAAGATGCCACCTGCAAAAAAGAAAGAAACCACTTCAGCAAATATCAGAGTCTTCCTAGAATCCCTCTGGGTCTTTCCTCTCCCGCTGCTTCAGCCGACGGCACAGCTGGTCACTGCTGTATTTTATGTGAGCAGACGATTGCATCTGAGCAACGGGCTGGGATTTTGCAGATGTCATAGATAACCCCATCCTTCCCTCATGTGGTAGCTCTGCTCAATTTGGGGAGCCAGCCTGGGAATGCAGATTTACAGCCCTACATCTGTGCCCGATCCAAAGAACCATCCAGGGAACAAAATGGGGTTGGGGAGGGAGAAAATTCTGCTTTTAACATGAGCAATGTGAAGCACTCGTGTATGGAGCTTCTCCAGACCTGCAGCAGCCATGTCAAGCTGGCAGCGTGCTGCAGCTACAGGGGCTTGTGGTCAAGTAAGGTCATGCAGGGAAGAGAGGAGGAGGAGGAGGTACTAACTTGTGATTTCCCTCCTGCCCCATCGATGGCCAGAGTGACGGAGAGAGCACAGCAGATCACGTGGATTTTGAAGAAGGATCCAAAGAAGTTGCTGCAGCCCAGGGCCAGCATTTCCTGTGGAGATGGGGGAACATGGTCATCAGAAGGGACAACTGCCCGTCCTGCCCTGCCAATGCCCAAGAGCTGCCAGGCAGGGGTGCAGGTGCCTGAGTCTAGGGTTTGTGTGGCCAGGGAAGGGACCGGTGTATCCCAGACCCTTTCCTTCCAGTAAGAGCTGGGACAGGCTCTGGTATAGCAGGGAAACCTGGAAGCACAATTCCACATAAACATGTTGTCATCTGTTGACACACTAAGGGCAGGGCTTCATGTGGTATGCGTGGCTGTTATTGAAAGCTGCCACTGTGCCAGTGATGACAAAAGAGGATTATTTAATGTCCTGTCTCTCACAGTATCTAGGTGACACACCAGGAATCCAGGTCTTTCTCTGCTCACTGAGAAACACATGTGCCTCGTTGTGCTCCAACAACCTGCAAAAATGCCCTCGGTGCCAGCACTCAGGGCTGAAGCTTCCAATCTGGAGGCAGAGCAAAGCAGAGAGCTCAGCCTAAGGCTTTCTTCCCTCTTGCAGGCTCTCTCCAATCCATGGGAGACGGGTCTGCCATCTGTCCTTTCGACCCTTCCATGGCAAGCTGCCACGTGAGCCCGCGTGCATGGGAGCAGCCCCCCTGTTTTAAGCAGAACACATTTGAAAGCTTCCCATTCATGCAGCCGGTTTTTCCTTTCACGCCTGAGAGCCAGGGGAACGGTCCTTGCCTGTGTCCTTCCAGACCAAGCGTTACCTGGTTGGGGTCCACGTCATAGCCATGCTTGGCTGCCAGCGTCCTCCCCATGGCCAAGTTGATCACGTAGCCCACGATGGCGAGCGAGAAAGCGGTGCCGACCATGTCTTTCCACTTGTCCACCATGGGCAGGGTCGGCTCTGGGAACCTGCGCTCAGAGAGGAGGTGAGAAGCAGTGGTGACACTGGTGTCCGGAGGCTGGTGAAGAGGGTGAGGAGCTTGTGTGTTTGGGAATGACATAATCCACGTCTACGGTGCGGACAGCTTGTGTGGATGGTGACAGTTGTGAAACAGGGTGCAGCAAGCGCTGTGCCTGACAGTCCTGGAAGGGGACTGTCATACAGCAGGGAAGAGTGAGGTGTTTTCCAGACTGCAGGAGGAGGAGGAAGGAAAATTGTCTGGAAGTTGTGTCAGACCTGCACATGCACTTACCCCATGCTGATCTTCCCAACGATGGGCATGCCGTACTTCTCAGGCATGTGAAAGCTGCCAGAGATTGCAGTCGCGACTATTACCTGAGAGTACAGAGAATAAAAGAGCAGTGAGTGCAAAGAGCGTGAGCTCTCCCAGAAGGACTAAGCTTGCTGTGCCCCTGGGGCTGACAGTAGAAAATTAGCAGCAGATTTGGTCTAGGAAAGGAGAAAACCTCCCCAAAATGAGTTATATTGCTCATCCTCAGCATCACCAGGATGCAGGCACAGTCTAACAGGGGTGAGGGGGGTGTCAGAGGTATCCTCCATGAGGATGGCCCGATTTCTGACCCCAGGTGATGTGGGGATCACATCATTTTCACTGTGTAGGTTCTCTACATGATGAGCAGAAGTGGGTGTCCCAGGGCCGTAAGGTGAGGGGAGGGACTGTCTCCTGGAGGGTCCGAGGGACAGCTTGTGTGTCACTTACGATGATGATCTCCATGGGGATGGGCATCCGGATCTTTTTCATGTACTTTAGGTTGAGCTCCTTGACGATGATCAGGAGCACAGCACTGACCAAAGCATAGACCAGGGAGGCTATGTTGGTTTGGGGCAGACCTTTACAAATATCAATGAATGTCTAAAGGGGAGAGAAGAGGAGAAGGTGTCATGGAGAACCAGAGGTTCTGGACAACACGGACAGCACAATGGAGAACACTTGTTACCACTGCGAACACCCTGAGGTGGGTGAAAAGTGCTGGAAACCCTGCTGCTGAGAGATCAGCAACCAGCCCCAGGTCTGTGCTCTCTGGTTAAATGAGGTTCTAGCTGCATCCATGGAGGGTGCATCCATGGAAGATGATTTTCCTGCTCCCAGGAAAAGTTTCTGTTGCTAACAATTGTGCAAGACTCCTGCTGTAAAGCAACACGGTTCATATTCTCCCCAAATCCCAGACCCATTTCATTATTTCTAATTAGAAATAAGCAGCTAAGGGCTCAGATAATACTGTATGGGAAGGGCAATGGCAGCAGCGTGGATGTACTGGGCCGGGAGGGGTGCACAGCCCTATTTTCCCCCCCTCCACCCTTTCCTTCTCTCCGAGCCCCCCTGTCCCTTCCATGGGTGGCAGTGGTGCCTGCGGTGTGGTGGTCACTGGGGGAGGAGGTGCAGGGAAGGCCCCTGCCCAGAGCACCCACTTACATAGACGGTAGCTAAGGGGCCGTTGTAAGATGGGACTGTCAAGCCGAAGACGTACTTGAGCACGGAGATGAGGATCTGCAGCCCTGCCGCTGTCATGAAGCCCCTGATGAAAGACTCTGAGAGGTAGATAGCGACAAAGCCGAACTGCACGAATCCCAGGCAGAGCTAGGGGTAGGACAGACAAGGCATTGTTAGAAGGAAGGGTGATGTGTGGAGCTGGAGTGTGCCCATGTCGGGCCGGCTGCTCCACCGGGAGGGAGGACGCATCCCTCCCACGCAGCTGGGGCAGGGATGGGGACAGGAGAGCTGCGGGGTGCTGGGGAGTCATTGCTGGCTGCCATCCTGTCCCAGGGGCTAGCTTCACCCTTGGGTAGTCCATTCAGAGAATTTCACACCAAGAATCCCCCCCCAAAAGCCATCCTTTGATGGCTTAGAAGTGCTTTTAGCATCCACTGAGAAGTGGGACCTCTTCTAGCATCTCTGCTGCGGGGAGAGAGCCCGTGTGGGTCAGCGCTGACCAGAGGACACACACTACAGGTGGTGCAACGAGTCCTTACTTGTATGATGGCTGTCAGGCAGGCTAACGTGGCAGAGATCTCCAGCCTGGCCGCTTCCAGGGCTGTGGTATTCACCCTGGTCTCATTGGTAGTATGGTTGAAGTACTGGAAGTCCGACTCCGGAGCCAACTCATTGCAGACGTTGCCAACAATAATGCTGACGACTGCAAAAGTACCTACAGCACAACACAGTGATGTCAGGAGTTTTTTCTAGAGAGCATCCTGTCCTGAAAGGCACTCGGGCAGGTTAGGCTGTCTGGACCAAGACACCCAGCCCATCACCGCAGCCAGCCCTGCGGCGGGATGCGGCAGCAGTTCATTGGGGTGAGATCCTGCTCTCCAGCCAGGATCGGGGATCCTGTAAACACCTGATGGACCAAACCTGGCCAAACATCTCTATTCTGGGGCACATCGAGTATTCCCAGCCCACATTTAACTGCCTCGTGCAGACAATTGCAGACTCTTACCTGGGACCATCTGATGGATACTGCCAAGGAAGAGGTATGTTATCAAGGGGAAGAAGGAGGAGTAGAGCCCATTGACGGGAGGCAGGTTGGCCAGCAGCGCGAAGGCCATCCCTGGAAAACACAAGGGAAATGGGGAGGTCACCCAGGTCTGTGGAGCTGGTGTCAACCCCTGGCCCTGCTCACACTCACATCAGCTCCAAGAAGGTGCTGTGGCCACCACAAACTGCTGCTTTCTGGACAGGAGAGGCCAAAGAGGGCAGGGAATGCATCACAGAAAAATACAGGGACAACCAAGGAGGAGGTAGAGCTTGGGTTTATACATGTCAGCAGTGAAGGTAGCTGATCCCCCAGGCTGGACACCAGCTGCCATCTGCAGACCTTTACTTGAACTGGCAAAGTGCTGTCCCTTCTCAGTGACCAAGAAAGTCATCGTGTCTCACCTTGTGGCACTTGAATCGTCCCCGCACTGAGCCCGCCGAGAACATCAGGCAAAATGTAGTCCTTAATTTTATACTTGGGAAGCCACACAAGTATTGGGAACAGGCTAAAGAGGGCGAGTTTGAATCTGGAAGCAGAACATCTAGAGGAGACCAAAAAAAATATAAATGCAAATAAGTAAAGAAGGAAGGAGGGAAGGAGGTGAGCTGGGAAGCAAGGAAGGATATGTGTATGAGTGTCTCAGTCTTTCTCCCACACCAAATCCTGAGCCCAGTTTATGGTGCACAGCCCTTCCCTGTGGGTGCCAGGCTCTTGCAGTTAACTAGCTGGATATCCCACGGAGGATTAATGAGGGGATGTTCCTGACTTGCTGGGAGGTCCCCAGTGCTGCCACGGCTGGAAGGAGAACCAGCACAGAGTGAAGGATTTAGCTCCCCAGGGTCCTCATACCCATCAGGTGGGTGAGCTGTAGAGAGGAAACAGCTCAGAGATCCGTGGGGCAGTTGCACGGAGCCAAAGACAAATTTTTTCAGGTCTTTGGTCAAAAACCCCTGGGTGTGTCTGAAAGAAGATTGCTTTTGGGCTGGCAAATGCAACATCTCTGCCTGCAAACGTGTATGTTCCCTCTTTCCTGTACTACTGCCTTCATTTTTCCAAGGAAAGGAGAATAGATTTCCAAGACAGAAATCAGCAGGATTAATCATCTTTCTTTAAGGAAACCTAGTACTGTTTTTAACAAGAAACTTGATAAAAGGAAATCCCAGGTGGAAAGCTTAGAGAAATAATCCACACACTCATACCTACATCACCAATTATACCTTTCTCATTATAAAAAAGAAATTTGGAAAACAGAAACACAATTCCCAAGTGCACGTAGTGCAAAGTGTTCCGCTTATTTGCCTTACAGCGTAACAGCTGGGGCAGTGAAAAGAGCAACCAGTTTCACTTGCTTCAGTGCAATTTGCATTTCTCCTGTGCCTTCCATCCATCAAAGCCCTGAAGATCATGGAGAAGGTTTGCCAGGAGAAAAAAATGGGATCTAGATCCCCAGGTCCGAATTGTATCCCAGTTCCAGACACAACCTGGTTTACGCTTGCCCCGGCTGTAGCATTCTATGTTACCTGAAGAGATTTTTCAATTTTTCCCCGACGGGGTAACTTCTGCTTTTCTTCTCAAACTCTTCGTCGAAGAGGCTGACGGAATACGCAGGGCGTTCGATGACATAGCGAGGCCTGGCGTGGTTCATCTCTGGATCATTTAAATTTTTCCCAGAAAAAAAAAAAGAAAGAAAAAGCAAAGCCAAGAATGTGACTGGAGCTGGCCCCACCTGCAGTATAACAGACCGGACACCTCCAGCGTCTGGGAGCCCTCCCCGAACATCTCCACCCTAAATAGTTTCCCCGTGGCGCAGAGGCAGGTCCTGGGAGTGGCTTCACCCGGCACCGGGGGCTGCTGCTCCCCGGCACAGGGAGTTTTTACCGGCTATTTTGAGGTGATGCTAATGAGCGATGCCGTGTGAAGGGGCCGGGGCGCATCCCGGATTGCCTGGCAGATGAGCATGGGTGTTAATCCTGGCTCTGCCAGAGACTGCCTTTTTGCCTCGGGCGAGCCACTTGACCTTTCTCATGCCAGAGTTTCACCACTGGGTTGGCACGACCTCGCAAGGCTGGGCAGCCCTGACACAGTTTGCAATGGCAGATACTGGCACCGTGATTAAAGGCAGTTTCCCTCCGAGCTGGTCCTGCCGCGCTGCCGAGGGCTCTCATTTGCATTCAGCACCTTTCCTATTTCTCCTTTGCCACCAGAGGCTGTGGACAAGTCCTGGGTCTATTCTAGGAAGTGATGTGCAGAAAGATAACCGTTTCCAATTCATTTCAGTGATGAAGGTGCCAAAACATCCTGATGGACTAGTCCTGACCGGTATCTGGGTCTTACCAAAGAGAGATGATGAACTTCACAGCGCCCTTATTTTACTATGACCAGCAATGCCTGGGAAGAGGGGAGAATCATTACGGACTGGGGAGGCTGGGGGTGGAGGGAGGAAGTGGTCAGATATAAAACAAGGATCTTGGTAATTATTTGTGGTACGGCGTATATCTAAGTGGGTCATTGCCCAACACAGGAGTAGAAGAGGGGGTGGAAAAAACTGGTGATTCAGGCAGGAGAACGCATCAAGAAACAACATCCAGGTTGCCAAGAGCTTGTGGAGTGATTTGGATGCACCACATCCTCCTCTCCCCTCTCTCGGCACTGAGTACCGCTGGAGCCAGTGCACACCTTGACACCGAGGTCAGTGGAACCAGGATGAGCTGATTGTCCACCCGTAGGACTAATGTCAGTGCTCACTGATAAGCAGGTACCCCGGAGTCGGGGCTGGAAGACATGAGTAAGATGTAGCAGAGTGGCCTGGCAGTCCAGGACAGGAAGGAAAGTATGATGCAGGCAGCCGAAACTTTTGGGAGAATTTAGGTCAACAGGATCATTATGCAAATAGAAGGTAATGGATTTGGAAAGGGAGGTCATCAACCCCACTCCTGCAGTGGATAGTTTAGTGATCACAGGGGCAATCAAATACAGTTTGCTGTAAAATAGCTCCGGAGATGGTGTGTTTCTGGTCCCAGGCTCTGATCCGCACCCACGCTGGCTCAGGAGGGACCCCAGCCGGTGTCTTTGGAGGGAGGGCTGGACTCCAGAGCTGAAAGGGGGATGTGTCCCTCTTCCCGCATGGCCAGGCGCTTAATCCAGTGCCCTCTGCAGGCACACATACGCTGGCATCCTTCCGCTCCTTGGCACCAGAGATACCCTTCCAAGAGCAATGGCAAGCTTTACCTTTGAGAGGATGGGTGCGGGCCGAGACTACGCAGTGTCCTCGGCTCTTTCCCAGTCCCTACACTCAAGCCAGAAGCCCATCTGATAAACGATCATTCCCTGGTTTTCCCACGTCACTCCGCACAAGTCACGTCCCTGCCTTCAGATGCTGTTGCTGAGCAGGTTCCCAGCCTTTCTCCAGGTCCCAGCCCCACAGCTCTGCTCTGGATTTCCAGTTCTCCCTCGTGAATATCTTGTAGCCCGGGTCCAGACTCAGGAAAGTGCTTCTAAGGGGTGAGAAACCCACCCGAGTTCCTGGTGCAAGAAGTCTCTCTCAGATTTATTTCTCAGCTCCATCACTTGCCAAGCAGCGTGCCTGCCATCAGACAGACTGAATCAGCCAATTATATCACAGCTCTTTAATGAATTTCCCCCACTGAGCAAAGGTGCTGGCAATCAGGAAAAATAATAAACAAGGCAAGTATAGAGGGAAAAATATCCCCATGATTAAATTCCATCTTAAACAAACAGGCTAATGATGTCAGCGTCTCGGACACAGTCAGGTTCTTGACTTGGCTTATCAATGGCCTTGCCCTAGATCAAACAGCAGGTTAAACCTTTAAGATTTTGGAATTAAAGAGAACGGGCTGTGCGACTGCTCCTTGAACAAAAGGCAAAACCAGTTGTCCTGAGGATGATGGGGTGAGACCACGGCAAGCTGCAGAGCTGGGGCAGGACACCAAAGCCTTGCAACGTGTGTGGGGAGAAAAGCAGGGTGCCAGTAAGTTGTGGCATTGAAGGGACCAGGTTTTCCAAGAGGTCTATTCCAGTTTGGGCACGGAAATAAAGGACAAGGTCTGGGGGAGGAGCTCCAAGTGCGGAGCCCCTGATTGAAGCTTTTCAGGAAGCCTGTTCCTGCTATGTGTTGGCTGGAGTGGGTGATGCTGAGAAATGTGAAGTTTGGCCTCACTGATAAGTCTGCTGAGCCTGGGGTCTTGGGGAAATTGTGGCACCCTGAGTACAGAGCTGTGATGTGACACTTGGAGCAAGCAAAAAATGAAGGCAGAACTGCTTCACCCCAAGAATATGGTGTGGGTGAGGGATATTGTCCCACTAAGTCACCAGCTGGGGACCATTGGTCCATACCTGGCTGACCTCTGCCCTGCCAGGCTCACACCAGTCTGTGCGTGCCAGCCACGGACCTTTCTTCCCCGTGTTCATCTTGCAAATGGGCTTACTAAGCACTTATCTTCTGTCCCTGTGCTGGTGATAGCTGTGTTTGGGAAGAGGAAAGTCACATTGAGATTTCTGGCTGGTGTTGATAGGAGCCGTTGGCATAAAGCCACTTTCCTGTGCTGGCATGGGCACAGAGAAGGGACTGGAGTCCAAGGAGCGTGAGTCAAAATTTAGTGAAAAAGCAATCTTATCTCTGCCTTAGGCACAATTTAAGGGCCCAAATTGATCCCAGTGCAAGAACTGGATATTCAGGGAATGTCTCCACTACATTTTAGGGAGAAAATATTCAGTTTTCTGGAAATAGTCTCCTCCTTTGCCTGCCCCCTCTCCGTCCCCCCTTCTCCTCACACAGGGCAGTGCACACCCAGATCTCCTCCCTGATTGCTTCTCAGCAGATGGAGTTCAGAGGTCTGGTCCTTTCCAAATCCTGGGTGAATCTTCGTTAAAAACATCTCTCTCCCAGCTCCATTGCCCAAGAAAGGGTTATAAAAAGCAGCTCTCCCCTACCCCAGGAGGCAAGGTCTGCCTGGAGAGGGCAAGCGCAGGTGCAAGGGTTTGGTTGCGACACCAGGACAAGGTCTTGACTCCTGTTCCCCTGAACCGCTGCCTTCAGCACCGTCTCTGCCGCGACTCCCAGCCTCCCGGCGCCGGCTGCAGGTGCCATGGAAGCCCTGGGGCAACATGGTGAAAGAGCCCGAGTCTTGCAAGGTCAGGCGAGGAAGCTGTCACCTCTTCCTCTGAAACCTCTGCTGTGCTTCCTCACCGGGGAGGACAGCGTGGCTGCGGTGCCAGATGCTGCAGTGCCCGGCTCCGCAGCGATGGATGCATCAATGCCAGGCTCTGCAGTGATGGATGCTGCAGCGATGGATGCTGCAGTGATGGATGCATCGATGCCAGGCTCTGCAGCGATGGATGCTGCAGTGGTGGATGCTTCAGTGATGGATGCTGCAGTGATGGATGCTGCAGTGCCCGGCTCCACAGCGATGGATGCTGCAGCGATGGATGCTGTAGTGCCAGGCTCTGCAGCGATGGATGCTGCAGTGATGGATGCTGCAGTGGATGCTGCAGCAATGGATGCAGTGCAGTGGATGCTGCAGTGCAGTGGATGCTGCAGCGCCGGGTGCTCCCCCTGACTGAACTCTGCCTCACCCTCCTGCCTCACACCCGCTTCCCTCTCCCTTTCACACCTCTGGTGTCGAGCTGGGCTGGCAGAGCACACAGGCAAGAGGAAAAAGGAGGTCTCTGCTGTCAGTCCGTTGGGTTATTTCAGAGGGATGTTGTGTAATTCACCTCCACTGCCGGGCGCTGATCAGTCCAGCCGTCTGCCCCCGCGCTCCTGGGATGTTCACCCTTTCCGACCTCCTGGCATCAGGGACAGGCCAGGACCGAGTCTGGCTGATGGGCCACACCAGGAGCTTGTCACCAAGGGACACTGGCGCCGTCATTCAGTTTAGTGTCTTCACCTGGGCCGTTTGATGGGGCACTCCTTTTTGTTCGCAGTTAAAATCGCTTTGATCCGATTTGGTTTTGTTTTGCCTTTGGCTCTGTAGGGTTCATCTGTGGATGAACTGATTCAGGAAGAAAGTGCCTTGTGCTGGTGAAGCCAGATCTATAGCCCTGCATTTCTGGCACAGGTACATTGGTAAAAGTGTCTTTCCCAGTGCTGTGGGGAAGGGGAGGAGGCAGAAGCAGGGAAGCTGTGGCTGTTCCAGGGGGCCGAGCAGTCGGCTGCACGCACAGTGCCACGAACTGGGTGCACACAACATTTGCCCATGGGATTTAACTTATTCTTAACCTTTTCCCTTTGGAAATATAAGAGGCTGATGCTAGGAGAGCAGATAGATCAGTTATGAAAAATACCCCATCCCAAAACCAGCTGTTAGCCTCAGAAAAGGCAAAAAGTTCAGACAAAACTTGGCTGCTTCAATCAATTTTCCACGAACGGGAACCATCGGGATGTCTGGTGGAATAAAAGCCAGAGGGTGAGGGCAAAGGAGGGAGAAGGTGCCGGGAGGTGCAGCCTGGCCGTGGTGCGGCGCAGAGGGAGCTGGGCAGGGGCAGGGAGGAGACATCCCTGCTTCCCTCCGGTTCCCACCTTCCATCCCTGCTGCTGCCTGGGCTTTAACGTCCCCCTTGGGAACAGCCATCCCGTTCCTCCACTCCTGCACTTTTGCCACGGGGCAGCGAGGCATTAAATCAATGTTTTCCTTCTGTTTAGATTAAATATTTGGAGTGTTAAATAGGTGATTTCCACCAGGCAGATGGCCCTTTTCTTGTTTTAAGCCACCCAGCCCAGCGCAGGCAGCGGGCAGGAGCGCTGCCCCCTGCTCTTGTTCCTCCGTCGCTGGGCCGGTGCCAATGTTTGATGTACCACTTCACACGAGTTTCTAACCAAACGAGCTCTGCGCTTGGTAACCAGAATAATGAGATCTGCAGACATCTGCCAGCTACTGAAGGTGAAGCCAAAGTGTTTGGCTCAAAGGGCGTTTATTAAGTAAAATGCTTATACTCAGCGGCTCGGCTTCTGCCCTTTTGAATGCTGTTGTAAATGCGGCGAACGCGGCGGGCAGGGAGGATCTGCTCTGCACCGACACCGGGGCAAACGAGCCCAGATTTGGCCCGTTCTCGCTGTGATTTGTTTATTAACCCACTTGTTCTCAACCCCACCCTCACTCTCTTAGGACTTTTGCTGTCGCATCCAGCGCCGTCCCTCGCCAAGGGAAGGGAGGGCTAGGCTGGGTGAGGCATGGCCCGGGGTGCTGCGCTCTGGGATGCGGATACGTCCCCATCATCATCCTCCGAAAGCCACCGGCTTCCCTGCCCTGCGGTCCCCCGGGGGTGTCACCTTGCTGAGTGTGTCCCAGCGGTGCTGGGAGCTGGCTGCCAGCTCCTGGGCAGGCAGAGAGCAGTGCCTGAGCCTAACAGCATCTGAGGCTGTCCCCTGGGAAGCGGTGTGTCCATCCTCCTGGTCCCCTGCAGCTCCCCCTCCATACGGAGCCGCTGGGGTGGGAGGAGGGAAGGTTGGAAAGTGCACTATAGAGAAGGAGAAATGAAACTTCGGTGCCCCTTGCTGCCGCGAGTCTCTGCTCTCCACATGCCTCTGACACAGACCTTGCCCTCCGCCTTTGAAGAGCCGGTGGGCAACGCAAATCCCAAGGAATTAAAAAGTTTGCAGACTGCAGCATTCCTGCACTGCCTGCGACCACTTTTAGCCGGGATGCCTGCTGAGAGCTCGCTCCGGCACACGCTCCCTGCCCCTGCGATTTCGCTCTTGGAGGAGGAAAAACACCTCCGGGGTCACCCAGTCCATCCTCTCCCAGAGAGAGAGGATGGGAGAGCATTCCTCTACTGGAAACCTCAGACCTGGGGCAGAAAGACTTTGTGACCAGCAAAAAAAAAAAGGTCACTTCAAGGATGTATCATCAAGGGAGGGAAGGACAGGTCCCTGGTTGAAGTTTTGAGCTTGCTTACAAATAAGGTGTGGAGTGTGGACAAATTTTATCAGGGCAGAGCAGAAAGCATCCTAACTGCGGTGGAGCCAGCTTATGGGGTTATTTTCTCTTGCCTATGTATTGAGGGAGCCTGCCCAAACTAGACCTAAACATCCCATGAAATGGCACTGGGAGGAGCTGGAGACCCTGCACCCAGTCTGACAGGTCTCAAGTCTGGGAGCGCTTCTCGTTCCCGGCTTTAAAATTCCCTCCTAATCTGATTGCGTGCCCTCAGCCATCCGTCCATGCACCAGGATGTCCCACGCAGCAGAACCCCTTTCCCGGCTTAGATCCCGGTGCACAACCAGTGCTCCTCAGCCAGGCACCGGCTTCCACATCCTTTCTTTCTATGCCTGTTATGGGCCAAGCCTGATTTGGGCTGCGACATCCTCGGGGCAGGGACCACTTTACATTGTCCTGTGCACAGAAAGTTCTGATCCTAACAAGGATCCAGAAAATGAGGGTCTCTGGATGGTATTGCCTCTCCGATACCAGGCAAATCCCCCCCCAGATCTCAGCAGGAGCCAGCCAGGATAAGATGGCAGGATTTATTCTAGCAATAATTAATTCACATATTTGGCTCTTCCAGCCTCTCTTCATAAATCAAGCTCTTGGATCGCTGCTGTTGCTAATTCCTGAGTAAATCTGCTGCTGTAAATCCCCTTTGCAAAAAGGAGGGAGAAAAAGCCAAAGGGAAGGGGGGGGTGGGAAATAAAAAGAAGTACCAGTTCTCCAAATACTGAAACTCACACCCAGTGGCTGTGCAACCGGAGTGTAAATCCCCCACGCCCACCCAGACAAAGAGCACGATTGTTGGAGCTGGGTTACCTGCGCCTCGCCGGGCGGAGAAAGGGCCGATTCTGCCAGGGGGAGATGTGGGGAGAAAAGGCCGGGGCCGAGAGAGGTGCTGCCGAGGAGGTGTGCAGAGGTCTGTGCTCAAATAAGCCAGTGAGTCATTTATAAATCACCCCAGTCAAGGGGACCGAGGGCTGTGCTCGGCGCCTGATTGGCTTGGAGGAGGTAATTGCAAGCAAGTACACCCAGGCTAAGCCCAGGAGATAGCCCGGGGAGATAAGGAGAGATCTGAAGAGGGACAAGGGCTTTTTTGGATGTCCCCCCTCACCCCACCCCTTCCCGCTGAGGCTTGGGCCGTTTGATCCCCTCTGCAGGTCCCTCCGTGCTCCGGGCTCTCGGTGACAATAGCTCATATTCACCGTCACCCCGGGGCCCCCTCCTTTGCCTGCTTCGGACTCGGGGGTGAGAGAAGATGCTTTTGTTGGCCTGGGCCAGCTTCCCGGCGCGGTGGGTAGCGTCTCCCCGGCCTTTGTGCTCTGGCCGACTCTCCGCCTCCGGAAGGGACAATGGTGCGCTTTGTGCCAGCGCCGGACCCCGCCGCTCGGGCTTGGAAGATGGGCTTGGCAGGGGAAAGCAGCTTCTTTCTTATTTCCAGGTTCAAAGGGCTGAGAGGAGCGGGAAGGAGAAGGTGAAGCCCCCGCTACCTGCCCTGCCTTTCCCCTGCGTTGGGAAGAGGTGGAAGCTCCACGTGGAGCGGGGATGTGCCAGTGAGGATCAGGCTGGTCTATCTGTCATCAGCCTTGCAGGCACGGTCCCCAGGCAGGAGCCACACCTGCGACACGTGCTCCTCCAGAGGAGAGTTTGACAAGTTCTTCGGATGCCCCTGGCAGTGGACAGGGATGGAGCGGGGAGGTGCCGGATGGGCCATCCGGAGCTGCAGGCTTGGGGGCAGGTATCAGTCAACCTCCTGCCCCGGGAATTTGCTGACGTCTCGGGAAATGCAGCGTTTTGAGCTGAAGAAGGCACTGGTGTGACATGTGTGTTGGCAGGGAGCAGCCAGCTGGGACTTGGGGCAAGGGCTTGTCCCCTCCTGTCACCGTGTCCGTGACCCACGCGGGCACCACTGTGCCGAGCTGTGTCCAGGCTCATGGTCCTTCTCCTCCCAGAAGGATTCGAGGGGGAAGGAGCCGGGTACCACTCAGGATGTTTTGGGGTTTGGGGTTTTTTTTGTGTTTTTTTTTTTGTTTGTTTGTTTGTTTGGTTGGGTTTTTGTGGGTTTTTTTTGTTTATTTGTTTCTTTGTTGGTGTTTTTTGGTTGGACTCGATGATCTCAAAGGTCCCTTCCAACCATGAAGATTCTGTGATTCTATGTCAGAGTTGATGAGCAGGGGACATCACGTAGGGAACAGGTCACTAGAAGGAAGCTGTAGGGGGTTATTTGCTGTGGAAGGAATTGATCTTTCCTGTTCCCATTGTCCCCAAGGAAAGCTCGGCACGAGTAGTTTATGAGGGTCGTCTCTGCTGCCCTCCCTGCTCCAGGCTCAGTCCCAAAGCGCAGACACAGGGCAGGTGGGATGTGCTGCCACCTCTGAGCTTTTGTTGGCCTGTGTATGGGGAAAATGATGGGAAAAGGGAGAGGGGAGGGAGAAGGCAGGGCACCGAGAGACGTGGGTGCGGTGGGAGGCAGGAGAAGGCGATGATGTGGGCTTTGCTCGCTCCCAGAGGCTGCCAGAGGAAAAATCTCTGGTACCTTGTGCATTGGTGTTTACTGCCAAGAAACCTCATCTTATGGAAATCAATTATCGTGTCCGGAGCACGCCAAAGGAACACCCTGCTGGAGTGTGCCAGAGGGAAAGGGGTTGATTCATTGCCATCTGACAGACAGAGGTAATAATTGCCAAGCAGTTATCCTGTAAATATTAATAGCCTGTATCAAGTGTTGTTTTTTAAAGGGCAGCCTGATATGCGTGGAGCCCTTTGAAACGGAAACGTATGAAATGGCAGGAGGAGCAGCCCGCAGGTGTCCACAGTGGTCCCTGCCACAGGGCAGATCCAGGCAGATCCAGACCCAAAGGTCCCAGCCACAGGGGTCCTGCCCGCGAGGCACCACAGAAAGAGAGGAAAGAGCATCTCTGCTGCAGAGACGATGCTGGCATTGCTAAACCCCCTGGATGATCAACTGATGCTAAAAGGGACTTTCACCAATGAAAGATTTTTACCCCTTGCTTTCCTAAACTGGCATCCCAGTGCGGGCGGAGCTGTGGAGCTGGAGATGTGGCCAGGAGGAAGGGGAGATAAATGTGTTTGAGATCAGTACCTGGGTCTGGAAGAGGACCACAGAGCCCTGAATTTAAGCTTCCCCTCTAATCAATCACAGCCATCTGCCTTTGAAGAGGAGAAGCTGCCAGGCAGAGAGTCTGGTGTGGCCAGTCTGTGCATGTGGAGCTCCAGCAAAGCTGGCACGCGTGTGCCCCGAGCAAGGCACGTGGCAGGGGGGACAGGTCTCACCCCGGGGACCAGCCAGATCCCTTGGACCAGGGATGCCAGGTCCAAGTGACCGTCTCCCTGGCCGACAGGCAGCAAAATGCAGTTACACTGGGATGCAGAACCAAACCGGGCAAAGACACCCAGTGGTGCAGTTTTCTGGGGCTTGTTCTGGGATATTGGCAGGACAAAAGTCCGACTGGTTGGGTTTCTTGCCCACCCGGCATTGGCAAAACCCGAGGAAGTTCTCAATCCTGTGCAAGGTAATACCTTGCCCACAGGGGATGCCCAGACGTCCCTCCCGCACGGGCAGAGTCACCAGCATTCCCTGGAGCTCGCTGCGGGGGGCTGGCAGCTCCCCGTTACAGGAGCTGCTATTCCAAAGTCCCAGCGGGTGTGATCAGGGAACTGCAAGGTCTTGCCCTGGGGAGAAACCAGCCCCGTACAGCCACCGATGGTCCTTTGGCATTTCTTGCAACGGGAGGTGCAGTCCTGGTCAAATTCCACTTTCAGTAACTATAAATAAAACTCTGATTCTGCATCTTTCTGCTTTGGCCAAACTCGCCGTGTGTGGCCCAAGCTGCTCTGCTGGGATGTGTCCACCACCGGCCTGGCCAGGAGGATGTGCAGGGCACAGAGGAGTGTCCAGGGAGCACCGAGGCTGCCCAGAAATCTGGGAAGAACTGGGAGATGGAAAGACACCAGAGAGATTTCCCTGGGTCAAACATGGAGCCCTGGGTGCACGGACTGCTGAGCTGTTTATCTTCTGCTCCGATAAGAGCATACCAAGTGCTGGAATGTGTGGATTTATTTGCAGATGATTAATATTAGCAGCTATATTGCACTTAATGAGGGTAATAATTCAGTGGTAATTTACTGCTGGAAGTTATGAGAAAGCTTTCTCGGAGCCCTGAGGTTAGAGTCAGCGGGGAAAGGCAGCGCAGCCCCCCGGGGCGGAGGGGGCTGGTTCCTGGGAACTCTGCTGGTGGTGGGACCTGCAGGCAGCACGTCCCCCCCACCTGCTTCCCTCCCTCGGACCTGTGCACGGAGCTGCTTCTTGCTTTCAGACAGTTTTGCCAAGGAACCGGGGCTCGTGCAGCCCCGGGTGTGGGTGGGAGCCAGGGGCTGGGATGGAGATGTTGCAGGTGGAGCGGGGCAGCTTTTGTGGTCACTGGAGAGACACTGGTGCTTCCAGGTGGAACTGGGAGGTCCTGAGGGGCTGTTGCTCCATGTAGCTCAGGCTGTGACACTTGCACAGGGGACATCTGAAGTTTGGTGGGGTGTCCTGCCTCGCTGTTTGTCCTTCTCTCCCTTTAGGAGCTTTTGAAATCCGTAGCCTATCCTAGCTAGAGGGGACAGCAGAGATTGGGGCTGCCAGATTCCTACAGGAATGAGGGATGAAGTGGCCATTCATGGAGCATTGGACGTGCCCAGTGTTGTAGGATGCTCTGATCTGCTGGAGGGCTTGGTCCCTGTCAGGTACCCGCAGCGTAACGAGCAGTGTCACCCACAGGGACCACGTGTCACCGCACAGAGCCTGGCTGGAGTGGCGAGATTCCCAGGGCTAGTTATCACCGTTTCCTTCTCGCCCAGGAATGCAGGTCCCAGGCTCGGGCCGGACGCCACGCTCTCACTGGCAGACGTGGCCGAGCCGCCGGCTCCATGGTGCCAGGCGATGGAGACACGGGTCTCACCTGAAAGGGAACCGCCAACTTTGAACACTTCCCAGGCTTCCCCCTTCAGTGCAGGGACAGGCGGTTGGGCTCACCAGCTGGCACAGGGGTCAGTGGCTTTATCCGGGGAGGAATGAGGAACACAATGTCCTAGAGGGAGACAGCGGGATTATTTACAGCACCAAAATAAAGGGTGGAATGCAGAAAGGCGTCGGGAGGTTCAAAGCTGCCCCCGTGTCTCAGCACCATGTGGACGTTTCATACAGGTTATTTCGTGGTGTGAACCTAGAGCTGGGGAGAAGCACCACAACTTTCTGGTTGTCTGCTGGAGGGAATTGCCATGTCCATCTGCCCATGGCCTTCACGACCTGCCATAGCCCTGCAGGAACATCTCCAAAGGCAAGGGAAGGGGTGGTCTGCTGATGAGACAGTGTCCCCTGCACGTGTCTATCAAACAAGCCCGATCACATTGGTGCTGGCCCTTGTCTTCAGGGGTGATATCCTCCCAGGAGAGCCCTGGGCCACAACAGCAGGGCTGGCATGAGCACCCTGTGCAAGTGCATCCCCAAATGGAGGGCTTTGCAGCGTAAAGATGTCCTGGCTTGGGGAGCAGAGCATGTTCTGCTGGTCAGAGTCAACCCTAGCAGCTCTGATGTCCCTCTGGAGCACACCAAGGACCTCCAGAGCAAGCACCACCGCCGAGAAGACCCTGCCCAGCGGAGGGGCAGCCCTCGGAAAGCATCGTGGAGCAGGCATGGGCTGTGCGCTGCGTGGCAGACGCTGGGCTGCTTTTGTCCTTGGCGAAGCGCTGAGGCTGGACGGTGCTCTCCTGACAGCCCTTTTCCCAGCTCTGCCTCCGGTGACCTTGAGCAGGGGCTGTTATCTTATTTGTGGAATAGGTGCGAGATAGCTGCCTTCTCCCGGGGAGCGCTCAGCAAGGTCCCAGGGCCCAGGAGCAGCGCCCAGCGGTGGGGCGAGGGTGGGGAGCACCCCCAGCCCACACCTGCAGTCAAAAATGCCTGGTGTCACGGCAGCTCGGGGCGGTGGGGGCCTCCCGGGATCCCCCCCAGCCCGCAGGCGAGGGTCCCGCTCTCCTGGAATCCCGGCTTGGGGCTGCCTCTGGGCTCTGCCTCCCCCCACCGCTCATTGCATCCCCCTTAGGGCTTTCTGCCCACTCGGTGAATTAGGAGAGTCAACCAAAATGAGTTTGTTTCACACAAACAATTGAATTCCAATAAAGGGAGGTTTTCCAATTTTTTATTTATTTTTTTTCTAAAAAAAGAGGAATCTTTCCCCCCAGAAATGGGGAAGGTGGTGTGTGGAGGAGTCTGGGAGAAGATCAGCAACAGGCAGCTTCTCCCTCCTTGACAGCAGCATTTGTGCAAGGTGGTGCAAAGCTGGGGGGGGGTGTGTGTGTGAAAAGCTGGGGGTGAAAAGCGGACGTGGTCCCAGCGGAGCAGGAGCCATCGCCGTGGTACGTGGCCGCCTGCTCTGTGGCCTTGGGCAACTCATTAAGGGCCAAAATGCTCAAACCTCAGTGATGGGAGATAAGCCGGGAAATAAAACCTCTCATTGTTCAGGGCTCTGAGGTCAATATCTGCAGGAGCACCCAGGTGTTTAAAGCCAGGATGGCTGCGATGGAGGTGCTGTCGCCCCTGGTTAGAGAGATCTGGATCCAGCTTTCAGATGAAAGCGCCGGCAGCCCACTCCTGCTTTTTTTTCAGAAGTTTTAGGCAGGGTGTTGCCGTGCTGCAGGGATGGCCAGGAGCCGGTGGCGTGAGGCCAGGAGCCAGCTCAGGCTGGCTGGAAAGAGTCGGCGGGCAGCGAGCATTTAAAGCTGAATAAATCATTTCAGGCCAGAGGGATGCGATGCCTGGGTGAAATCTGGTGGGAGATTCCCTGCCTTGTGATTCACCCAGGGCTTGCAGGATGGTCCACAGCTCCTGGTCCAGGTCCCTGGCTCCTGGTCTGGTCTGGTTATGTCCCTAGGGATGCTGATGGCCTCATGCAGGCTGTGCTTTGCAACACCCAAGGGTGCTCAGCCAGGACAGCAAGGAGAACTATGTCTGCACCTTCCCCTTGCTGACCATGGTTCACATCTGTCCAGGCTCTGAGGAGCTGCTTGTTCATACAGGACAGTCTGGCCCATCTCAAGCCAAAAGTAAGGGAATTTGGGGGTGGTGAGCTCCTCATTGGGCAGCAGGTAGACATCAGCAGGAGGCTGAAGCTGCTCCTGCTCTCCAGGTGCAGATAGCACCAAATTCCTTAGCAAAGACAACGTCCACCCATAGGAAGCACCACTGCTTGGTCCTATCTTGGTCACCACCGAGTTGCCCACCACCCGTGCCTGGCCTTGGGCTGGCCCTTTGCCCAGGGAGCCATCCCATCCCGGTGAAACCCATCCTTCATGGACTTTTCCGTATTGCTTTTGCTGCCGTTACTCCTGCCCATCCCCTGCCCGTGCACGGGACCCTCGCCAAGGCTCTCGGCGTTTCTGGAGGGCTTTGCAAAATGCACATGGACTGCAGTGAGGGATGGAAAACCCTCCAAGCAGAGCACTGCCATACCTGGTGCCCCACGGGACCACGGAGCAGCCCCCTGCCAGGCTGGCTGGAACAAACACCCCCCCCAGTCCCATCAGATTGCACTTTGCTGCTGTCCCTCACCCGGCGGGGGGACGCCCGGGGCTCGGGCTGGCTGCTGACTTCAGCAGGTACCTCAGCTGACTGGGGGACCGGCCACAGCCCCTAATCCTCTCTACGTGCTGGCTCGCAGACCGGCCGTGTCCCCCAGCCCCGCTGCTCGCAGCCCCCGGGGGCCAGGCAGAGCCCTGTGGCCCCGCACGACCCCGCTCGGGGACACGGTGACAAAATCTCCCGTGCGGTGGGTTTGAAGGAGAAGCATCAATCTTTGCTGTGAGCAGATGGAGAGTGAAGCAGAGGGTGAGGGGACGGCGTCCACTCCCACCTGACTCTGCTCCAAGCAGGGGCTGAACATGTCTCCCTGGCAGTGGGGGGGACAACAGTGACACAAATCCGATTAGTGTCACCTGCAGCGAGTTCACTGCTGGTCGGTTGAGGTGGAATAATGGGGCAATGATTGAGGAGACAAAGAATAGTCATTGAAATAATTAATAGCATCAGCAGTGCTCGTGTGTGGCAGAGCAAGGGATGCCATCCCTGCGGGATGCTCCGGCCTCGCTCTGTGCCCAGCCCCATCCCACGATGCCAAACCCTTCATTAATGAGCAAATGGGACCCGCACGGGGCTGGGGCTGCCCCCGGCGAGAGGGACCGGGCATGGCCAAGCATGGCACGTGTGGCCAGCAAAAACTTGGGCTGGGATGCTCTCCAGGGAGTTGCAGACCCGCTGCCCGGTGGCACCGGGGGGCAGAGGCAAGGCTTTGCCTGATGCCACGATCTTATTTTTCATGTTTGCAGCTCCTGAGAGGTTACCTGCAGCTTTGAACCTCTGGGGGTCATCGTGTTCGGAGGAGCGTTGGTTGCTCTCAATCCCAGCTCCAGGTTAAAGGAGCTCCTCCTTTGGAAGAGGAAAGCTTGACTTTCTTTAACATCTGCTCTGCGGATTTTAAGTGACTTCATTTTAATGCTCACAAGTTGAGGCAGGGAATTTAATCCCGGCCAGCTCCGGGTGCCGCGGGCTGGGGTGGAGGGATGCTGGTGGCTGTCCCCGGGGCACCGGGATGTTCCCGTGGGCTGCGGAGGAGCCTCCATGGGTCAGCCCACCTGATGAGAGGTGGTTTGCAAGGCAAATCCCCGGGCTCGAACCAGACTCCCCACACCTGGAGCCAGTCAGAACACAACCGGTCTGGTCCCGGGAGATAAAACGGTGCATTTTTGGAGCACCTGGGATGGCGGAGGGTGGGAGAGCTGTTAGGAGTCATTAAACCTTGGAAGCACTGAAGCAAACTGCAGTCAAGGACTCGGAGTGAGTGTCAGGGGCTAATTCTGCAAATCCCGGGGGCAGCCCTCTCCTCTGTAGGTGCCAGAGGGTAGGGATGGTCTCCATCCGGTGCTCAGCATCCTCAGGCTGGGGTTTGAGTGATTTTTGTGCGGAGATTCGATCAGTGAAGGGAAACCTGTGAAGGCAGAGGTGCAGCCTGGCCGAGCGAAGCGCTGAGCCCAGCACCACGGCTGGAAAGTATCTTGGACTCATTAAATAGGGCCGTGTGGGGTAGGAGAGCGGGAGGGGGGAGCTCAGGTTGGTTTGGTTTCTGGACTATCCCTGTGGGGCAGTTCCCCCCCGGGGTGAGCTGGTACCGCCGGCTTCACAGGAACTCACTGAGTCACGCAAAGGCAAATATTTTTCCCCTTTGATTTTCACCCTGAGAAAATCTCGAGCTGACCTTGTTAATCCTACACGTCCCAAACCTCCCCCGTGTCCTTTATCACCTCTCTGCCGGGGGATAGTGTTACCAGCTTAGCACCTCTGGACTCTCCTTCCAGCATCCTGCCTGGCACTGTGCCACCCCCCCCATCCTCCAGTCTCCCCATCTTCCTGGAGGGACAATTCCTGAGCTGACCCCAAACATCCCAGGGCTGTTGGGTTGGCAGGACCACACCAGTGATCCTACCCAGGAGGGATGGTGGGAGAAGAAAGGCTGGATGGTTATGGGGAGGCTCCAGACTGGTGCTGCACATCTGGAGGTGGGTTATCCAGGATCTCTATAGGGTGATGATGCCACTAGAGATCCTGCCAGCTCCCAAGGATGCAATCTCTTATGCAGCCTTAATTCCTGTGTCTGGAATGATGCTCCATGGCCACGCAAGTGCTCAGGTCCTGCTATTCTCCATCCCCCTGAGTTCAAGCCCAGCATCTTAGAGTCAAGGGCTCTGGAGCGAGCTGTGCCTGCGGTCCAAGGTCTGACCCCAGCTTGGCTGGGTGCTGTGACACGCTCCTGACCTTGGCATCCTGCTCTGCAGACAGACCCTGAGCCATGCCAGCAGCTCCTGCCTGGCTCCAGCTCCTGCTTGTGGGCTTCGGCACCCGCAGCAGCCCTGGGCACACGCCAGCGGCTGCCCAGCCCTGGCCGAGGGAGCACCCACTCCACCCAGTGCATTTATTTGACCTGCTCAGCTCTGGGTGTCCAAATTGCTGCTCGCTGGAGTAAAGCGGATTGAGTTTGCATCCGCCTCCAGCACTGAGAGCCGCTGGAGAAAGGGTGGAATTAGAAAGAATATCACTACAGACAGGGATGAACACCCGCCGTCCAAACAAACCAGCCGAGCGCGTTGGCTGATGCTCACTCCGACTGCGCCGGGATGGGGGCTGCATCCCACGGGAGATGCTGAGCACGAGGGGGGCTCCAGCTTGTCCTGCTGCCTTGGGGATACAGGGGGAAGGGGCGTGGGGAGCTCAGGGAGGAAATAGTTAATGCCCCTTTCCTCCCAATATTAAGGGACAAATCCTCTCCCACGGCGTGGTGCCCAAATAAACAGGCTGAGCCTTGCGTAAGGAGGAGGGTGGGAAGATCTCTGCGTGCCTCTCCGGAGCCTGGCAGGCTCCTTACAGCACTGCGGCCCCCCGCGCCCCCTGTGCCAAGCTCTTGCTCAGGTTTCACCCTGCCCGCACGTACCCTCTGGCCCCATGTCTTGCCACTGTCACAGATGGGTCCTGTCCCCAGCCTGTGTCACTGCTCGGTGGTCCTGGGTGGGGACCAGCCACAAAGGGGCTGTTGCTCACGGAAGCATCTGGGTGATGCCGAGGCAGAGACCCCACAGCCCCTGGGAAGCTCTGCGGGACCAGTGGGGTCGGTGTGGATGGGTCTGGGGAAGGGTGGCGAGAGGGCAGAAGGTCCCATGGAGACCTGCCCAGGTAGCCACGGGACAGGGTGTCCAGCTGGGGGTCTCCCTGGGTCCCTCCAGCCCTATGGCTCTGCAGCAGGCAGGGAGCTACAGCCCCAGGGATGCAGGGAAGGTGGCACAGGGTGGCCACGGCCACCTCTCTGTCCGGCTCCAGCTTCTCGAAGGTGCCCGAGCCAGAGAGGGATGGATGCAAGAAGGGAAGCAGCCACCGGGCTCGGCTCCCATCGGGCTCCCTCTGCCGACAGCCGCCCCGGCCAGGCCCCCACGCCACCACCGCACACCCGCTTTGCACAATGGCCCAGACGCCTCCTCTCGCCCCTGACCCAAAATTTCCACTGGAAAAAAAAAATAATTCAGTCCCAAAATGCATCCTCCTGCCCCCAGAAGCACAGGCTCAGAGGTGCTGGCCTTGCCAGAGGAAAGTCCAGGGGGGAGCAGAAGAGCCCGGAGCCCCCACCCCATCCTCCTGCTGCCGGACCACAGGAGCGTTTGGCCACACACATATATAAATAAAATGAAATATTTAATCTCCTTTTTTTTCTAAAAAAATTATCCCTGACAAAGTGCTTTACTGAGGACCCTCACCAGTGAGGCAGGAGGTGGAGGGTGTTTGGTGGGGGATGTGCGTGAGAGCAGGGGAAACTGAGGCACGGAATGGTTACATCCGCAGCGGCTGACCCCGGGAGGGGACCCGGCTGCTCTCGGACCTGTGCCGTGGCCACCAGCCCCAGGACAGCTCGTACGCACCGCGAGCACCGTGGGGGCCACCCATCCACGCACCGGAAAGGGTCACCCGTGGGGACAAGGTCATGGTCTCTGGAAAGGCATCAGCAGCAGTGCCCGGCTCCCTGGCACCGTCACCGCAGGGGGGTCACTCGCTCGGGTGCCGGATGGCAGCGGATCGAGGGGGATGGGGCCACCGTGACGCAGCGGTGATTTGGGAGGCTGCTGGTTTGGGAGAGCAGCTCCGGAGACGTGGGAAGCAGCAAGCCCCGGGATGCGCAGGCACCTGCATCAAGTGGTGGCCATCCCGTGTCCCGGCTTGGCCAACCTCTGCGGCCGGACTGGGGCGGGCAGGGGGCATGGACCCTCCTGGGCATCGTGAGGTCCATCACACTCGGGCCATGCTCATGCCGTACAGCCCGGAGCGCGGTGCGTGCCCAGGGTCAGCAGCAGCTCTTCTTGGGCTTGTCGTTGGGAGTGAGTTTGATGGAGTCGGTTAAATAACTCTCAAAAATTCCTTTATACTGGGGAAAAAAAAAGAGAAGAGAAAGGGTGAGCGATGTCAGATCAGAGCCAGCTTAGGACTGAAGGACTAGGGAGTGCAGGTTCAGTCCCAATTTGTGATTAAAGACAAAATCCAGGGAAAAGCCGTCCTGGTTCAGCCGAGGAGCGGGTCCACCCGACCTGTGTGGCTTGGGCTCATGAATGTCCCCATGGGCTGGCCACTAGAGGACAGTGCTGGCGCGCTGTGTGGTGCCGCACGCCCTGTCCCTGTCACCACGGGCAGAGAGAAGTAGCAGCTCTTACTCTTTTCTAACTTGTTTTAGATCTGTTTTAAGAAATCAAATGTGAACAGATGTTCAGCAGCAGGAGGTGGGCTCTGGGGGTCTGGGGACATCAGCTGAGTCCAGCTCCCATGGGATGATGCCCTGCTGCCGCCCCAGGAGCGATGCTCACCGTCGTTAGTGCCTGCTTTGCCAGCGTCTCAAAAGCCTCCGCAACGTTGATGTTGTTCTTGGCGCTGACTTCAAAATAAGGGATGTCTTTCTCCTTGCACCAGGCTGAGGCAGTCTCCTTGGGCACCTGCGTGGGAAAGGAGGATGGAGCCACAGCACAGTCCCGCGTGAGGCTGCCCGGAGCTGCTGGAGAGGTGGTGGAGGGGACCCTCCTGGCCCACCCGGGATGCTGGCAGCGCAGGCAGCTCTCTGAGAGGCTGAATTCCTGCTGCCTTCAGTGGGGACAATCTCTGCTCTGAAGGGCAGCGGGGGGGATGCTGCTTCTGCCTCCAAGGGGCACGGGGGAGGCAGCTCCTTGCCTGGGAGCCCTGGTTTCCACACGACTGTGGGCAGAAGGATGGCTCTGGAGGCAAAGGAGCAGCGCTCATAAGCTGCTGGGGCACTAAGGCATCCCAATCCACACACCCCAGTCTCCTCCACCCTTACCTGCCGATCGCAGAGGTCTATTTTGTTCCCCAGCACGACCATGGGGAAATCTTGCTCCCTTGGAATGACCTTATCCAGGAAGTCATCCCGCCAGTTGTCCAGGGCCTCAAAGGACTCCCTGTCTGTCACGTCAAAGGCCAGCATGCAGCCGTCCGAGCCTTTGTAAAAGGTCGAGACCATGGACCGGAATCTCTCCTGTCCCCCCGTGTCCCAGATCTAGGGCAGAGAAGGACACGGGTACAGACACACGACACGAGCCCTGCACCTCATGGCACCAGTAGGCATTTGGGGACAGCAGGACAGGGTGGGACACAGGTGCCGGGATGGGCACCCCGGGCAGTCCCAGCCCCTCTCACCTGCAGTTTCAGGGGGGTGTTGTCCACCGCGAGGACTTTGGTCAGGATGCTGGCCCCCAGCGTGGTGCGATAGTCTTCGTAAAACCTCTTGTGCACGTACTGGTGCAGGAGGGAGGTTTTGCCCACGCTGGCGGGAGGGAAGGGACACGGGTGAGGGTCTGCCCTGCAAAGCTGGGCTCAGGGGGGTCGGTCACAGCAAGGATGGGGGCTGCACAGCCCAAGGCTCCCGGGCCAGCGCACACGTGGGACTTCCCTCCCATCGCCAGCACCGCTCCTTACCCCAGAGCTCCTATGATAATTATCTTCAGATCCACCTTCTTGCTGGCATCCATGGACGGGCCCTGTGGGATGAGGCGGGGGGTCACTTGGCTGCGGGGATGGGACCGGTTCCCGGTGATCCCCGCGGCAGTGCTGGAGGTGTGGGAGCAGCCATTGCTCCCCATGGCTTTTCCCCGCTCCCACCCCGGCCGTGTCCTCACCATGGCAGCACCGTGGCCGTGCCGGGCCAGCACCCTGCTGCTCAGGTGTCCTGGCGGTGGTGGTGGGGGCAGAAAGCCCTGTGAGCAGCCTGGCCCACGTCACCTCCTGGGACTGGCTCCTGAGGTGCCGATGCACGTCCAGACACGCCAGCGCGCTGCACCACTAAAAGCTGCTCTCAACAACTTCCCTGCCTCTCCCTCTCCCTCTCCAGTGCAATCCCTCCCCCTAAACCTGGCATAAATCGGGGGTTCTAGGGAAAATTACATTTATTACAGACCACAGCCATCTGGACGTTTCTGGGTGCCCCAAGCACAGCCCAGGGATGCCACCCAGCCTGGGAGCACCCCAAAAAGCTCCTCGCAGTCTGCATCCCCAACGCGTCCTGGTGTCCCCACGTGCTCTGTGCGTGGCCATCTCGAGGAAGGAGCCCCGAGAACCTCCAGCAGACCCCCTCCCCGGGAAGGAACGAGCATCTCCAGCCACGGCACAGCTGGAAACACTTACTGACAGCCTCTTCTCCGCATTTTTCCCTGATGCGCTGGCCGGCCCTGCGCCGTTCCCCCTTGGCACATCGCCCCTGCCAGGGCGGCTCTTGGCTGTGGGGTCCAGGCTCTCCCGCACCCCCTCCGCCACCCCAGCACCCTCAGCACAGGCAGAGCCTCATGCCTCAGCATGCACAAAATTTCCAGTCCTTTTCCCAGCACCGCAGTGCTTTCTCAGGAGCCAGGCAGTTTTAAACTCAAAATGGAGTTTCCCAAGCTTTTTGCCTGCCAGTTATTGCTCCGGGGGGGTCTCCTGCTGGGCCATGGTCTCGGCTGCGGCACACTCACCTGCCGGGGCATCCGTCTGCTGGGCGGCCAAGGCTCTGGGCTCCGTTCCAGCCGCCGTCCTGGGGAGGGAAAACGTAGGAGAGGAGTATCCAGGAAAAGGCGGCCGTCCCCGGCGCTGATTCCTGCCTGCCCGCCGCCCGGAGAAGGCGGCTGCGGGGCCCCGTGCCGTGACATCAGCAGAAAGGGGCTGAGATCCTGCCAGAGCTGGCGGAGGAGCCACGGGCGGGTGCTGGGATGTCAGGGCATTTCCCTCAGCTCCGGAGCTCTGCTGAGAGTTCCCCAGCTCAGGGTTTGATAGGGGAAAGAGAACAAGGTCCCCTCCTCTGCTGGGGTTTGGGATTGACTTTTGGCCTCTTCTCTTGCTCAGGATCCCCCCCGGGACCGTTTACCCACCTCCCTGGGACCCCTTATCTGCATTCCTGCCAGGGGATTATTTAGGGCTGAGGATAAAAGCAGCATCTCCAGGGCCCACGGGAGCCACCCTGGACTTTGCTCTGGCAGCTCTGATAACGTGGGGCAGGAAAAGCCGCTTTGGGAGCTGGGGACAGAAGGGGGGACGGTGGCAGGAGCGGAAGGGCAGGGGTCCCTTTGAGGGGGCTGTGGGCTCTGTGGGGCTGCGTCTCCTTTGGCAGGCAGGAGGAGAGGGGCAGGGTGGGAAGCAGGAGCATTTGCAGCTCCCTCACCCTGAATAACAACTGCCGGTG
>JAOXNH010000013.1:5026364-5038654 GCA_028566575.1 Bartramia longicauda
GGGGGGGTGGGGGCTGGGGCTGGGGAAGGGTCTGTACGGGAGGGAAGGAGGGATGGGTGCCTTGATTTTATAGCTGCAACGTCAGACCACGGCTTGCAAGTGGCGAGACCAATCTCTGGTTGATGTGGAGCAGCGTGAAGCTCAATGGGACCATTCTGGTTGATTGCCACCAGGGCTGGCTGCCTCTCTCTGTCCCACCCAGGACCTCTGGCGCTTTGCGGGGTGTCACACCGGCCACCGAGACGCCTGGCAGGGAGGATGAGCACTTGTGAGTGGTGAGTACAGCGTCCCGGGGCTGAAGAACCTCAGGTAGACCCTTTGCACCCCCTTGCAGCGGGGGGAACGCTCTAAGATGGGAGGATGACCCCACTCTGGGCACCTTTCCGCTCGGTTTCTCGGTCCTCGCCTGGCCGTGCTCTGGCCGTGGGGATGCTGCGCCGTGGGGATGCTGTGCCGTGGGGATGCTGCAGCCCCTGTCTCTGGTGACACTGCTCCTGCTTTTTGCTGCTCTGGGGACAATTCCACGTTGTCACTGGATGGCCGTGCTCGGCAGACACACAGGCGCCAGTGGCAGAAATGGCTTGTGATTTTTGGCAGCAGCCATATTCATAGCTTCTCCCTTCCTGCGCACCCCCCCGCTGGCGGTGAGGCTTTCGAAAACTCTGCTTAAAACGGGCACCCCAAAAAAAAATAGAAGTGCAAGGAGCACTAGTCATTTTTGAAAATAAAGCCCCAGATTTTGGGGCACGTTGCCTTAAAGAGAAAAAGCAAAACCAAAATACTGTACCAGCAAACCTTGGTCTAAAAGCTGCTCTGAAGCAATGGCGGCCAAACACTGCCGGAAAGATTTAAAGTCATTTTGATTGTTTCTTTCACTTTGACAAAATATTTTCCTCCTGTTCAGGTGGGTGCTTGTGGTCATCTCAGCTGTCAGCCTGATCCTACACGCTCTCCTCTTGCTGACACTATACATCATGCTCAGCAGGAAAATAGGTAATTTACTCTCTCCTCATTCTTGCTCGTGATTGTCCCATTTAGAGAAAGGTTTTTCCCCTGAGCCTGGGGAAGTTTGTGAGGCAAAACCAAATCCTTGGTCTGGGTCTGGTTCCCGGGGAATGAGAGCTGATGGAGCCAATGGGGGTGAGGGTGGGAGCCGGGCACCCCAGGGACCCACCGGACCCCTGGGTGGGACAGGGATGGGGATGGGTCGGGGCAGGGACTGACACGGGCATCGCTGCCCTGTGCTGGGGGCCGGGCTGCGGCCGGGGGCTGCTCCGACAGCCGCTGCGTGTGGCGTGGGCAGCACAGGGCAGGGTTAGACAGCATTTTGCTGTTTTGAAAACATTTTCTTTTATTGCTCGGGTTAGTAAAGTGGTGGAAAAACACCATCAGGACCCATTTGCAAAATATTAACTCGGATGAAGCTACTGTTTCCGGCAGGAAAATCTTTCCCCCAAAACGTCTGCCCACATTTTTGGGTAATAACCCACACAACCAAGCTCTGCTTGGCCCCGCGGGTCGAACCCTTTTCAAACTTGCACGGGAAGAGGCCCCGATGGCGTGATTTAACGCTGGGGCCTTTGGTTGAGGGAGGACGGGGCACGCACTTAACCATCTCAGTAAATGAATTGGTAGATATTTGCCTGCTCCAAGACATGACAATAATTATTGCCAGCACAGAACTGGCTTTGCTGGGGGGCAGTGCTGGGGTTCAGGGAGCGGGGGGGGTGTCCGTATGGCACGGTGTGTGGGATTGTTGGGACACAGCCGGGGTCTCGGGCTGGAGCAAGGCACTAACTGAACTCTCGGTTGCAGCCAGCCATTCCCGCGGGGAGAGGGCCAGCAGTAGCCCCCTGGCACAGCCTCAGCAGGCGCCCACCCCCTCGGTGGGAGGGGAAGCAGCGCAGAGACCGACCTACACTGGTAAGAGGGGATCCTACAGCAACGGGGATTTGTCCTGGCACGTGAATATAAAGGTGTGGTATTGCATTTGTGCAATCCCTGCTTCCTTAGCCCTCTGTGAGGAGCCTCACCGGCTGTTTCTGGGGTGGGAGAGGGGGCAAGCGGCCGGGAGAAGGGCAGGCACAACAGCCAATGGCAATTCCAGCATCCTCCTGCCTCCCTGGGCTTTCCCTGCCCCATTCCCCACGGGCAGGTGGGTGACGAGGGGAGGGATTACTCCGATGCCCTTTGGATTTTCCATTTCCACCCTCCCTCGAGTGCTGTTTGCTTTTTCTCCCTGGTCATTTTTTTTTCCCTTTAACCCCCCAAGTAGCGATGGTGGTGGTAACGTTTCCTGTTTTTAAGGGGACAGTGACACGTCTTCAGAGACCTCGGAGGACTCGGACAGCAGCCCTTCCAGCCCGCAGGTACGGCCATGGGCAGACTTTTTCCAAGACCAACCCCAGCCGCAGCGGTGGAGCTGACGGTGCCGTGTCCCCACGGCTCCTGCCCGCCTGGAGACCCACAGAGCATCAATTTTTGGGGGGCAAATGCATTGAAACACATTGAAACACCAGCATGAGGTATTTCAGTGAGGCTCAATGGGGCCGGGGTGATGGTTGTCACCTGCCATATGCGACGTTCCCCATTTAGAGGGGAACATCCCCAGGGGGCAGGGGGGCACAACCCAGGCACCTTGAGCAGCTCCGCACCTTTGTGTGGGTTCAAGGGCAAAGCCACCCCAGGTGGATGCTGGTGTCTGACCTGGCGTTCATATCTGCTTCTCCAGGGCCCACGCTCACCAGAAAACCTCAATTACACGTCCCTGGTCTTCCCAGGGAAAGGCCGTGGTCCAGGCTCTGCCGGGGACTACGAGAACATGAAGTCTGGGGTGGACTATGTCAACGTGGACCCGAAGAAGAGGAAAGTGGATTTCTGGCCCTGCTCCAGCCCCGTAGCATCCAAGTCCATCGAGTACTCGGAGGTGAAGCTGTGACTCCCGGGATGCTGCTGGCAGGATTGGGGCTCAGACTGCTGCTGGGACGGGCAGATTCCCGGAGCCCCCGGCAGCCGTGGGACCAGGATTTCCCCTTCCCCTTCCCCTCGGTCAGTGCCTGGCACTGCCTGATGCCTGATGGCTTTTATTCCTTGTAACACTGGAACCCGCCAATACAATCTGCTTGGTATTTTGCTTAAATGCATCACTGTTCCTGAAGGCTGCTGGGCGCGGGATGGCACAGGGAAGCGTTTCTCCTGCCCAGGCTGGAACGTGCTCTCCAGTTCTGTCGGATGGCTCTTTTTCTCGTTTCATGAGAGCAAATGAAACTTCCCCCCCTGTCCCTCAAAATGTGATGTAGTTCAGGGAGGGCAACATTGGTCTTTAAAATATCCACCCAAACTGGCTGGTGTCTCCTCTGCATGATGCTTTCTTTGCTGATGGCTGTCATGAAATACTTTTAAATACAGTTTCTCCACAGGCTTTGCCCTCGCTGCCCAATAAGCCCTGATTCATCGTCCTCCCCCGTGCTCTTTTCCTTTGATGTTAAAAGTCTTTCCAAGTCCCCGTCGCCCTCAGAGCTGTCACTGGGACTGGGGTGGCCACGAGGGTGGCTTGACCCCCAGTCGTGCATCAGGGGGATGCCAGGGCCAGGGAAGGAGGGTGGCCCTGCCAGGGAGCTCCCTCCCCAGCTGAAAGCCATAGGCATCAGCCCAGCTGGAAAAGGGCCGGGGGCTTCCTAGGGGATTTATATGCTCCCTCCTCAGCTGGAGGAGGCTGCTGGTCCCTCTGGGCTGTGAGGGGCCCAGCACTGGACCACAGGTCTCCATATGAGTGTAGGTAAGTCAAATCCCTCTGTGCCGTGTGGGGAGGGATGATATCCCCTGTCTCCCACCTTCTGCTTTTCCTGCTTTATCCCTGCACCAAATTCCCTGGGTGCAGGAGTTGGGATCTCCCCACCTGAGTGATGCCTGCACCCAGCAGAGCTGCAGAGGATGGGGGGGTCAGTGCCCTGGGCTGGGACACATGCCACTGTCCCCACTGTGATTTCCCACCAGGTTGCATGTTTTCCTTAACTATTGGTTTGATTTCCTGGGGATTCGTGGTCCAGCACTGTCATTTTCTCTAACAAAACTGAGCTGAGGGCTCTCCAGCTTGCAGAGATAAGCTTGGGATTGTGAAGGGAATATGCTCAAAGGCTGTTATCTTCTCCGAGGTGCTGTGTCCCCTGCCTGCCAGTGATTACATCTGCCAGGTCACCTTCATGCTCCTGGGATCCGGGAGAACCGGTGCCCATGGCTGGTGCTCCCTGTCCTTGCTCTGCCACAGCAAATCACTGCTGCAAACGGAGCTGGCTCCTTCCCGTCACTCTGCAGCTTGTTACCCATGATTTTATGAGAAATAAACCTCCCAAGTGCTGGGAAGGGGAGCTGTGCAATCGCTGGGAGCTCTGTTTGGGGGATAAGAGCTGCTGCTTCCCAGGGATGGAGCTGCCCCAAGCGCATCTCAGATCGGCTCAGCAGGGATGGGCTTTAATGAAAGGTTGTGAGAGCGATTGATTGGGTATCGATCCCGGAGGGGTCAGGCACTCCTCACTCCTGGTTTTATGACCTTGTTGTGCAGATTGGGCACATGAAGGAAAACGTGCAAAACCCCAAACCATCTCCGGGAAACACCCCTGAAGGCCAGGAGAGATGTGTTTATGGAACTGCAAAACCCAGATAGTGAGAGCTTCTGGAAAAACTGATTAAAATGCTTGGTGATTAAAAAGTGAAAATAATTTAAGAGTTAAAAACAATTTATTCTTAATGTCTTATTTTTACAGATTTAGCCTGTGGTAACAGAGGGATTAATGCACCTTTCTTGTGGGGAATTCAGTGCCTTCGGTGCTTCCTGGGGCACTTGTCCATCGCCCATCAGCAGCTTTTGAGTCCGACTCCCAGAGCAAAGGGATGCTCTTTCCTGCCTCCCTCCTGCTTTTTTCTTCAGTTAAACAGCTTCTGGGAGAGTCACAACAGGCAGGGAGAAGGGCAGGGACCAGGATGGCGCTGCAAGGGCATGGCTCACCTCCAGCCACTCCTCCTCTGTGCTCCCAGCTCCCCAGAGCCATCCCTGAGCCCCGGGTGGTTTCAGCACTCTGATCCCTGCTAAATACCACAAAAGCAGCAGCAATTTGAGAGCAGATTTAATGGGATGCAGCAGCTGCTGAGCAGCAGCAGGGGCTGTGAGCAAAGCCGATGGAGAGTGTCGGGGTGCGGAGGGAGGGAGGGAGGCAGGATGTGCCTGGGCAAGCTGGAGCTGGGCCTGGGCTACTGCCAGCAGCTCGGTGGTGGTGTCCGTGTTGTGTTTCAGATGTTCACACCAGCGCGGTGCGATGCCGCTGTGCGGTAGCAGGACGGCTGTGCATGACAGGAGGGGACATTTCTGCCCTGTGGCTTTGGCTCCATCCCTGTCCCCTGGGGAGGTGGGCAGGGGGTCCGGCCCCAGAGCTGCCTGTCTGCAGAGGGCAATGCCAGGGAGGGAAGGGAGGGAGCCTGTGCTGTGCCCCAGGGCGCAGGAAATCTGTATCTGGCTTCTCTGCTCTGCCAGCAAAGCCCCGAGGATGGGAGATGAGGGACTTGCTCGCAGGCAGCTCTCGAGCAGGTGTAGCCACGTTGCCTGCTGCTGCGCTCGGGCTGCTTTGCTGGCATCTGTGAAACACCCAGAGCTCGGGTCCCTCAGGGAAGATGTGCTGGTGCAGCATCCCTGGTGGATACCTGGGCTGTGAGGTGTTCCTGAAGCCTCTTAAGATTCCTAATGTCCGAGGGAGGAGGATGCTGATGGGGGCTCTGTCCATCTCCCCCGATGCTCCCAGCAGTAGCGCCCACACGAGGGCAGGATGGACGGTGATGCTTTCTGCGTCAAGCACACAGCTTTCTGCAAAATGAGGTGCCATCAGGTGGGAAGAGACACGTCTGCAGTGACAATATTTGTGGTGTCACATCCTCCGTGGAGGGATGTGCCCGTGGACCGGCCACCACCGCAGCCTAGAGCGTGCCCGACTCTGTCACCACCTCCTCGCAGGGTGGGTAGAGGTCCTTGGCGCTGCCCCCGTGCAGGGGGAGGCCGGTGGGGCTGGCGTGGTGGCTGTGGCTCAGGATGGTGGTTTTCCTGCTGCAGAGGCTGCCGGTGGAGGGCTGTCTGCGCAGCCTGGGCCGGGGGCCACCCCAGCAGGACAGGCAGCGAGCCGCGTCCTGCAGCAAGTGCCCACTGAAGAACATGTAAATCCAGGGGTTGCAGCAGCTGCTGAGGCTGGCCAGCAGCATGGTGATGGTGAAAGCCACGTTGGTGGACTCTGGGAAGGCAAAAGAGAGAGATGAAACATCCACCAGGCTGGGCAGGATCCCACTGTACAATGGGCAGGATTTTGGGGGGTCTTTCCATCTCAGCCACGTGCCTTTTGTCCCATCCCATCTGACTGGCATTTCTTGGGGCAGGAGAGTTTGCAGCGTGGCAGGCGGAGCTGGGCTCTGCCCTTGGCTGAGGTTTGCAGGTGGGTGCTGTGCTGTAATGGGGATGTGCTGGGAGGTGAGACCCAGCAGCTTTTGGACCTACCTTCACCCCGTTTTCTGGCCAAAGCACCTTCCAGAGGCCTTTCAATCTCGGATAAATTTCCTTCTACCCACGGACAGGCTAGGAGAGCTACTGAAAATTTCCAGAAAAAGTCAACCTTTGAAATCAGAAATCCACTTCTGAAGCCTCGGCAGCTGGCTCAGCAAAAGCCTGAGGGCCACTCAATGCTCCACGTGAAGGACCTGCTCCAGCAGCATGGCAAAGCCATCCCAGCAGAGAATGGGGGCAGCTGGCACAGTTAAAACCTTCCCTGCACCCAGGTACCAAGTGCGAGCTCCGTACAGGAGCTCCTGAAGCAAATTCCCACATGAGGGCAGAGACACACATAGGAACAATGTCCCCACAACACCTTCATGCATCCCTACAGGTGAATGTCAGAAGCTGTTGCTTTTCTGGTGAAAGTGGTGATCTGACTCCATAAACTGCTTTCTATAAATACCACTGGGGAGCTGATCTGTGGCCTTCCTGTGATTTTTAAAATAACAGACAGATTTTGTTTGTTAAAAATGCAATGGGCACACTCTGTGCCTGCTCTGGGCTGCAGCCCACCATCCCCACCACTACTCACCATCATCAGGAGCATCCTCGTCCCACACTGACCACATCTGCATGCTGAAAAAGGGTGCCCAGCAGGCAATGTAGGCCACCACGATGACAAAGGTCATCTTCACCGTGCGGATCTTGGCCCGGGAGATGGTCCGCACGCTGCTCACCCGTGAATGCTGCCCGCTGGGGCATTGCCCGCTCTTCCCAGAGGAGCAGGGAGCAGGAGGGGCAGCCACCGTGGGTCCCCTCGTGCCATGGCCACCGCTCTGGGTCTTGCCCTTCAGGTTCTTGCAGATCTCGTAGCAGATGAGGCTGTAGCAGACGGTGAGGATGCCGACGGGCAGGATGAAGATGCACAGTGTGGTCCAGGTGATGTAGGCTCGGGCTCCCCAGGGGTACCTGAAGTCCGCCCAGCAGTCCAACACCCCCGAGCCCTGACGCACCTCCCGCAGGGAGAAGATGAAGATCTGGGGCAGGCTGAGCAGGCAGCTGAGCAGCCACGTCGCCCCGATCATCACGTAGGCCTGTCGGCTGGGCTGCTGCAGGGTGCGCAGCGGGTGGCACACGGCCATGTAGCGGTCCAGGGTCATCACGATGAGCATGTAGGTGGAGGCGAACATGCTCAGCACCTGCAGGTACTTGACTGCCCTGCAGAGCGGGTCCGGCCCCAGGAAGCGGTACGTCACCTCCCAGATCATCTGCGGCAGCACCTGGAAGAGCGCGACGCCCAGGTCGGTCAGCCCCAGGTGCAAGATGAAGAGGTGCATCCGGCTCATCTTCTTCCTCAGGCGGTACATGGCCAGCAGCACCCCCACGTTGCCTAGAGTCGCGACAGCCAGGATGGTGGCCAGCACCCCGATCTCTGCCTTGGCCAGCTCCTCATCCCGGGTGTGCAAGAGGGTCAGGTTGGGGTCCCCTGCCAGGGTTTGGGGGCTCAGAAGCCCCTGGCTGTGCCCAGGCCAGCTGTGATGAGTGCCGTTCCAGCCCCAGCCTGGCTCCATCCCTCCGGGAAGCCCTGGAGGAGCACAGGCAGCTAAAATGCTCCTCTCTGGTGGCCTGTTAAACCCTTCCCCACCTCCCCAGGGCTGAGCTCTGTGGGTCAGTGCTGCCCCTAACCACTGCTACACCGGCTCCTCTGCCCCCAGCCAGGGGATCTGGACATCCTGTGGTCCCCCCCACTGGCACAGGTTGTCACCTCCTCTCCCCTGTGCTCCTCAGGGTCACACTAACCCTGTGCCGAGCAGCTGCAATTCCCCTCTCTGGCTGGGCTGCTCCATGCGAATATTCCTGATAAGCAAAGATGTGCAAGAGCCCTTGATTCAGTCCTTGATCTTCCTCTTGCCTGCACTAAACATTCCCAAATCCCTGTTTCTCCCTGGAGTGCTCATCTTGTGCATCCTCTCTTCCCCCTGCGCTGGTAAATTGAAGGGAGAAGGGGACTCCTCTTTGTTGCTTCTTTCTGCTGCAGCAAAAATAACAGAAAAAGCTACAGAGGCTGCATCTCTTTGGCCTTTTCCTTCCAAGAATAGCCAGAGCCAGGCGAGCGGTGTCCGAGCGTCCGTGTTTCTGCGGGAAGCAGGGTGTCTGTCTGCCGGCGGTGGCTCTCGGTCGCTGTCACACACGCTGTCCTGTGTGCACGCCTGGCTCTGGGATTTATAGCCTGGCAGCTCCCCTCCCTGGCTGGCCCCAGCCTCCGGGCTCCACCGCACCGGCTGCAGCGGGCAGGGGAGACTCAGTTCCCTTCCTGCCGTTCCCTCTGGAGCTGTGATCCTGGGGTTTTTACCAAATGTGATTTCTGAGCAAGAACCAAAGGCTGGGAATACTCCTGCGCTTCCCTCCTCGTCCCCTGCCTCCCCTCTTCTGCAGCACCTTGGGAGAAGTGAGCTGGAGGGGTCTCTGCAGCCGCAGGCTTCATGCCAGAGGAGTGGAGTGTGAGCCAGAGGAGCAGCCACGAATGGCAGAAACATCCCGAGTCAAAGGACAAACGCACTATAAACTGTGTGGCTGAAAATAGGGATGGAGCTACAGCCGAAACGCTCCCGCGTCTCGCCTGCCTCGGCAGGGCTGGGGCCGGGAGCTTGAGCTCCCCCTCGCCTGCCTCTTCTCCTGATCTTCCCTTCCCACTCTTTTTGGAGCCTTCGGTGTGTTTTCCCACATGGTGTGTGATTCCAAAACATTTTGATTGCATACCTATACAAATACAGCTGTGTCTGGCTGTATATACACAATTTCACTTTTGTTTTGCAACACGAAGGCTTTGGTTTTCCCTTGCTGGCTGCTTAATTCTGTCAATAAGAAATAAAGCCACCCATCTATTTCCAGCGTTTTTTCCTTTCTCTGCTGGGGAAAGAGGGCAGCGGGGAACAAAAGAAACCACCGGCACCGGCTTCTTCCCGGCTCTCATCTGCTGGAGATGGGCTTTGCTGCTCGCAGAGCCCGCTCTGCCTCGGATATTACAATTAAGCTGCCTGCAAGAAGGCTGCTATTTGCTGAGTAAAGATTTGCAGATCACCTCTAATAACCATAAATGAGCGCAGTTTGTACCTAATTAAAAGACATTCATCCTTATAAGAGCCCCTATGGATATAAAGCACCCGTCACGGGAGAGTGCCTGGCTGAGGTGCTGGAGGTAGAGATGGGAACGTATTTGGGTGAATAATGTAATTTTCTGTGTTTGTGATCAGACAGCTGATTTTCTGGAAGATTAATAGAGGGCAGTGCAAGAAAAAAAAAGCCTACAAGGCGTTGAAAAGCTGAGATGAAGGCAGAGATGGAAGGGCAGATTCTGCAGAGAGAAAGAAACATTTGAAGGGTTTTGAGGGCAGACTCGGCTTCTGCTGACACCAGTTTGATTTGGGAGCAATTCCCTCGCAGTCAGAGCTTTTACTCCAGATTTACCTAAATTCAGCTGCGGGGAGAATCCTTCTGCAAAGGCGCTTAGAGGAAAGTGAAGCTATTTCACAAAAGAAGGAAAAATGATCCTTGCAAAATAGAAATTCATTTTCTTTAGAGAGAGAGAGAGAGATTAGCGCGCCAAGGAAATTTTTCAAGTGGATGGATTAAAAAATAAACCCCTTTTCTTTCACTGGTTTCCTAGACGTTTTGACACATCGCTAGCATTGCCAGGGTGGATGTGCTTCAGCAAAACTGGGGCTGGCTTCTCCCACTCGGCAGCTTGGGAATTGTGTGCTCTGGGAACCCTGGGGGGGGGGGTGTGATGGCCCAGCTGTGCCCGGGCATCCCAGCTCCACCCCACCCTACCCCAGCTGTAGATATTTAGGCTGTTTCCCACAATCCCAGCCCTGGGGAGCAGAGCCTGGAGGTGTTGTGGGATGAGGAAGACGCTGCCCTTTTCTGGTAACCCATCTTTTTGTGCTTGGGTGGTTTATGTGCCCGGTGGAGGGAGGATGTGTGTGCAGTGTCACCCTCAGGGCTCTGCCAGCCGGTTGTCACTGCCATGGCCTGACCTGAGCCCTGAAACCCTGTTGTCACACGCTCTGTGTTACCTCCCTTCCCTCCGGCTGCGATGCTGAAGGTGTGGGACCATGTAACTGCGTTTCTAAGCCCTTAATGTTGGGTTTGTCGAGGTGATGCTGTGTTATGGAGCTGATTTCTGGCAGCTGGTGTCATCAATACACCACGAAGCATCGCTCGTGAGATGCTGTTTCTGTTACCAGCATCCCCAGCCCTCGTACTGGAGAGCAGGGGGGTTGTGATTGCTAAATCACTTGGCCGAGGAGCTGGTGACTTTGCTTTGCTGGTAGCTCGCTGCTTAAATAAATAAATGAAGTTTGCTGGCTTGGGTCTATGTGCTGCTTTGGCTCGCTTCTCAACACAAATATTCTATTTGTGGTATGTGATGGTGTTAAGCTTATACTGCTGACAGCACAGAGCGTACTGGGTCCGTCGTTAGCGTCTCATCACCGAGTGCCTCCTGTGGCTCAGGTCAGGAAAAAGCAAGTTTGGGTCGTGTTGGGCTGGTTCAGACACTGTAAAATGAATGGTGTTGCAACTGCTTTAGAGCAGCTTGGGATCATCTCCTTGGAAAGTCTGAGGGCAGGAATGAGGGCTGGGAGTTCCTGGTGTCTTAGGCTACTTTTAAAGCCAACTCTCTGTCCAAATGAAGCCATCAGTGACTTCTACCTCCTGAAAACTGCTGAGACTTTCCAGTTCTTAAAGACTTCAGGACCTTTAGAAGCTGAGCTCGCTCTTACCATTGACCTATCTCTGTGTTGGACTGCCTTTCATTATTTTTTGAGACTTGGGGAGTTTGAAAGCAGAAAACTGCATAATTTGATTTTATTTTTTTTTAATTTTCTTTTTCTGCTTGCAATGTTTGTGAGGAGTTCTCAGAAAAACAACCTTGTGGTGTCTGTCTTGCTGGGGAAACCGATGTCTCTGCAGTGTGGCCATTGAGCAGAGGATGGGATTGCCGCCGTTACTGGGAGCACTGAAAGATTTAGCACAGCCCCAGGTCTGTCCTGAAACCGTGTGAAATGCCCCCAAATATTAAACTGTCTCTAAATGGACCCCTGGTTCAACACTCGCCCTCTGACTCCCCTCGCCCTCCGCAGGGAGAAAACTGTGGTTTAATTGGGCACATTATCTGTCACACGGCTCTGAAGGCAGGAGCTTCTCTCATTTTGAGGTAATTATAAGCCAGATGTGTCAGTCTCCCCTTTGCCTCCCCCTCTTTCCCTCATTCTGATTTGTTTTTTCCATTTAATTAAAACCTCTGATCCTGCTTAATATTAGAGAGCGTGTCTGGGTGCATAAATAAATATGCTGAACACATGGCAAATGCCCCAAAGTGGTGCCTGTTAGGGACACTGCCAGGCAGAACAAGCAGTTTTGATTTTAATGGAAAATCCATGCGAAGCTGTAAAAATTGGCAAGCGGAATAACAAAAGCTGACAGTGCTGCATGAAAGAACTAAACTTTAAAGTATCAGTGCTTGAAAACATTGCCTTGAACATGAACGTGGGGGGCTGAGCTGCTGCCCCTGGAGGGGCTGTGGCTTTATTTCACAGCATCACCCCCTTCGTCCTCCTCGCTGCTCCTGGTGACTCAGGGGACAGCCCTGACCTCCAAAACTCCCTGAGTCTCCCCAGACCATGTCCAGAAGAGCTGGTGGCCCCCCAAACCCCATAGACATGAGCCAGCCTGCCCTGGGGCAGGGGGGGTGTTTGGACCA
>JAOXNH010000013.1:5046933-5059817 GCA_028566575.1 Bartramia longicauda
CTCAGGAGCAGTGTTGGGGGGTCAGACAGTGCCTGGAGTGGGGTTTGGGCAGCGTTGGAGGGGCTCAGTCTGTGCCTGGGGGGCTCAGGAGCAGTGCTGGGGGGTCAGGCAGTGCTTGGGGGCACATGGGCAGTGCTGGAGGGGTCAGGCAGGACAGTACTGCTGGAGGGCCTGGCTGTGCATCAACTGGGGAAGCCCGGGGTCTGTCCCTATGGATGGGATGTCAGTGGGGCTGAAGCATCCCAGCTGGGTGGCTCCTGGGCAGGGAAAAACCTCTCCAGCTCCTCTCTGCTCTCAAATGGCAGGGAATCTCCCCTGGGTCCGCTGCTCCCTTTCCCAGTCTGGCTGCTGGCAGATGCTGGAGATGGTTTCTGCAGTCTCTGGAAGCGCTGGGATGAGGGAGGGGGCTGTGGTGCTGCTGTCTCCCTGAGGAGCACTGCAATGGGGCTGGGACAGGTTTGGGGGCTGCCATTCATCCGGCCAAACCATTCCATTCCACCCCATCTGGCTGTGGTTGCGCTCAGGTGGGCTCCAAACCGTGTTGTCCATGGGGCTCTGTGAGAGCCAGGGGGCTGGCAGCAGGGATGGCTGATGTGCTTGGATGTCCAAGGACAGCGGTTGTCACCGTACAATTGCCAGCGTGTGGCCAGACCAGGTGCAAGTTGTTTTACTCATCTCTTTTTTTAAAATATGTATATTGTCTAAGTGACTTCACAATGTTTGAGGGAGAGGGTGAATTCTTTTCCCTCTCCTGGGCCACGCGTAAAGCTGTGCCCTGGGCAGACATTGGGATTATTTTCACCCGGCTCCCCCGATGGGGAAGACATTTGCTCCCAGTCCATGGGCTGGTTGCCACATGCCCACCAAAGGATGTCTGATGCCACCGGGGTCAGGATTTCTGGGTAGGACAGACTCGCCAAGCAACGCTGCTGCCATGGCTTTCCCACCAGTTAATTCCTGGCCCAATCCCTCCTCGTAAATGAGACAGAGGTCTCTGCCCCGGGAACGCCTGCCATGACATTCTTTTGGTTACACATAAGCAGCGAAACATTTTGGAACTGGATGGGAAATTTTCACCAGTTTTTAAATGAGAGATTTGGTTGAGATTGTCTTGTTTGCTTTTGCACATGTGAAATGTCTGGATTTTTTTCCCTGTGTCTGGCAGGAGAGTTTGCAGTTAGAGAATATTCATACGCTGATCTTGCTGACTTTCCTCAAGCTGTTTTTATTCCTACTGCTACTCCATCCATATATTGTTTTTATTTTATTTTTTTCTTTCCCCCTGTTCAGACTGAGACAAGAATAATCCCTTACATGCTTCAGACTGGGAGGGGGGACTGGGTAGGGTGGTTTTTGTGGCTGACTGGGCACGCGACACGCAGGCGTTGGCTTGATGTGTGCATTACCCATCCCCACACAATGCCAGGCTGATTTTGGTTTTTTCTCTTTTCGCCTTCCTCTGAAGCTCCTGACACAGCCCGTGGCTCCGGGAGGACACGGCGATGAGGAACAGGGATATAAGGAGCGTTTCGTTTGGGTTTAATAGCGGCGGTTCTTGCCCCCCTGCTGCATGCCTCAAGAGTGACTCCAGGCTTGGCCCCACGTCTTGCAAAACCGATTTGGCATCCTTAGGGGAGCTGATGTTTTTGGCTAGTTGGAGCTTCTGATAAATGTTGGCACATCTGATTTATTGTCTGACTCGGTTCCCAAGGAGACCACATATGTAGCAGCCTGAGATAAGCGGCTTATAACCTAAAGGTGAATGCCTTAAAATATCAGTGTCCCTTTCTCTGCTCCCATTGATAGTGAGCTCCTGCTTTCTCCCTGCTATCTTTATTTCACTCTGTTATCAGAGAATTAAATACTTCGTGTTGTGCTGAGGAACCTTTCTCTCTTTACAATTGGCTGAAGTTATAAATTCAGTTGGATTTTCTGTTATCACTCTTCATGCAGATTTGTTGAGCGTAACGCCGGCGTCTTTTATTCCGTGGCCTGGTGACAGCTATCGCGCCGAGACCCTGAGCTGGAAGACCCCCAGCTCACCGTGGCACATGCACACACATGCATTTGCTGTACCACCCCCAGCCCTGCTGATGTCTGTGCTTCAACCTCCTCCTGTAGAGACACCGGGGTGTTCAGGCGCTGTGGGAACAGGGACTCTTAGGAGTCAGGGACAGGGACAGTCAGGAACAGGGACAACAGGGACAGTTGTCTCTTGAAGCCTTGGCCGAGCTCGAGCAAACTGCTGGTCCCTCTAACTCACACCCGTCCCTTTGCCTTGGCCAAGGCTTCAAGACCCACCTTCTGAGTGGCACAAACGTGCTCTCTTGCTCAGCCCGGCATGCCCAGACATCCCTTGCTGCAAAGCCAGCCTCCCCACCTCGCCAGCCAGAGGAGGGTGAGTCTTGTCAACCCTCCGTACGCCTTTTCCCCCTGAGCACATTCCAGCTGGTTCAGCACCTGGGGTCAATTTGCGAAGGTGTGGGCAGACCTCGCAGGCTTGGATGGATCCTCCTGACTCAACCCGTGCTTTAGACCTTCCCTCCCACTGCTGCCTTACACCCTCTGGGAGGCCACGTCTGGCACACGGCAGCCTCCCTCGCGGCAGCAAAAGAAACGGGATGGTTCTTGACGTCGGGCTGTGTCCTCACCACCAGCCCGACTGCGTGGTGTGGCGGCCCGTGAGGGAGATGCCAGGCTGGTGTGGTGCCTGTGCCATGAAATACAGCATCACAGGGGGTGTCCAGGGCTGGCTTTGTCTGTCGGTGGCCACCATTAGCTCCACTGACTCTCCTCTGATACGTAAAGCACTGGGTCAGGCTGTGATCCCTCCAGGAGGGTGTCTTTTCCCTTTCTAGCGGTGGCCAGAAGATGATGTCAAGACTCTGAGCAGTTTTCGCCCGAAGGGATGCTTCTCCCTAACTCTTATTAGGCAGAGTCTTAGACTTACAAGCCAAGCTGAAAGTCCTGTGGCATCATTTGTGAGTTCCCAGCACCGTTCCCTCCTTGTAGCCAAGTCAGCACAAGGAAAAGGACAGTTTCCTGATTTTTCTCCAATGTCTGTGGAATTAGCAACCCAATGAAGTAGTCATTTAGCCATGGCCACGGCTGCTGATCCGACCGCTCGCTCAAGAGGGAAGGTGAAGCTCAAGGGAGAAGTGACTGGCTCTGTGCTGTGGCATCAAACCTGGTGCTGGTGTTGAGTTTCTGCTCTTCAAAGCACATGTTTTCCAGCCAAGATATACTGGGTTGGAGCCTCCTCTCCCTGGGTCATTTGCAATCCAAGGTTGTTTTCAAGGAGTAAATTGGGCCAGCGTGAGTTTTTGTGGGGGAGAGGTAAGTGACAAAGAGGGAACCAGTTCTTTTTCTAGCAGAGGAGTTTTCAGACCATAATTAATGTGTCTTCTCCATGCATGTGTGTGCACGCACACACCCAGCCATCGCTGTCTTTGATCTGCGCTGGGAGGCTCGGGAGAGTGCACAGCCTGGAAAATCAGGGTTGTTATTAGGGACAGAGCGTGGGGATAACTGCCCTGCTCTCCCTTGGGCTCTGGAAAACGGGCAGGCTGGGGTCCACCCGGCACCTCTGGCTGGGCATTATAGCCTAGGAGGAGATGTGGCTGCTGTAACCACACCAGCGTGGCACTGGGATGGGGAGGGGACGCGCTGCTGTTTTGCCGTGGGGTCTGGCAAGGTGCACTGCAATTAACGCCAAAGCCATCAGTGCCCACACTCGGAGCCCCCTGGCAGGAGGAAGAAGAGGCTGGAGTGATGCGGGGAGAGCAGCAGGTTGTTATCAAAGCCCCAGCCCCCAGCCAAAAGCTGCTTGTTATTAAGTGCTTGTGATTTTTGGGGTTGACTTACAGCAAGTGCTGCTCAATTTGCTGAGAACCTTCCACCGGGGTGGCACAGAGCTGTAAGGAGCGATTCAACTTCGTGCATCACTGGTGTGTGTGTACCAAATCAGAGAGGGATCCACTTGATAAGGTAAAAGCTTTCTTACAGTGGCCAGTGCCAGGTGCTTTTAAGCAGTTTTTGAATTTTGATTTCCCACAAGGACCGGAATAAAATAATGGAGATAATCTGCTGAATATTTACTTCCTGACACTTAGGAACGCTGCCTTCTGGTAGCAGGTGAGATGCAAAAATGTATTTATCTGAATTTTAAATTCTAAGCTAGAAAGAAAGTAATTTGGACTTTGGGTAAAATTTGAAGCAGAGTAAAATTCATTTCCAGCCCAGGGTCCAGACATAAGCAGAGCGACCTTGTGGAAAGTCTTGTGATGGCCCTTTGCACAAGAGGAGATTGCTTAATTTTTTCCAAATATTTTAGGCGCTCGTTAAGATCTGAGTGGATGCTGGGGGGAATCTGTAACAGCTTTCACAATTTCCCCTCAGATGTGACCCTGTGTTATTCCATCTGCATTTTTAACCGAATAATTCTCGGATTGTGTTGGCTCCATTGACCACCCCGCGAGGGGACTATGGCAACTTTGGTGGCCTAAACCCCTCTGCTTCTCTATGCCCACGTACACAGTGATGAACCAAGAGAATAAGTGACTTGGTCAAAGCAAGTGGCTCTAAAATGGTTTAAAAATTCTGTAATGGAAAGGGCTTAGATGTTGTGTCCAGCACAGCAGCCTAACGCATCGTTTTGCTTGAATATATGGGGTTTGGAGGTGAGTTCTTAGCCCTGTTTTGGGGATAGATCCTGTCCTTGTTGTCTTCAAATGGTTTTGGGTCCCTAGCTTCACACGCTGTGTTTTTAATTTAGGCCAAGGTCTGCTGGCAGCGAGGGCTGGCTCTCTCCACGTCCAGAGCAGCTCTGCCATTGCCAATCTCCGCTGAAAACCCTTTCTGGGGATGTTCCACAAGCACTGCAGAGATAACAGACCGGATCCCTTCTCTCCGAAGCTTTGCTCGTCTCCGAATTAAATATACACTTACACCTTTTAAAAACGAAGGAAAAGAAATCGGTAAGAAAAGAACAGCTACTGGCAAAAAATCCCTCCCAAAAGTGCAGACAAAGGGCGTGTGAGCTTTGTGTTCCCAGTTTTCTCAGTGTCCTTTTGTCCCCAAACCACCTTGTTTATCTGGGCAGTCTGTTGCTGGAGCGTGGCATTGGCTCTGACAGGCAGACGGGCCATAGGAAGAGGCAAAATCAGACGAATTTTTTTTCTTCTAAATTTAATTCTAATGAGCTCGCTTTGTGTCTGAACTGTCAGATGTGCCAAGTAGACACAGAACCAGTTTCTCTTTGGTTTTATGTTCCCAAACAAGGCGGGATGAGAGCCCTAAACCACCTGTATTTCCAGCATTGTCTCCTCCATTAGTGGAAATTTCCTATCCCAAACTGGGCCATATGCTGGAGTGGGATGAACTAATAAGCTTCTGCCATGGCACAGCAGGGAAGAATCCGAGTGTGGCTGCAGTTAGGTTGGAGCGATACCGGGTTATTTTTAATTAGCACTTTCCTCCAGGAAAGAAGCGTAGTCAGAGCGATGCCTTTTCCATCCAGCCTGGCGTCCTCGCTGCCTGCACAGATCTCCGCGTACGCTGACGTGCAGATGGCAGCGCCCAAGAGTGCTATGGTGCTAATTTCCCTTGTGTGGCAGCACCCAGAGACATCAAGCTGTCAGCGTTCGGGTGACACAAGAAGTGAAGCACCAGAGATTTTCGTTTGGCTTCTATTTGACCAGCTTTGTTCCCTGGTTTTTATTTATTTATTTTTTTTCCCCCCTCACTGCTGTCCAGAAGGCGAGGCGTGCTCTCTAATGAGAAATCAATAGAGTGCAGACTCACTTTGTTAGGCTCGTGTCACGCGTGCGAGATGACAGGAGACACCACAGACAGCAAAGCAGCTAAAACGCCCCCCCCGGCTAAAGAGCTGCTTGGAAATGCTGATGCTTTTTCAGAGCCTAGCACAGTTGATATTTCCAGAGGAGAGGAGGGAATTTTGGGTGGCGCATGGACAACCTGGAGCTAATTTCACAGGAGCTGCTGGAGGCAGGCATCCTGCTCCTCTCTCCCGTCGTTCTGGTGTACTGCAGGAACTGAAGGGAGCATCTCTCTGTCCTATGAATCCTGCATCCGTACGGGTTCGGAATAACCTGTTCTCTCTGTAGGCTTCCATGGGTACTTGGCTGGAGGCTACATCCACATTGTGTGCTAGAGCAAGAGAAAGACCTAATAATGCCGCAGAAATCCAGAAATACTGGCATAGGGAAGCATCCTTGCTTAAATTGGGAGGTGGTGGAGTATGTGTACTGGAACAGCTGAATCTATTCACAGCCCTGGGAATGCCTGTTGGAGCAGAGAAGTGATCCATCACTGCAGGAGCAGGCACGGCTCCGGTCTCTGCTCTACTCGGGAGTCTCCTCTCCAGGCTTTCCCCAGTTTGGGCTTTACCTCTGGTCCCCCATGGAGCCAACGTGCCGTTCCCTTGCCGTGTCCCCTGGGACAATGTTTACATTGCAGGTTCTCCCAGTCTACAAGTCGCTGGGCTCGCACAGCTTCTTGCACAATAGGCACCCGCAGTTAGACCGTAGTGGCCCATGGACACTCCCTTAATCCAAATAAGAGCACACAAAGGCTGTTTACTTGGGACAGGCACTGCTCCTTGGGGTACGCTTTCAGAAACCACACAGGCTGGTAAACACAATCAAATGTGTAACAATGACCTCTCACGACAAAGCAGTTGGGTGATTTATAATAAATGACCGTTTTACTTGACTTTCACAAGCATGCCAGCTCTTGTGTGCCAGAGAGAAGAGCAGAAAATAAAAAGATATCTCAGTAATTCCTGTCTCTTATCATAGGACTCTCTCTCTCCCTCTCGGATTCAAACCCTGGGACTCCGGGCTCTGTCCTAGGAGAGGTGACCCATCTGTCACCTGGCTGGAAGTGGAGGAGCTGCATTCCAGGCTGTGCAAGAAGAGAGAGTCTTTCAAGTCGAACCTCCCCTCGACAATCGGCGCAGGGGTTTGTATGGATAGGGATCACACACCGCCTTTCATTACGGAGGGATGCTCCTGCGTGCTGGCTGCTTGGCAGCTGCTCCGCATCCTCCAGTTGGCTGCAGTTCAGTGGTAAAAGAATTCTTAGCTGTCGTGGTAAAGCACTTTGGGATGAACGGGGTTACATAAATGTAAGATGATGATGATGATTAGGCATTAATCCGTACTGGAATGAGGAAGAATATTTCAATGTGCTGTTTCTAGTGAGCTTTATTTAACAGGAAGGGGAATCAATTTATCACTGTCTTGCTATGATTTTCTCCGACTCTTCCAGCTTGTATTGTGCAGTGCAGGTCAGAAGGAGAGAAAATGGGTTTGCCCATTGATGGCAGCGTGATTACACACCTCCCTGCGATTCAAAAGCTAAATCAAAGCTATTTATCCTCAGTGGCTTTTGGAATTCCACTTTCCAATGTTTTCATCCAAACAAGTCTGTGACCCTGAACCTCCAAGCCTGCATTTCACAATGTCTTATAGCTGGGGAGCTGCTGGGAAGGGGCCCGGGACATGGTGTGACCGGTGACAGCCCGTGGCAGAGGCAGGACACGGGCACCGGGACTGGCTGCCTGGATTTCGGCTCCGCTCTCAGTGCCAGGAGACTCTGGGAATCTTGCGGAAGCACTGACGTCGAGTCTAAAATTTAAGACCCTTTCCCTGGTGTTCCGTCCCTTCTGGATAAAGCCAGATCTGATCAGAGACACTAAAGTTATTTAATTAGTAATTAAACTGCCTTGTGTACCTTGAGGAGCAGAAGAGCCTTAGGACTCTGTTCTTGTTTTTCAGCTTTGGGCTTCATGGCAAAGATCACGTGAAATTTCACGGTAGAACCCTCACCAAAGACAACCCTGGCTGCTCTGGATCAGACCTACAGACCTATCGGGAGGTTGAATCCTGCTGAGATATTCATTCTGGAAGTCATCTCTCTTAACGTTCGGCGTTACGATGCCTGATGCCTCACAACCATCACCTTCCAAATGATTCAGAGGACGCCAGGGCTGTGCTACAGCTCAGGTACCTTGTACGCCCCAGAGAAAACAAAAAGCCGGAGAGACCTGAGTTGTTTTATTCCAAACAAAGCCTTGGGTGGGGTGAAGTACTCGGGAGCTCTCCTGGAAATATTGATCTGGTTCTGTGCCAGCTGTCCGGTGGTAGATATATCTATTGACCTGGAAAGTATTTCCCTACATGGGGTGATCCTTGGAAGCTTAACCCAAAGGACAAGGGCCCTGAGAACAAGGAGCAGTGGCTTTACCATAGTCTGCTTAGTCAGTTCTCCTTTTAATTTCAGACAGACAGAATCCTTAGACAGGATTATTTTGTTTAGTACCATTCAGGACAGCTGGGGCAATAGATGATGGTTGTTTTCTTTGTATATAATACCTACAACTTCATTGTCCAAAAGAAAAAAAAAAAAAGGATTGAACTTACTTAAAAAGTTGGCTTGTTTTTTTATTTGAAGCCGATGCCTGGGTGAGATGAACCAGCTCAAACAGGCCTGTGTAATTAAAGGAGCTCAGAGTAGAACTTCCAGTTCCGTGTGTACAAACAGATAGGGAGCAAAACCAGCGTTATTGACCTGACGTGAAGAAATTGGAGTCCTCTGCTTGTCGGTGGGAGAAGAGCCCTACAGTCAGCCCCAACACGGAGCAGACTGACTGTGGAGGTTATAAATGGCAAGCATTGACCTTGCAACAAAACAGAATTATATTATGGAACTTCTATTTGAACTATTGTGCTACTTACTTAGACAAAAACAATCAGATGTATTTTTAGCTCATGAATTCTGTTGGAAAAAAAAAAAATATCTTTGTGTGAAATGTCACCTTGCCAGCTTAATGCTGCAGTCACAGCGTGACCAAATTCACATAGCACAGAAAAGTGGCAAAAAAATGGGATGTCTTGTTAGAGAAGAGTTAACCAACTAAAAGCTTTTAAGGCCGAGAAACTGTCAGGTTTGTCAGCCTAAAAGAAAGTGATTCTTTTGGGGTTCTTTAAAACAAACCCATAGTAGTAAGAACCTAATTATTCAACTAGTTTAATACAAGTGTGAGGTGCTATTCGTTGTTTTGATTATCTGATATCATTATACATCCGTAGTTATTACAGCCCAGAAGACCATGTGGTCCAAAACTTTTCTTTAATGAGCAGACGTAACACAGGAAGACAAAACAAGACACACACGTACGTATATATACCAATATACATTGAAACAATGCAGAAGAGGTAGTACTGTTATTTAAGAAATATATAACACACAGTAGAAATACTGACAATTCAGATGTGCCTTCATCACACCTCTTCCAGGCACCACAAGAGGCCATAGAATGATTTATTCAGCACCAGCCCAAACTGAAAAGCGTACTCTGTTCACCTACGTGATTGTACCTTGAATTTTCTAAGGGTGACCCTTCAGGTGACTAGCTGAAGGGGACAGTATTTAGTTCATAAATTAAAATACTGTGGCTGTAACAACTCAGATAATGAGCTTTGGATCCATCACTTCTTACAGGACTGTAGGCTTTGGGATGTAGGGTTAGGCACGAGCACCAAATAGTTAACCTGATCTCTTTCTTTCTTTCTCTAAAAAGACCCAATCATGTGACCAAGTCCTGCTTTGGAGGGATGCCTACCCTCTAAGGGGAAAAAACAAACCACCCATGTAAAATGGGATGGATTTTCTTAAGGAAAAACTCCAGTGTAGCCTTGCAGTTGTATTAGACATTAATTAACTGCAGTATTTAGGTTTTAGGGGGAGGGGAAAAATGAACTTGATCTCTACAGAAACAAGATGCTAAAAATACTGTGAGATGAAGCTGGGCAGACGCTGTAGGACACCTGCCCAGTCGGGAGCATCCCAGCAGGACTCAGGTGCCCGGATAACAAGCTGCTAAAAGCAGGAGCCAGATCATAGAGCCAAAGCTCCAATACTTTAAGCCACTTATTCAGCAACTCTGTATGCTCTGAACAGAAGCTCTGGGCAATAGCCTGTGTGACCATAAAAGCAGAGCTCTGAAAGAACTTTGTCATCCAGACTGACTCTTTCTGAAGATTTTTAAGCTGTACTTACAGCAACTGAAAGAATATTGTTTTGGAAAAGAAGAAAAAATACAGTTAAGAAGGATTACCAGCCGTTGAGGCTTAAATGTAAAAGCGAGAGCGACCTAGATCTCAGTAAATGCACCTTCCATCTGCATTTCCAGACCTAACCAAGGCACCTCAGAACAGTCAGAAGATACACACGAGGCAGATTGCCGAGTCTAAGGAAGGCTACGGTGAAAGAGGAAATTGATACCTTCCTTTTTTAGGATTGTTTTCCAGATTTCCTGGTTTCCTGTATTGTTTAAGCTCTGATGGACCAGCAGGGAAAAAAAAAAATCCAAACCAAAGAGCAATGAAGCTAATCTAGAGAAGATCCTGTGGCACATTGTAGATAACGTTTATCTGATGTACTCCTCCTCAGAGATGCAGGACGTATCTTCATCCGTGCTTTCCTCCAAATCTGGCAAGTTGCCCCAGAGTAACACATTCACACCTGGTGGGAAGGAGGTAAGAAGACAAAGGAATTAGAAAAAAAAAAAAAAGAGTATTTCTGGATTGTGACCTTATTTTTAAATTGCACAACTGTCTATTTTCAGAGCAAATAACTACTCCAATCATTGCAAAACCTGGTAAGTCATGTTCATGATAAATATATCTAGAGTATTTCCTATTTTTCTTCCAAAGTGATCTTGTAAGCGTTGCTGTTTACAGCATAATTCAAAGAATAATTCCCTGCCCACAGCTGTATTTATATAGCTAACTCGTGTAGCTATCGATAATCCCCTCATGGCTGATTTATTTTTAAATGCGTTGATCTGAAACACAGGTGACACTGAAAGGTTTTGACAATAATTACTCCCATCTGCAGGGCGGAGAGATGATTTGTCAGAAGGCTCTGCATTCCTGAGGACTCAAGGCAAATTATGCCAGACACTTGGCATCCAAACACACCTGGCTGAAACCGAGCTCGAGTGAGCTGTAACTTCAGCCTGAGCTAATGAGGACCCAGTTATAGAGGGTCAAAGTGACAGCATGACTCACCCCAAAATTGAGCCCGTTGGGCAGCTGCCTGCTCACACAGTAAAGCTATACCTACTGCTATAAATAGCAGCTGGTGGCTGCGTTTATACTAGTTATAATATAGCTTCAGCATAGCCTGACTTCTGCCCACAAAAAGGGGTAGGTTAAGTTTTCTGATGAAGATAAATCTCCAGTTGGAAAATTTCATTTACAAAGGGAGCTACAACTGCCACCCCCGGAGCAGTTTGCTGGATTAGCAATAGAGTAACGCTCGCCGTACGCCTCCGTCTGTTACACTCCCTCCATATGCTTGAACTAGACTGAGACGCCTCCTTAGAAGGAAGCCTTAGAATTCAGGATTTTAAGGAAGAGAAGGAAACATATGCGTTCCTTACCAGAAGGGTCTAGTCTGTTGATGCCAAAGACGGCTTGGCTATGGAACATCCAGAAGTGGCCATTGTTACAGGAGAGCATGCAAGGTTTGCAGGGAGAAATCACGTGATAACCGACAACGTTACCACTAGAGAGACAAGAGGAATAATGGACAACACAAATGCCTGATGAAAAGATAGATGTTGTTGGCTTTTCCAGCCCAAACTGACGTTAAATAGTCCCAGTACCAGACCATTACCGAAGGCTCCTATTTTGATAAAGTTAAGGCAACGTAGTTAAACAAGCATCTTAAATATTTAGGCAACATCTGTCAGGAGTTACAGAATATCTAAGTTTTAGATCTTTGGCACAGAGATCCATTTAGTAACCTAAATTGTGTAATCCGGAGTAGTTTACATACCAACAAATGGTAGTGTGTTTGGTTTTTTTTTGGAGGAGCAGTGATCCCATTGGAATCAATGTAGAAGTTCATCACACACAAAATCCATCCGTGCAGAAGCCTTACGCACGGGAGTGTATCAGCAGTAGGAGTGATGAGACTGGGAATATGGAAGCCTTATATCTACTCCTCAGCTGAAACCTAGAACAATCATTTCTCTGCTTTCTCACTCACACACTCTGGTGAGATATTTCTGCTTCCCTACTTCTGCCTTAAAAATAAAATACCATATTTCTATCACAACCCCCACCGTTTAAATCCGAACAAGGTAAAAGTCTCGATGATGAAGCTGAGAGAATCGTCTCAAATAACCGTGAGCTATTTGAGAGTTGTTGTTTTTACTCTTAAATATCAGGCATTAATAAAGAGGATAAAAGAACTCCAAGAACTTCAGTGACAGCATGTTCCATCTGCTAGCAACAACTCGATCTGCCAAGAGGATGTTCTATTAATTAGAATATGAGTAACTACTTCTTACTGCGGCCTTATTCACACAATTATCTCGGTGTTGAAGCAGACATTTAATCAGGCAGGTGGCATGCAAGCTTTCCCATAGACTCAGGCTACTGACAAGGTTGTCACATTTCCACTTGGGACTCGCACAGAAATAGACTGGCAGCCATGCCCAGAAGAAGTGGGCCGAGTTTCTATCAAGCAGAATTAAATTTGAAATGGAGTATGCAATCTGTTCATTCATCCCTTAACTCTTGCACTGCAGCAGGCTACAGCGGGAAGGTCAAACAGTGCTCGGGGAGGTGTGAGTGCCGCTGAACGGCAGCCTTACCACTTCAAACAGGCGATGTTCTTCAGTTTGCATTTGCAGATCTCGGTGAAATAGCAGCTTCCGATGAAGTCCACAGTGCTAGATGGGAAGAAAGTGAAAATACAGAAGTCTTCCTGTCCTATGAGGACAGACTGAAGGAGCTGGGGTTGTTCAGCTTGGAGAAGAGGAGGCTCCGGGGAGACCTCATAGCGGC
>JAOXNH010000013.1:5062581-5080994 GCA_028566575.1 Bartramia longicauda
GACCCCGTTTCCCGGGTGAGCCCCCTCTGTTCCCCCCCCCCTTCCCCTGGGGGCTGTAGGCGTTTTCCCCGCGTTACCTGCCCGCTCTGCGGCTCTGCCCTCCCGCTGCTGCCCAAAGGAGCATTTGCAATGTCAGGGCAGCTCTTCTTTCCGTCCCAAATTTTGGCTGCGCACCTTGTGACTGCTGGCTGCAAGCTGTAATTTGCTAAATATATATGTATTTCTCCTTTTTTTCCCTTTTTTATTTTTTTTGCATTTGCAGGCAGGCGAACCAAAGAAAACGGCTTCTTGCCCTCTCATTTTGGGATTTGATTTGCATCATCTCTGAGCCCGTTTAAAAAAAAAAGGAGAAAAAAAAAAAGAGAAAAGGCAAAGCAAACCCCCACAAAACATGTTGTGCGGAAGGACTTCCACTCCCTGGCTGTGCCATTAACGTTAGCAATCAGGAAGAGCCTTTGGGGGCTGCAGGATCTCGCTCCTCTGATGCTGCTGCTAAAGGTTTTGGTGCAGGGAGACAAAACTGCTGCCTCTTCCATCCCCTGATCTCTTAACATCTGCATTTTGCTGCTGCTGTGCTCCGAGCTCACACCCTCTCTCCATGGACTGATTATTTTTATTATATTTTTTTTTTTTTTTTACATTTTTCCCCCCCTTTTTGCTGGTGAGGGGGGGAGGACAAGCGGAAAAATCAAGGCATCGCATTGAGAGGAGAGAAATTGCATTTCTGTCTTGTGTTCTGGGGGATCTGCTTTGAGGTTAATCTTTTTGGAAAAGAAAACATGACGTCGCCAGCAAAATTCAAAAAGGATAAGGAGATCATCGCTGAATATGACACTCAAGTTAAAGGTAGGAATGGTTTTATTTTTCCTCCCTTTCGCTGCTGCAGTCCTGACTTGCAATTGTAGGAGTTTGCAGTAGATGTTTGGGTGGGGAAGGGGGAAATCATTTGCAGATTGCTTGGAATTTGCAGGGCTTTTTTCATAATACAATGCTGGATCGGGTTTGCAGTGCTTTTTCTCGCTCCCGTGGGGTAGGTTCCCACTACAGCATTGCTGTTTGAAGGTATCAAGGGAAGGGCTTTTTTTATGGAATATAACAAATCTTTGAGTTCTGAGAGATCCATATTTTTGTGTCTGCTGTTCTGAAATATGGCTTTGCATTTGAAATACGAGAGCCAGTTAATTGCTTTTTAATCCCCCTCCTATCAGGGGAATCTTTTAAAAATCTGTGTAATGTCAGAAGAGCATATTTCCATCGGTAGCAGTGGGGACCATGCTGAGGGTCCCTGGAAAGCTGTTTGTGCTAGAAAGTTCCATTATTCAGGATTTTGCTCTTGGTGAGTCCATGATATTACTGCCTGGCTTTCCTTATCGTGCTGTTGAGCGTAACACCTTAAGGTTGCAGGGTGTGTATGTGTGGGTATATACACACACACATATATAAATGTATACATATATAAATGAATAGAACGGATGCACCAGTGTTATTCCCATCACCGGGAGGAAGGCAATAAAGAGTCACGGGCATATTTGCAATGATCCTGCAAGTCTTCTGCAGAATTCAGTTGGCTGGGTTTCAGGCTATCATGTGCCTTAGGTACAAAAAAAAGNNNNGGGAATGGTGAAATGTCCACTTAGCTTCTTATTTTTGTAAAGTTTTCAAGATAATGCTTATTTTAAAAAATGACAATGGCTCGTGTATGGCTTGATGTATCGCTGGTAGGAAGTTATGAGATTTAGTGATTTATCTAATTGGTTAAAACTTGCTTGGTATGCTCCTGGCGTGCAGGAAAGATGGCCTTCGGGCAGGGTTGATTGAGTTAAATCAATGCGATTTAAAAAATGTGATTTAAATCTGAGTAGGAAACCCAGATTAAAACTGACAATTAAAATATTGGTTTGCAATTATGTACTTAGTCATTTTTCCTACTGGGGGGGCTGCTCACTGGATGCAAATCATTACAATGTGTTGTCCTACAAGAAGCATGTCCTTCACTGACCCTACTAGAAGTACTTTTGACATTTATGTTAAAAATGTTTATCTGAGCAGATACAAAGCTGGGTGGGAGGTTTTTTATTTATTTTTTTAAATTTTGGGTTCTTAAAGTTAGAAATGGAGAAGAGCATGTTTCTTTTTTACTAGTTTAGTTTCTATTCCTGTTTTCTAGCTGTCTTTGTTGGAAATGGGAATTGAAGTCAGTGTAAAATTAGAGGCTTCTATCTTCTTTCATTATTTACCCCATCAAGATGTGCGCGATGGATGCAAGTTTGTAGTCACAATATTTGTGAATTGGGAGCGATAACAAGAAACAAAGCTTTAGAATTGGTACAGAGCATCTTCTCACCGCTCGGTTCTTTCATGCAGTGGAAAAGAAAAGAAATCTTTCCTTTCCTTTCCTTGTCAAAAACCAGAGCAATAAGGATGGGGAGAAGGGGAAGGAGCCGTCCCTGTGTGTAGAGGCCGTTGCTGCCAAAACTCAGCTCCCCCCTGAAGGTGCTTCTGCAGAGACCTGTCACTTCAGCGGGGAAATGTGGTCCCAAAAGTGAAGGGACGTGGTGTATAGATTTTTATTATTTATTTTTTTTTTGCGTTTGGCCTTATAAAATGTTCCTCTCTTAAATATGTGAGGTTAGAAGAGCGGAACTCTGTAAATGGATCACGAGGAGCTGGGAGAAGGGGGTTTCCTTCCTGAATTAGTGGCGAGGGCAGCTATGAGTTTGTCTCGAGATGCTCATCCCTCGCAGCTCCACTCTCCCTGCGCCGGGGGGCTTCAGACGTGGCTAAGAGAAGGTGGTGATCCACCCCCTGCTCTTCCCTGGAGAGGGAGGTGTAGATGGGCCAAACAGCTCAAAAAATACCCAAGACAGAACGGTGACGATCCTCTCCTCCATCACTTCATTTGTTTCAAAGTGCAGGGGGAGCTTCCCATCTCCACCTGACTTCAACCTTTCATGAGCTGCTTTGGCAATGGAGAATCATCATTCTACTTTTAGGTATCAAGTTTGGGGGCAGACCTTGAAGTTACAAGCTCTTCTTAAAATTTTGCAAACTTGCTGTACATCTCCTAGATCCCTTGGTTCTCAGCTGGATAGTGATTTGGCTCCGTAGGAAATCTCCGGAGCGGTGAGACCTCTTGCCTCTTGAATTCCAGAGATGTGCTGGTCTCTCTGCCACGGTGGGAAGATGAGATGATGCTGAAGACACCCTTAAATCCAAAGGTGTGGTGCTGCTGTAGTCATTAAACGTACCATTACATAAAAATGTTGGTGTCCTGACCAAATTCTGACTTTAGCTGTGGGAATGGCATAGAAGTGGGGTTAACTCTGACTCTGGAGTGTTGGGTCTCTCTGGTGTTGTGTTGTGAAGTGATGCTGTGAAGCAGTCGCTGTGGGAGTGAGATGAATCAGGTGTTGGTGCGCTACAGAAATTGTGAGGTACTATCTGTTTCTCAGATAAGAAAATAGATTACTTTTTTTTTTACCAGCATTTAGAAACCTACTGTGTCTTTTTCTGCACTCTGTTCCTGGCTGCGCGTTGGAAACTGTGTTTAGAGGCTTCATTTAAAACCACTAATCCGCAAACATGTGCTTAAGCACTTTAAATTATTAGTAATAGAATGATTGAGCTTTGTTTAAAAATTTAATAGTCTTAAGTTGTTAACCAAAAAACTGTTTAAAGAATACTTTGGTTATGGTTAATAGATCATTGTTATGTGAAAGTTTGGTTTGCTGCTGCTGAAGGAATGCTGATTTTTCTTGTAAAAGGTGTGTAGGGGCGACAGGGTGTTGATGAGGGGAATTTTGTGTTCTCTCATGGCCGTGAGCTGTCAGTATTTGTTGTCTTCTTCCAAGAGCTGGTTCTTTGGTTCTTTGCTGGAGTTAGCTCTTCCCATGGTTTGTGCACGCAGCTGATGGTGGAGGAGATCAACAAGAGGATGGAATGAATTGATGAAGACTACCTACCTCTTAAACATCAAACTTGCCCTGCAGTGGTCAGGGGACATGGAGAGGACGATGTGTTTCTGCCTTAATTGCTTGTGCAGCGTGGCCGAGGACGTGGTTTGGAGGCTGTGGGTGCTAGTGCAGTGCATCCATTCCTGGGAGGCTGCTGGAACCAAACTGGGGACAGCCTGGAGTTACTTGCTCTGACCTTATGGGTGACCACTGGAGGCTGGGCTGGGTGACCTCCTGAGCTCCCTCCCAACCAATGATCCCATGATCTTTGCTATCTGGAGGTTCAATTACAAACTCCGTCTTCTGCAGAGGTGAATTAACCTGCTGAGGTGTCCAGGCAGGGTGACTTTTCCAACAACTGCATTGACCTTGAGCCTTCTGCCTTTAGATGAGGTGGGCACGGTCTGCATTGGTTTGGTTGTGTTTGGCTGTGCCGTCTGGACTTGAGTGCTCCGTGCTGTTGGCGAGGAGCAGAGAGGGTGCCAGTGCTGGTGGCCTCTTCTTGTGAGACTTGGTGAGAGCGCTCCTCTCTCTGAGGAAACTCGGAACCGGCTGCGTGTCCCGCGGTGGGAATTCTCCTGCCAAGATGACATGGGGTCAGCAGGGGAGGGAAGCGCTGCTTTGATACGTTTCTGTACCATGTGCTCACAAAGATTATGAGTTCTGTGAAGCTGGAAAGTGAGATTCTGTGGTCTCCATATGGAGCCTTTGATATCTCAAGCTCATCCCCTTGTCTGGATTGTCTCTCCCAATTCCTTTGTGCAAGTTGCGGTAAAGCAGAGATAATTAATTTATGCTGTGCAGTGTGTTCCATGTGAGATTTGGATGCTGCCTATCTGTGCCCGACCAAGGACTGTCAGACTGTTTTTTGGTTTAATGTATTAAAAATTGGAGTGTACATTTGCTGAGGAAAGAAAAGCCAGTGATTTATCTCTTAATTCTTATTTTCTTTCTCCTCAAGTCCCACGAGAGCCTTATATTTAATTAGTTTCTATAAAGCTTCAGTAAATAGCTTCATGGTTTGGGCTGCAGAAATTTAATACGGAAATTTTTTACGCAGTGAGGGTTCGTAAGCCACTTCTGCCCTTGAGGAGTCTTGCAGAGGTTAAAATGCATCTCCTGCAGATCTTGCAGCACAGTCCAAAAAGCGCCAGGAATATGAAAAATAGATGAGGTAGTTTACAGCAGGAGCGAGCCCAGCAGAGAGGTGGCTGGGTGGTTAGTTAGTTATTTAGCTGAGTGTGTCTTGAACTAAGAGGAGATGCCTGATGAGAAGAACTTTAGGGTTCAGGCTGCTATAATGGCTAAAAGTTGCTTTTTAATCTCCCCAAAATTGCTGATAAATTCCATGTGAGTCCGTTTTTCTCCTCTGGTTGAACGGCTGATAGTTAATTTGATCTGATTGTGATCTTTTTGCCATAAATGCTGCTAAAAATGCCTTAAATCCAAGTATGAATTTAATTGTGTGCTACATCCGAGTGCTACCTTGAGTGATGGTTGGCAGTTTTTAATCCCGATAACCTCTCAGGAGTGGTACAGACCTTTCCGTGAGAAAGGCTGCAAAAGTCACCGTGACTGGGGCAGCAGCTGCAAATTTGGGGATAAGGGAGTGTGATGGTTTTGGTGGTGATTTGAAACAAAACTGGGATTTCTCTCAACTGTGGAAAGGTTCCATGTTAATGCTGTACCTGCAGCGCTTGCCTGGAAAGCAGGAAGTTGTAGAACTATCGATTTTTACATCAATGAATTGAAATAGCAGTGATTTATTTTGTGGAATCTGTGCACCTGGGGTTGTTCACTGCTGTTGACGTTACGTATGTGTGATGGTTTCTCTTCAGTGTGTGTCTCTGTTTGGTCCCTGCATGGTGCTGCTCTGTTTGCAGACCCCAGCCCCATGGACTGGGGGGGCTTTGGGGAGTCACCCCTCAGCTCTTGGCCATTTTTTTGGCAGCACCCATTTAATACACCACAAAAATAGACTTTTCGGCCGCGCACCCTGATGTGGTGGAGAGGAATAGTTCTGAATTGTGAGATTTGAGTTTGTATACATTGGATTACGATTTACATTGAAAATGTAAAACTACCTTTTAAGGGGTTTTTACAGTTAATCATTACTCTGTGCGTGTAAGTGATTCCATTTGTTTGCAACAATGACTTGCTCCAAACTCCGGCGATGGAATTGCTGGAGGATCATCTGGTTTTCTGCAGTTCTTGATGGTGTTAATCCCTGGAGTTTTGGAGCTGGATTGGGCCAACGAAGCAGCCTCTGCCAGAAAGGGGGAAGGGGCTGTTGGGAGGCTGGTTTGATGTTACAGCAATAGTTTGTATTTCTTTTTGTCCCGTGTGCAGTTCCTACTAATGGATTATTAACGAGGACGGGAAGAGGTGAAAGAATGCGGAGCCTTCCTTCTTCCCTCTCCATCTCCAAAATCCCTCTGTTGCAGAGTCATCAGGAATTGTCAGGCCAGAGACTTTGGTCTTGCTGACCAAGAGACCTCCGTCCACTTAAGTGTTGTAGTTTCTGCCAAAAGCAGCAGGAATTGCCAGTGTAACTCCAGTAGGGTTGCTATAAAAAGTTTCCTGGTGATGTCCAGTTTTCCCTGACTCCCGGCTAAGGGAGCCCCATGGCATTTTCCCTTAGCTCTTAGTGATTTCCTTTCGGGGTAAGGGTACACATTACTATCTTCCTTTTTCTGTTAGTTAAAAGGTTTGATTTTTTTTTTTTTAATGCTTACTAATTTTTGCCCATGTTGGGAATTTACTGGGAAGAACCAATTTGCCTGGTCAACTTTTACAGCTGTCTTTACGAAGAGCGAAAAATCTAACCCTTTGTTGAGATGGAAAGTATGTTTAAACACATGTTCTTTTGAATAGCTTTCGCTATGCCATGCACAGTTGATATTCATTACTTATGACTTTATTTAGTTCATTTTTGTATGACTTTTGCAGATTTCATGCTTTCTTTTTGAGAATTTCTCCAACATCATGGGAGTTGGCAATGATTCGTAGGCAGTGGAAGCAGATGCAGAGTTACGGTTTGATTTGCTGAGGGATAAAAGAGTATGGGAGAAAACGGGAAGTGAGGTCTTGACTTCTCTGTAATTCCTTCATTAGGGGCTGTTCTTCATTTCTACTTTCCCTTTCTCCTTTTCTTCCAAAAGAGCCATATTACAAAAGACAAAACAGGACCTTCTTTTTGTGAAATCTGTAGGTAGTTGTCAGCAAAACTCTTGCTGGGAGTGTTTAAATTCCAAAGAGATGTGTGGATATAGAGTAACTGTGCTCAGCTGGTATTTGTTTCCAAGTAGATGCTGCAAATGGATTTGAACCATTTAAAATATCATTTTTTTTGCTATCAAAGTAACTATTTACTGTTGTTAAATTCTGAAGCTTCTTACCCAGTCAGTTTGCTTTCGGCTGATATGGTGAGAGTTAATCATTGCTTGGAAAAAAAGTAAGGGGCTGGGAATTTACAAAAATACCCCACCCCACAACACAAAATATAATCCCTTCCTCTGCAATTCTGAATGTAAAAGGATCATGTTAAAGGAGCTGGTGTTCTTTGGGAGCGCTGCTGGGGCTCTGGAGCAGCTTGGACACAGTGCTGGGATGGCCGCGTGTGGCCGGGGGAGCCCAGGGATGAGGCAGGGACGTGGTGAGGATGCTCTGACAGCAGAACTGAGCCCAGCATTTGCTGTCCTTTACCCACGAAGGCAGCAGAAATGGAAGAAAGGATAAATGTAGATGTGAGCTGTGCCGGGGTGTAAATCCCAGCTGATAACCCTGGCACAGCCCTGCGTTTCATCTGGTGTGCACCCTTTGTACGCCACGGCGCGTGGCACCGGCGGGTGCAGTAAATCTGGGGCATAAGCTGCAAGCAGCAAATTCTCTAAACACTCGTAGGGTTCCTCCTCTCTCTTTCAATGAGCCTGTTTTCTCCAACACTTTCTTTCAAGGTGTTGCTAAATGTGGTGTAAAAATTCTTCGGCCTGCAGTGTTTTCAGCGTGCCGCAGAAACAACTTTTGCTTCACGTTTATTTCTGTGAAATCGGCTGAATTAGGCTGCGGGAGCTGCCTCGTCCTGGGGCACATAAGCAGCTCCCGGCTTTTTGACTCTTGAGAAGGAGCCAAATAAACAGATTATCTCTAAACCAAGAGCGGATTTTCATCTACAGTCATGAAGTGCTGCAGCAGGGTGATTTGGTCAGTTCTACTAATTTTGAAGTTGGGTTTGGTGTGTGGTTTTGTTTTTTTTCTAATTGTAGGACTTTCCAGGAAGAGCCTTTTGGCTTCGCTTCTTTTAATTAGGGAAGGGTTTTTTTGATTTGTTTTTGTACCGCTGTCATTGGACAAGGGTTTTCATGCAGAGAGTAAGCCATGGAGCTATGCAATTTATGGATGGGGAGTGCTTGCAAATTGAATCTGCTTAAAATAACATCAGTTGTTGCCTGGGAATTAGTCCCTGGCTCTGTCTTTGGCCGGCTCTCCAGTCCCACTGCAGGGACGTGCTCCGATGGTCCCGTGAGGAAGGGGCGTCTGTTCCCGACAGACCCGGAGCTGCCAGAATTGCTAAACCACTCGCTCTGAACAAGTGAATCGATTGTTTTCTCACCAAGGATCCTAAACCTCAGTCCATCAAAACACTTCTCTCTCATTGGCGGCTTTTCAGAAGCAAACTGTACGGGGTAATGAATGTGTTTTTTCTTGCTGTAGCTTTTATTTGCTACCTGAAAAGGGAGGGGATGATTAGCAGCACAAAGTAGGGCTTATTGTACAAATGGGATTATTTAGAAGGGTATTTTTCTGTTGTCTTTGGTTTCTAGCCTCTGCAGGGTATGCCTGTGGCATGAGGGAGGGCTGAGGAGCTGTGGTTGTTCGGCTGCAGGTCACATCATTATTGATCCCTACATTAAAGGAGAATCCAGGGCTTTAAGTGATTGTAATAACATGGGAGGAGGGTCGGGTTTTTTTTCCCCCCCCTTATATTTGCATCTTGAGTTGGTAATGATGGATGGGATGCCATTCTGTGTCTCATTTCTCACCCTCCCAATTTCCCATCCATCCTGTTCCACCGCTTCCAGCAGCAGCGAGGACGGTGCTGCGGATAACGTGGTGAATGCCCATGTTTTAATCATTCCATTTTGTTCACAGTGTGTGTCTGGATATTGCACTAATAAAATAGGATCCTGCCTGCTGCTGATGGAGGTTTGGTGGTGAGAAGTCTTCAGGGGAAACCCAGTTTGTGGTAGTAAGTCCTTCACAGCAATTGGTCTTTGGTGCTTTAGTGAGCTGGAGGAAATAAGGTAGGGATTGTCATTCCCCGTGTCACCCATTATATTTAGGTGTTAATTGATCCCACCATTCCCCTTCTCGGCAGGGAGGGAGTGATCCACGCAGGGCAGGAGGAAACCAAATTGATGGACAATTTCAGGGAACTTTGTGGGCCGTGACACGTTACATATGATTATGCCTTTATTTGGGGAATATTTAAGATGCCTGTTGGATGAGGTTTAAATACAGTGGGATAAATTACTCTTGGGTCTTTGAGGATGCTCCTATTCATTAGCACTTAATTTGTGAAGTTAGGTGTTACGGGAAATTCCACAAAATCCTTTTCTTTATGCAGGTTAACACTGGGGCAGTGCTTCTGCTATTCCACTGCCAAGAGTGCCTGGTATCCAAAACACAGTTATGTGATGTTCTTGCTTTTAGGGGAAAAAAAAATAATAATGAGGAGTTATTCTCATGTTTCATTAGCAGGGTTTGTTATTAAAGTATGAAGAAATTTTACATAGGGACAGGATTATGGGTCCAAGGAACTTCCACTTGGCTACCAGATGAGTTGCCCACCTTGGTCCATACCGTGGCAGCCACAGGCTGGGAAATTCACTGGGAAATGACAGTTCTCCTTCCTCCAGCCCAGTTCATCCGGGCAGGGCTGTCTGAAGTGTTTTACTTGGAAATCACAACTGTGAGGAGTTGACTTCTCCCAAGGGTACCGGTGGGACTGCAAATAACCATCCAGGCAGTGCTGATCACTGAGCAGTAATGAAGCTTTCCAGAAAACTGATGCTTTCCCACCTCCTTGGAAACCCACAGCGGCATCGTGTGCCTTTGAAGCAGCATTTGGAGTTGCTGCACAAAGGCTTTCCTGACCGGAGCATTTGGGAAATCCACTGATGGGGTTCTTTGGTTTATTTTATTTATTTGTCACTCAGTAGATGTCAGTTCAGTTCTATGGACCATCACGCAGGTGTATCTCAGGGGTGTTTTGAAGAGTCTTGTCTGATGAACGTGAAGTGCTTTGAAAGCTCAGGACAGAAAACATGTAAATAAGAAGCAGCCATTATTACTGTGGGAAAAAAAAAGAAAAAAGTTTCTATTTTTGTTAATATGTGCAGTGGATATATTAATGAATGATAATGACATACGTAGTGTATGAAGTGCTTTATGGACTGTGGAAGTACAGAGCTCTGAGCAAGCCCGGGGAGGTTTTTCCCCAGTGTTCGATAACCAGTTATTCAGAAATTTAATAAATTAATATCTCTGTGAAGTGGTTTTGGAAAGGGGCCTGGTTTTGCTTTGGTCTCTTTAATGAAAGTAACTCTTCCTCACTTCTCTGTGTTCTCTCTGTCTGTTGAAGGAGGAAGCCTGTTTCTTCCCATTTACCCTTTTTTTTATTAGGAAAAAAAAGGGGTAAACCACCAGTATTTCTGCCGCGTAGTGGCTGCTTGTACCCGTCTGTGTCACAGCACCACGGGGCGGATTCCAGCATTGTGGAAAGATGCTGAAATATGAACAAAAGCCTCTGCCAGTAAAGGAGTTAAAAGTGTGCAGCTGGGCGAGGGAGGGGGAAAGGGTTTCTGTGCTGGGGGAGGGAGGAACCAAAGCAACACTACAAAGGTCACAGGATACAGTAATGATGTTTGGATGGAAACTTAACTTGCTATGAATGAAATTGGGCTCTTGTGTTTTCCCCCTGGAGCAAGTTGTCTAAAAACTCTGGATACTTTTTGTTCTGTTTCTTTTTTTTTTTTTCTTTTTTTTTGGCTCTTGTGAGCTTCCATGAGTTGTGCTTTAGAAATTAAAAAAAATGGAAAAGCGGTCGGACAGCACCCACCCACAGGGTAGGAGAGGCTTAAATGCATGAATCTCTATTGGGTTAATTGGAGCTCTGACATGATTAGTTTCTGGTTAATCTGGTGCAACTGTTTGCCAGTCAAAGTTCTGTCTACGCTAAACAAATGGGTGAGGTTTCTTAGCAGGGAACTTACTACGTTACCAAGGATGCCAGTCCTGCTGACCAGGGCTGTGGGATAAACTCCGAATTTGGGCTGAGCACCCCTTGGAGCCAACTCTGGGAGCCCTTGAGTGTTGATTTGATTTCCTGTGCGGTGTGAAGTCTCGTTACTGATCACTAAATTGCCTTCTCTCCCTCCATGTGTTCTTATCCTCTCCAGATTGTCTGCATTTTCTCTGAGGTTGGTTTGATCTTTTATAAATCCATATGTTGTTGTTACCTTCCACTATATGATTAATTTCTGCCTGTAATGATAAATTACTTCACCCAAAAGTGTAAGAGAAATCTTTTTATTTAGCCCAGTTGTCTGATGCCAAACACATCCATGTGCATTGCCTTCATACTTCAGGAATTAATATTTACTTAGGCTTCCAATCAAATTATTTCCCCCCCTTCCCATCAGAATGAACTTGACAGACGATAGCTAGAAAGGGCTGCTTGTGCCCGTTAATTGCCACTTTTTACTCTTTCTCCACAGAAATCTTGGGTAAAAATGCCCCCCCTGGAGATTCAGGTAGTAGGTTCCTTTCAGATTTAAACCAAGGGAACAAACTGGCACTGCCCTCCCTGGAAAATTCCTATAGGTTGAGTTGTCTTTTATGGCTTGAAAGCAGTGACAGCTCTTGCTGGCAAATGAGAAAGTGTTTTGGGTTTGGGTTTTGTTTTATTTTGTTTTGAAACTTCAAGTTATTTTCTGGCTGACATACCAGTTGGTCATTCTTGCTGTGATTTCTGAGTGTGCTGGACTGTTACTGGGTGGTTTCTAGCTTGAGTAAGGAGCCCCCATGGCAGGGATATCGCCGTGCTGCTGGAGAAGGCTCCGTCAGGATTTTGGGAAGCAGCTTGGGATCACCAGAGCAACCAACCCGTGTGGGATGGACCAGGATGGGGATCCTCTGCTGCTGGAGGTTTCTCCGGAAAACACCTTCTGGAGTTTGTGGAGTTCCATAACAGGTACTTGCTGTAAGCTGAGAGATCAGCTCTAATTTTCCCCGGACTCTCTTGTTTCTCCCAGCTCCCTCGTTTCAGCGGGTTTATGATTAGGCTTCATGCAAACAGATCTCATTTGTGCCCCACCTTCCACCAAACCCAGCCGCTCTGGCGGGGATCAAAGTGCTGCTAATTTGCTGTTACCTTTAGTTTAAGGATTCTGGGTCTTTGCTGTTGTCCTTGCTGTAAGAAGTTATTTGTTTATTGACTCTTCAAACACGTTTATCAGTTCATTTATCGTTGCCTCTCCTTTCAAGAAGGAGGTTGCTTTGAGACCTGACATGGAAAGGTGCACGCGGAGGGTGACACCTGCGTGGACCTATAGGAGAAGAGGAAGTTGATTTTCATTGTTTTTTTGGAAAGCCATGAGTGTTCAGGCAGCCTTGCTTGGGCTGTTTGTTGTGGGGAGGTTACCCTGTGCTTACAGAGCTACCGAATCTTTGACAGCGATAATGAGAATAAATACAACGCTCTGCACTAAGGGCTCTCTGCACAAGGAGAACAGGTTCTTTTTCTTTCTTTTTCTTTCCCTGCCTCCTTTTTTTTTTTTTCTTTTTTGCTTCCAGTCGTGTGCCTCTTGCAGAGCTTATTTTATTAACAAAACAAAGATCCCCCTGAAGCCTCACAACACGTGCTTTTAGCTTATGGCAATAATATTAAAATCTGTTGACCATTAACTTTTTAGAACACAGGTGCCCTCATTTCTTTTACAGAGTGTTTTTTTATCAGATATGTGGAAAGCTCTTTTATTTTTATTATCTTTCAATGTATGAAGTATTTATTTATTTGGGAGAGGTTTGTTTTTAAGTAGCCCAAGGAAAATGCCTGTTCTGTGCAGTGTGCTGTAGAGCTGGATCCTACAGTTCATGCTTTATCACTACATCACTCCTGAACTCCTGCTTCACTTCACATCTTCAGCCTCCTTTCAGTCTTTGCGATGACCACTTGCCAATTAGTGAAAGGGAGGATGTTAATACATCATACATACTATTTATAATTGAGAATTCTCATACTCTGATATTAAAAAAATAAATAAATTGAGCTGCCTGAAAGCCAGAGTTGTCTTTTGCAGAATTCTCTTATCCTAAAATTTCCTGTAGCATATTTTAAGCATTATAGATGTTATTCCTTGTCTACTTTGAAGCTAAATAAAGTAAATTATTTTGGGGTATAACTGTGGGCATAACTGTCTGTGTATTTATAACATGCATGTAATAACAAATTACTTTCTTTAATTTACTTTCTTTCCTCTTCAAAATTCCATCCATTTTCCTTTCAAATAGCTTTGTGTTTTATGATCATTGGAAGAACATCCAGTCGAAATTAGGGTTTTTACTGGTCTGGCGGTGTCAGAGGTGGTGGGTGCTGTTTCCCTGCGGGGAGCAGAGGCACCCTCCTGCCTCTGATGCTGGGTTGAGGTGGGTTTGAGGAGTCTGGGGTTTGGGGTCCTGGTTGAAGTCTTTCAGCAGATCCTGAGCAGCTGAACGCATTGTGTTCCAGGGAGGCTGAAAGTAGGTAAAGAGATTAAAGGGTAGTGAATTACTCAAAATGACCTAAATCAAGGTCTCCAGTGAGATTTATGGGATTCAGTTACAGATCTTGAAACATGTTGAGAGAACATTGAACTTTTTTCTCTCTCTCTTTTTTTTTTTAATGTCTGGCAATGCAGCCTGTGTGGCTGGAAAGGATGTGCCTCTTCTTTTTTAAGACAAGTTACTTGGACGGAGGAGATAATTGCATAGTTGTGTATGTGGGTTTTTACTTTTCTATTTTTTGTTCTTGTTTGGTTTTTTTGAGGTGATGGAATGACAAATCCCAGCATTATTTTGGATGAGGTGGCTGTTGGTCTCGGTGGAAACAGGGAGGGAGGGGATCACAGCTCACGGACCACTCAAGTGAAACTCCGTGGAGTTTACTGAGAACAGTCAAAACCAGTTCCATGAATGAGTCCAATTGGATTGTCAGGGAGCTGGGATGTGTCTGTAGAAATCCCCTCTCTTGACTCCTTTCTCCCTTCTCTTTTCATCCTCCCTGACTTCGGCCATCGGGAAATGCTTTGGGTAATAAGTAGGAAATAAACACTGCCCTGAAGTTTCCTAACACAAATAAACAGGTTTGCTATTTTTAAGTGCCAGTTTTTTTATGATTCTTCCAAAGTTCTTTTTGGTCCACTGGGATTGAGTCTTGAATGAATGTTTTCTTTAAGATTTATTTTTAGGAGTTAAAGGCTTATGTGAACTTCAGTGCAGCAGAGATACTAGGCTGCCAGTCCTAGATGTCAAATTTATATTTTAGAATTTTTAAATCTTTAAGCTGCCAAGAAGAGAGGCCAGTTGAGAAGACTGAGAGGGATGCTGGTTTTGCTGCCTCTTGTTCTCTGGCAGTGTTGACACTTTTCCTACGTCTGTGAGAAGTATTTAGCGTTGAAGCAAACCTTCACCGTTCTCACCGAAGCTGAACTTCAGCACTTTGTGAATAATTTTCAGTTTAAATATATGAAAGTTTGTGAACATTAAATATTTCTCTTGGTGGCAGGGGAGGCAGGAAACGCTTGTCGTGGCTATCGGATGTGTTTGAGGAAGGGGAAGAGCGTGTCAAGAACAAAGAAAAATCCTCTTTGCCTTGTCAGTAATCAGGGTGGACTTGAAATTTTAGCGAGTGCCTGGTTCCGTGGTGATTTCATTTCCCACGTGCCTTGGCTTGAGGCTGTGCTGCTCCTCCTAACGTGTGGTACGGGAGGGATGCTCCCTGCGTGGTGGTGACAGCGGGTATGTCTGCTATTACTGATGGCAAATTAGTTAATAATGTGGTTAGTCTAAATAAACTCATAGTGCAGACCGTGTTTCTTTCATTGCCTAAGTTAATATTTTTATACACCTACTATTAACTCTCTGGTGTGGGTTTTTTTGAGGGGATTTAATTTTCGTTCTTTTACTCAGCCAAATGCAGCTTTTTATTTTTTTTGTCCCTCAGTTCTGTGACCATCCACTGGGGCCTTGGGAGAGTTTTAACAGCAAGTGCTGATTCCTCTCTAGGAAGGCTTAAAAATACCATTGAATACTACAAACTCAGGGCTTGAACTCATTTTTATCACCCCGAGCAACTTGTTCACCGCTGAACTGCTGTCGTTTTGGTTTGGGTAGGGGTTGGTTTCAATTCTCTCCCCTTGACACGGTTGCTCTGGATGAAGTGAGGATTCCAGTGACTGCAGTGGGTGGGAGGGAGCTGGGTATTGGTGAGCTCACTTTTGGGGACTGGCTTTTTTTTCTCTGCTTGCCAAAGGGATCCTCAATTATGTTTTCTTTAATACGCTGCTCATATGTAGCAAGCTGCAAATTGGGAATAAGTAAGATCTATTTTAATGAGTGAGAAGTCGGCGTGGATGACTCAACCTTCTTTTTTTTTTTTTTGGGTCCCTGATTCCAATTCATTCCCTGCTCGTAGCGATTGAAATGTCACCAACTGTTCCCGCTGTCGGAGGAGCCGGGAGGTGCTCCTGGCCCAGGGATGGATTGCACTGCGCTGCCAAAGGTGGTGGGCTCCGGCTCCTCCTGGCAGCTCTGGAGAGAGGAGCAGGAGCCTGGATGGAGAGTGGGAGGATGAATCACTTCTCTGCTCCTCTGGACCCAAACTGGAGCTGGGAGGAGCTTTTGGCTCTGGGGGGCTGCAGATAGAAGGAGAAACTCTGCCTTGGGTTTTTGCAGATGTGTTATTAGCACTGAGGCTGCGATGGGGCTCCTGGGGCTTCAGTAACATGTCTTTTTAGAGGCAGATATTTCTGTGTCAGTTACAAATAAAAAAAATTAATATTTATAGAGAAAACCCAAGTACATTGCTTTATTTTGTGAATGGAGTATCACTTCATAAATAATTACGCAGTCGTGCTGAGATGTTTGCGGTGTCCCCAGGCAATGGCGTTCATTCCCAGTACGTGCCCACTGGTTTTGATCTATTTTGACTTCCTTACAAACGATGGAGGTGAGTTAGTGTCATCTTGTTCTTGGAAAGCAGAGGCTCAGCCATGGCTTCTGATTTCAGCTGCTGTGAGTGATGTGCTGTATGATTTCTCACTGATTTGCTTAGTACCCGTCATCTTCGTCAGGGTAGCTATGATGCTGCAGCAGAGACCAGAGCCTGCCTTTAGTACTTTTACAAACCTTTTCAGATAATTCCATAGAAAATTACCGACTTGCTGGTTTATTTCCGGGGTTGTAGTTGGGATAAATTTACCATATGAGAGCAATTCGCTGCGCAGTCTTTGTTCCATAGTTCTCTGCCTTAATTTCTCATGGATACTCCTTAAAAACATAACCAGGTTGGAGGCGGTGGTCCCCTGGGTGCAGCAGCAGCTCCTGGGGGAAGGTGCTGGTTTATGGACACTTCTGTGGCTTTCCAATCCTGCACTCTGACTAAAATTTCCCTCAACTCCTGCTTTTAAATCCGAGATCCAGTCTGCACCCCTTGATTCATAAGGTAGAGTTTTAAAAAATGCAGCGATCTCCAAGACGGTGTTGCCTCTGACTTCCCATTCGGAGCTGACATTCAAGGAGAAACTTGGCTTGTTTTACGCTGTAAATCCCTCTCCGATGGGGAGGTGGAGGGTGAGGACACACAATGCGGCCGGCGCGGGGCTGGGGGGGCTCTCGGGGCTATAATTAGCTTACAATAGCCGGAATGAGAAGCCGTCGGTGCTGCGTCGCGTTGGGGCCATTGTGTGCGAGGGATATTTTTAATTCGGGGAGTCGGAGGTCTTTCAGGATCTCCTCCTTGGAGCCCTCTTGCTGTTTAGCTTTGCTGGGGACAGTGGAGGTGAGGAAGGAAAATGACTGCCAAGTGACTGCTTTTAAAGCAGATGTACAGGTTCTGCTCGCGAGGGGTCATGTTTAAGACTTATCTAATGGGCTGTAGGCATTTTCCCAATTGAGTGCTTGGAAGGTGGCAGGTTTTGCAAAGATGAGTCAACTGTGAGTTCAAAATAGGGCTGTCTCGATGCCTTTTTGTTAATGTTCCTGTTTACGAAGGGAGGTTCCTGCCTGCAAAGGGGAGGTGATGATCCGTGTGTGTTAGTGGCTGGGAGCTCCCGGGGCTGCCGGGGAAGCCGATGCAGCGGAGCAGAGTTCATCTCGACCTTGGCTGATGTCAGAAACGAAGAGGATTTCTTGGCACTTTGCTGACTCAGTCCATCACTCTGTTCAGGAGTAACAAAGCCTTAATTTTTAAAGAGCAGGTTTTTTTGACTGAGCGGGATTAACTTCGTTGCTGTTTGTTGGTAATCTCTCTGGTGGAGGCTGCTCGAGTTCTGCAGCTCCACAGATGCACCATCCACAGAAGTGTCCGTGTAAGAGAGAGCCTCGGGTCCAAGGACACACAATTTCTCACAATTGTATGGGTCAGGGAAAGAGAAAGTACCTAAATATTTATATTTCAATATAAAAATCTTATTTGAAGCCGTAGATAGATACCTGCACACTATTTTTCCCAATATACTGGTTGAAGTGCCTTTTTCAAGTCTGGTTTCCTCAATGTGCCTTTTTCCCTTTACCTTCCCAAGCTTTAGAGGAAAGAAGCAGCAGTTGTACCAATGGAGCATCACTCGGGCGTTAGGAGAAGGTCCTAGAAGACAAATTTGCCAGTTTCACAGTTGATAAAGGCATTTTCATGTATGATGCTATCGGGAGGAACATCTTCTAGTGCAAGGCCTCTGGTCATTTTGGGTCTGTTGAAATGACACGTCTGGTACTTCACGAACAATCCCAACTGTCCCACAGCACTGACTAGAATTTTATTATTTGAATAGAATTTTAATAGCTCTTTACCTGAATTGTTTACAGAGTGAAGGCTCGGTCTGTTTCTCCATCAGCATCGTATCCTGTTTTCTGCAGGTTTGGTCTGCAGTTCTGTATGGTTAATTAATGATAATCGACTTCGAAAAAGTAAGTTGAGCCCCAAAGGATAATTGGCAAGTGTTGGCTTTTGGAGATGTGACCGTGTCAGGCAAGGAACAGTTTTGTCAAGTCATTGACGCAGTTTTAGAAAAGAGGGAACTGAAACCTCTTGAGGAAAGAATTTTCTGTTCATTCTATTTTGGGTACATTGTGAAATCAAGGAAAGTACAAACTAATATGAAACTTAAAATTTCAATAGTTGTGTATGCTGCAGCAAGAATCAAC
>JAOXNH010000013.1:5099082-5109677 GCA_028566575.1 Bartramia longicauda
AGGGGGCTTGGAGCAACCTGGTGTGGTGGGAGGTGTCCCTGCCCAGGGCAGGGGGTGGCACTGGATGGGCTTTAAGGCCCCTTCCAACCCAAAGCATTCTGTGATTCTATGACTAATGCATATCTAATGTGGTTTTGTGGATTTAAAGCCTTCAGATTTACTATTGCTCCGGCCTGGAGGAAGGGTCAGGGGCTTTTCCTGGGAAGGGATTGTAGGAGAGGACCTGGGGGTGAAGAAGGGGCTGGTGCTGGCCGTGTGGCACAGAGACATCGAGGTGAGGAGGTGGCTGCTGTAGCTGGTCCGGGTGGCGCAGGAGCTGGTGGGGTTTTGTTGTCAGGGCAGCAGCCGGGGAAAACATGGAGCAAGAGCAGCTTTTGGGGCTGAATCATTCCTGCCTTGGACAGATCGCTCTGAGAGGATCCATCTGGGTCTGTCCCCGCCCAAAGCCCAGGGTCACTTTTAGCATCGTTGGGGCTGGCCGCTATATGTGTTTTTGTTTTTCTGTTGTTGCCGTGTTGGGAGGGATGTGGGGATGCATCAGCTTTCCCTTTCCACCAGAAGCTCTTTTTGTGAGAGCCATTAAGCCGGCACCATTTTAGTTTCCTTTCTGTACAGCTTTGATGTCATTTACTTTCTAGTTCTCATTTAAAAACGCACATTGTGTGGCATTGTGGGGAAAGCACAGCTCCCGAGCACAGCCATTTGACAGGTTGGAGAAGAGTTACTCTGCATATTTATAGAGCTGTAATTGTCTTAAGTATTTTTTTTTCTTTTCCTTTACAGTGAAAGTGTTCTTGTAGCTCTAAGCTGCTCATATTCTGCATATGCCTTTAAGATGGCACTAAAGAAACCATGTCTTGAACTGTAATTTTCTTCTGCGTTATGATTGGTCTTTTTCAGTTTATTTTGTTGTTATTCCTGGTGAAAAATTGAGGTGATTTCCTTTCTATTACAGGATATGAAACATCAGAAATGCTTTTGTACTCAGCTTTCGGTGTTGGAAAGGTGTATATAGTTTACTTTCTATTTTGAGATTTAGAGTGAATTTTTAATGTGGAATTTTTTACCACAGTTGAATCCACCAGAATCCTCCCTGGTGTCATGCTTCATGTGAGTTAAATATGCTAGCTGTGATACTGCTGGGTTTTTAACATCTTTTATTTGTTTGTTCTAATGTATTTTCCTCACTGCCCCCTGCCGCTGGGTTTTGAGCTGTTTGTGTTTTAGATGAGCTTTATGAAGTTGGATCTGGACAAAATTGCCCTCAGATATTGTAGCTATTGAGTGTAGCCTGAATTGGACGGTGATTTTATAAGCTCATAAAATGTTCACTTGAATTTCTGAATTAAATATCCTTGTGTTTCTGGTCAAGTCCAGGGCATTGCCCGGAATATTCCCAAACCTGTTCCTGAGCACCAGTTTTGCTGGGCTGTGCCGAGAGGGATAACGTTGCTCAGGCTCCTGGTTGTATGTCCATGAGCAGCAGGGAGCTCCTGGCAGAAAAGCATCTTGTTCTTGGAATATGTTACCCCTGCAAGGTTTGAGTCCCAAATGTGCAAGTTATTAATTCGGTCAAGAGTAGAAATAAGGGGGAAAAACAACTCGGGGCTGCTGGGTGTGTGGGCAGTGTCTGTCACAGCACATGGGGGTAAAGCCATCTGTCCTGGGCAGCTTCAGCTATTCCTCCTTTGGTCCGTTCTGTCTGCTGGCTGGAAGAGGCAGAAGCGTGTCAGAATGCCACAGGGATCAGTAAGGAAGCAATTCCAATTATAATTACCTGTTCCCGACACCGCTCTGTCTGAAGAGTGCTGAGGAACTTCTCTGCTGTCTTTTCTGCGGACGCCGGAGCTGTAATCCCGTTTGGAAGCCCCCAAAAGACCATTTGATCAAAGCCAACCATCAGGTCTCTCCCAAGGAGCCTGGTATTACACGCTAGGAGATGCGCACAGGCGGGTGGCCACTCTGTAATTGCCTGGCTGTGACCCTATAAATACACAGTAATAGCATGTTCTTCCGATAACGTGATAATTATGTCGGGAGGTACCGTATCATTCAGCGAGTGCTTACCATGTCACTTGCTGGTTTTAGATCTCATAACACGCTGTCAAGGAGGAAATCAGTCAGGCAGTAACCTGTAATTTGCATGTGCTTTCATACCCCATAGCTATTACGGCATTGCCAAGTTGCTCTCCATGTGTTCATTTAAGGGAATGCCGTCAAGGGCAGGAGGCTTCAGTCTGACCCTTGGAATTGGATTGTGTGGCTTCCTCCACCGTCCATCTCCGAGATGGTAAAAGCAGATGCTTACAGGAGAGGGCAGCGGGAGGTGTGGGCTCCTGCTGGGTTTCCAACAAATGCCTTGCAGGGGGTTTATTTCTCTTAGATGTGGCCACACCAGAGGGTAAGCGGATCAGGGGGCTGCCTTTTCCATAGGGGATTTGAAATGTCGGTGGTTGGGCCTCGACAGCAAACTCTACAGTCAGGGATGGGCTTAAAGGGTGCTTGCACATCGCACAGTTTGGAGGGAGCTTTACAGGAGCATCTTAAAATGATTTGGGGAGGTAGGTGTGTGTTATTCTCATTTTCTGCCTTCGAAGAAGGGGAACAGATTGGTTTAGCCAAGGTGACATAGGAGTTGATGACAGTTGGATATATCCCAGGTTTTGCTTGCTTTTAACTACTCCACCGTGGCTGTTAGGCCTCTCTTTGCCTAGTCTCTTTTAAAAATGGTTTTTCACTTAGAACAGACTATTAAGGAGAACAGTCATAAAACAACATACCTATTTGGTAAGGCTTCTCAGTACTCGTTAGTAGATATCCCTGCACGAGATGTGAGGACTGGAGGGGGAAAAAAAAAAAGGCATTTCACAGCCCAAGTGTTGTAACTCCTGGTGTCAGAAGAGCTTGTTGGTCACAGGTTTGGTGGAGTCATCTCTCCTTAAAGATCCACCTCATGCAGGGTCTCTTGTGCACCAGTTACATCCCAGCACCCATCTCTGCAGGTGTCTGGGATGGGGGTCCCAGGGGTCCCTGCAGGCAGCAGAGCTGGGTGTGGGTCTGACATCCATCATCAGAGGAAGGCTCTCTCCCATGGCTCCGACACCCTCCGACCTGGAACTCCAGACTTCAGCTCTGCTAGGTCATCTGATTTTGTTCTAAAGGCATTTGCCTGCTCAAATAATCTGTTAATAATATAAAAACCATGGCAAACCCGAGTGGTTCTTTCCAAGGAAGAAACTGGGAAAAAAAGGAAAAAAAAAATGGAAGGGGAAAAAAAAAAGAAAACAATGCTATTTTAAGGCCGTGTTTTAAATCAGAATAATCTTTGGAAGCAGGATACTGAGTAGCAATTGTCAGCTGGAGAGCTGAGTGTCCAGGATATCCCAGCATGAAATTCAGATGGCTTTCTGGCAGCCTTTGCCTTGAAGTAGAAGATGCAGAATAAGTCTGGCAACCTCCAGGCTGAGCACTTGTAAACAACAGATGTTCATAACTGGAATCTTTTGGAGGAGCAGGGCAGGGAGCAGCGGGTATGGCCATGCTTGTAATTCTCAAAATTTACAGTTAACGCTGAGCTGTGTCAGGAGCAGTCACAGGGGAAATCAAACGCTGAAGTTCAACTTTAGTTTTCTTTAAAGTGAAATGATTTCTTTAAAGGAGCGATGATAGAGCCTGGGAGGGAGGGATCAGCAAAACATTTGGGTCACGTGGACTTCAGTTACGTTGTTGTTGTTGTTTTTGTTGTTATTATTTCATTTTAATTGATAAATATTATCATAGGCTATTTTGACCTGCAATTCTTCTGTTGGAGCTGAGTCCTGAATATTTTTTTTCCCCTGAGTCTTTCAAATAACAACATTTGGAAGATTTTTCTAAGCGTGAAGCATTCATTTATTCAGAGACCTCAGTGAACCTGGAGAGCTGGGGATACACGACCTGCGAAAATTGGTGTAAAACCCCAGGGAGGATATTTGTGCTGGTTTTCATCGTATCACTGATCCCAGTATCACACTGTGTTGGCTGGTATGATTGTAGCTACTCTTACAGGGCACACTGCAGAGGAAAAAATTCAGATAAGTGTTAAAAAGTATCTACAGAAACAATTATGTCTCTAACACTTGGTCCAGCTCGAGCTCTGATGGTTTGACAGTTGCACAGAACTGAAAATAACTTTTTCATCTTTTGTCTTCATTTCAGCAGGGGTTCAGGTGAGCTGGGCATGAGGGCAGGACTGCAGGGTGCCCACGCTGGGGGGCTCAGAGACCTCAGCCCACGGGTCCCTGTTGATTTGGGGATGGTGGTACGTGCAGGGGACTCTGCAGAGGGGGAAATAAATCCGAGTTGCTGTTCCCAGGATCCTGAGCGCTTTTTCACAGGGTCTGGAAGTGGCTGTTGCATGCCTCTAGGAAACAGATCCCGAATATTTGGGGGGAGCAGGGAGGTGGAACAGGAAACTTCAGTTTTGTACGTGGCACCAGGAGACTTGCTTTGGAAACCTCAGTTTGAAGGAAGGATGGTCAGAGGAGTCTTCTGTTCACATGGATGATGTGACGTGCCTTTATTAACTGAAATGTTTCTCTCTATTTAATAGTATTTTCATTCTCATCTGACTCATTCCTTCATCTTGTGCTCCTTAAGGAAACCCAATATTCCTATTCCTGGTTCATGGGTGTGGGATTGTTTTGGTGTTTTTCCTTTTGTGTTGTTTTCAATCCAATGCCCAATTAAGCGTCGCCGGCCTTTGTCGCTCTCTTCTGCTTGCCTTAAAGCAGATAAATCTTGGGTTGTCTAAGAGTTCCTTGTATGAATGAGTAATTTAATTAAGACATTGCAGATACTTGGGACTCAATCTTCCCTTCTGATCTTTTGAGACCGACTGAAACCTTTGAAGTAGAAGTTGCACAGGACCCGATCAAGATAACACCCGAGAAACCACAGAGCTTCATACTTTGTGGTTCCTTAAAAATCTGTGCACAACTTCCTCTTCCTGCTCCCAAACACCCTCGATGGCTGTGATCTGGTGTAATTTAGGCTAACCCAAATAAACTCTCCAGATTCGCTATCGTCACACCATCTTCAAATGAGTATAAATCGTGCTTGAAATAAACCCAGATCTTGGCATCCTCCTCCTCTTTCTCCTCTCCTTGTGGGGGAAGTTGGAGTCAAAGAGCTGTTGTGGATGTGAAGTCACCAGCGCTTTGGGAAAGTTCATACCCAGGTCCTAAAGTTTTGGGTTGATCTCAGCTGTTTTACTTCTTAAGGGTGATCGGTGACTCCAGTCGTTCTGCAGGATCTGTGGAAACGGAGCTCACTCCTGATTGCACCCAGTGGTCCCTATTGCTATTTCTCTTCCCCTTTTTCCATCCCTCCTCTGTGGTGACGTGAAACTGGAAGCAGAGTGTATTTGCCAGCGCCTTTGAGAATGGAAATGGTTAACAAAAATCTCAATTTGCTTCTCTGCCATCTGCTTGTGGTTACGGTAGAAAAGGGTCTGTTGTAAACAGTTGTATAACTTCTGCTCTGTGTTGTGAAAACTGTTGCCGTGTTCCACCCCAGAAAACGCTGCGTTTTCAGAGGTGCTTTAACAGTTAATGTGTGTGCAGTTTTAAAGGCTACTTGGAAGATTTGAAGCAAGTTACTGCCTCTTTCCTTTTCTCTTTCATTTCTGTCTTAAGACCTGCCTTTATCTGCTTTTTGCCCGTGCAAGGAAAATTGTCACTAGAGAATAACAAAGGAGAGTTTTTGCCTCGTTTCATGTAAAAACCTTGCCATGAAAGCGCCGAACCTGTTGGAGAGCAGGACAGATGATTTTATAAGAAGGTACCGAAGGGGTTAGCGAAACCAACAGCCACCAAGAAAATTAAAGGAATGTAAAGGAAAGGCTCTGGCAGCGTGAGGAGCCCTGGCCGCGTGAGGCTGAGCCCGGGGTGCGGCGCGGGCTGCCCGGAGCCCAAGGTGACAATCCCAGGCGCGGATTGGAAGCATGTGGGGTTGTGATTATTTTTTCCCGCAGGATGGCCTTTCATCTCTAACCACACGGAGTGTGTCAACAACCCATCTGGCGCCATTAGACACCAGCAATTTTACTCACCATCCTTTTCATGGGCTCCTGGTATTCCTGCTATGTGCTGCCTTAGAATAGCTTCGGGTGCTGTGGTGGGGCAGCCTGGACAGCTGGGAATTGTCCGGTTAACTATTGCAGCTCTTCTGGGTTCCATTTGGTGCTTCAGTTTCCTTTGGAAAGCAGGGCAGTGGTTCCATGCTGCTCTCCAGTCCCCTTTGGGTGTTCTTCTCTATAGTCCCAACCCTTGGTCCTTCATCACAGCTCTTCTGACCTGCTTAAGGTGGGATTGGACTGACACCTCGCTTGCGGTATCCATGATCAGGCAGGTGCTCTTGGTGGGGCAGACAGTGAAAAATCATAACGAGATGGAGAATGCAATGGGAGATACTAAGGACCAAAAGGGCTGGGTGTTTTGGGGTTGGCAGTTTGTGCAGATGAGGTAGCTGGGCTGCTTCTGGCTGCCCCGAGGAGATCTGCAGCCGCACTGGTCCTGGGAGAGGAGTGAAGCAGCAAAGAGATGAATCGGCAACAAATCGGCTGTTCAGGGGTTTGAGGCAGGATTTCAAACAGCTGGTGGACTCTGAGCTTCTTGTTCCTAAGTTTCATTCCCAAACTTTTTATGGTAGTTGATTTACTTTCACTTGCTGTAGCTCTTCTGGCTTTAGAGGGCAAATACTAAGTCAGTGTGTGAAGTCCCTTTATATCATTGGATATCACCTTGTTATATCACAGGAGCAAATCAACCAACTTTCAGCATCTTTTAATACCGTCCTTCATGAAGGTCTCTTTACAACCATCCCCAATACCATCTTAGTTAATTTGCCTTCCATCTTCTCCCCGTCCATTGGCAGAGATGGGGTGCGCACCTCCACCCCGCGCTGCTCCTTGGGGGGAGCTCCTTCTGGAGATGCCTTTCCTCCTCCTGCCCTCCCTTTAGCAGAAGAAAGCTGGGTCTTGTTTCTTGTCTTGCCTAAATAATAATAATAATAAAAACCACCTTAATGTGTTTATTATCTTCTTTGCAGTGGCAGTTTTTATCTCATTTCAGCAGCATGTGGATCCTCCGAGGGCTGGCTGCAGCCCGGTCAGTACCTGTGCACTCACAATTAGCCGGCTCTCGCAGTCACTAATTAGCGCCCTGGCATATTAACAAACCAAAGGGTGTGCAGCAAACACTGCGTGCAGATTGGGGGGGCAGCTATGTGATTTATCTGGCTTAACATCTGGCAGTTTCAACCTTGTGCAGTTCTGCATTTTGATCATTCCATCTGGTTTTGCACGTCAGCAGTATCTGCAGTACAGCACATGAGAGTATGAAGGAAAATACTGTCTCTAAATAAAATCTAGGCCTCCTCACACTTTATTTCCTTTTTTTTTCCACTCAAAACACCAGGAGAAGCCCAGAATCCTTTTCATACCCCCTCCCACTATACACACCCCCACCTCGAAGCAGTCCGGATCACAAGCTGCAGTCATTTCCTGAGCTTTTCTATTTTTTTACGGAAAAAGAAACAAAAGCATCAAGATCAGCTGCTCTGAAACTATTCTCCTTTATCTAAAATTGCCCATATTGCACTACAAATCCAAGCGCTGGTGTCAAGAAGGGTAATGAAAGTCTGCCATGGCTTAATTGTCACATTTTCACAATGTCAGGCCTTTCTTGCAGCAGCAATTGCTGGCCTTTTAAGTGCAGAATGGCCCCTTTTTCAGTGGAAATTAAACCGCATTTCTTTTAAGAGGGAAGAAATCTGATACAGTGGTGTACAATAATCGAGAGCTTTGGCTTTCTGCCAGGGATCTGACTTTCTCTTTTCTAAATAAATATTTTTGTACTGTAAACAAATGGGCAAACAGAGCGAGAGAGAAGGAGGTGGTTGGGATTTCAGAGGACACCTGGGTCTGCCCGTTCCAAAGGCTGCCACAGGACCATGCCAAATCACTGCTGATGTCCTGCCTTTCTTCTGGTGTGGGAAGGTGCCAGAGGAAATGGCTTAGACTCCTTGTGTTGATCCGAAGAAACAGGGATTCCTCTGATCTCCCCTTTCGCCGTTTGTGTTGCTTATTTGCAGGGGGCAGAGTGAATCAGCCATAACAAGGTGGAGAAGGTTCAAAGATGAGAAGATAAAGCTGCTTTTGTGGATGCTGCTCTCTCTGTTGCTGGGGACAGAGATAGACACTTGCACATAATTGGTTTTGTACGTGAAACATAACATTTTGTTTCCTCTGCAGATGCTGGTTACCTCACTGGGGGCTTGAAAGCTTTTTATTGTGGTTGAGTCACAAATGCCTGAGACAGCACCTGAAACCTGCTGTCAGAGCCTGGAGCTGTCACTCTCCCTCAGACACTGCAATTTATGCCCAAACTCTTGGATTCAAAAGGAAAAATTAGAGCCCACATTTGGTTTATTGTAACTTGCACTTGCCTGATCTGCTTGTTGGGGGCCAAAAGCCCATGGCCATGTGGATGTAGCCTGTGGAATCAAGGGTCTATTTTTTGTATGTGCAATAGCTGTTTTAGAGCCTTCCTCCTCTCTCCTCTCCCTCAGCAGGACCATACGAACTGTAGCTGAGTTTCTAGCATTTACAGACACAGAACATCACAAACAGAATCGTTTTGTCCACTTCAGGTAGCTCTGTCCAATTCTTGTTTCTATTTTGTGTCCCTTACAGGAAGGATCAGAATGTGCTGTCACCGGTCAATTGCTGGAATCTCCTGCTCAATCAAGTGAAGCGGGAAAGCAGGGACCACACCACCCTCAGCGACATCTATCTCAACAACATCATCCCACGCTTCGTCCAGGTCAGCGAAGATTCGGGGCGCCTGTTCAAGAAGGTAAGGGAGTGCTAAAACACAGCTTTTTTTGTTTGGCCTTTCTGAAATACAAAGTTTTAACTATTGCTTCTGGTGGATTGATTTATTATTGACTGTGCCTAACATGCTGGGATTTTTTTCCTCTGTCTATAGCTGTGCTTGAACCTCTGATTTTTCTAGTTATTTTCTTGTTCTAGTATTTTAGGATTTTCCTGAAAGTGATTAGTTGAGATCCATTTGCCTAAATTTAGGTCATGGTTTTTTTTTTTCCTCTTCACCTGCTTGCAGTTTTGTCTGCATTTTGAAACTTTATTAAATAATCAGAAACCCTCCAAATCTTCAACTCTGAAAATAATGAACAAAACTCCCCAAAGACAAATTTATATCCACTGCAGAGGGGAAGCTACTGTTAAAAGAAAAAATAGGAAGAATTCTTACTATGCTAGATAATAAAAGGATGTACTGTCCTCTGGAAAAGGAAGAAAATGCAGCTGATGTCTCTTTTGTAGCCTTGTCCCCTTTCTTTCTCCTTGATTTCCACCTGGAAAAAAAGGTGGGACCATGTGGGAGGGTATTTTCCTATTAGGAATCTGCTCCTAATAAAGAGTCATGTAAGTAGCATGTGACTTTAAAATTAAAATCTATTTAAGTAGAGTTGGCAGTGAGTGGAAGCCTCTTTGGTGTTTCATTCTTGTCTTGAGGAAGAGTGTTCAGATGTTTGCTAACATCTCTATGGTGCTTTAGCTGCTAACAAGAGTCTGTGGCTGCAGCCTGCTTACATGGCTGGAAAACGGAGAGTGCTCACTGTTGTGTGTGATATTTCCTGACAAGATGCACTTGAAGGAGCAGCGTCTCCTTGGCTGTTACCTGGAGAGCAGGATGCGCTTGCTCTTTTACAGCAGGTAGTTGTGTGTGGTGGCAACTGATTCCTGAAGAATGACAATAAGTGCAAGTCACTCCTGTGTTCCTTGTCCTCTGCGACTTCCTTGAGTTTTTAATGGGTAGTAATGGAGTATGAAAAATATATTCCAGCGTTACCCTCTATTTCTCTTCTACTTCTTTTTTTGAGACATTGCCCAAGCAGAGAAGGAACCTTCTCTTTTTCAAGTAATGTCACACAAAGGCCTTTTTGACCTTTTAAAACTTTGTGGTAATTACATTATGGTTGATTAGATACTTACACGGGATTATGGCATGGCAGTTACTCTTCAATTCCTCTAATCCTTCCAAAGGATAAGTAATCTCCCCACTGAATTTCAACAAGGGCTGTGCTTGAGGAAGGTGGCTGAGAAAATGCCTCAGCAAAGAAGTACATGGAAATTGATATTATCCCAGTTTGGCTGGAAATGAGTATCTTGATTTTCAGCCCCTTGTATAAGCATGGGGTTTGCCCTGTTTCACTTTATTTTGGGCAGTAGGACTTGAATAAAAACAAACAAATAACTGACCCTAACAAAATACCCCTCTGGGTTCCTTCTCAGCAATCAAGTGCAAACTCCATATTAATTTCTGCAAACAAAAGGCACTTGTTGCTTAATTCCAACTATCTGTTGTCTGACTGTTTGCCAGACACCCCAAGCTGGCTGAAGGCCAGTCAGGTATTAGATTACTGTTCCACTTGGGCTGGGTGGTTAAAAACAAAAATTGCATCCTGTCTTCTCTGGTGTCCCATAGCTGAGTGAGAAAGCGGCTGATAAACAGAGAAATGGGGCTGGATCT
>JAOXNH010000013.1:5113120-5124409 GCA_028566575.1 Bartramia longicauda
GGAGCCAGACTCTTTTCAGTGGTTCCCAGTGACAGGATGAGGGACAACGGGCACAAGCTGGAACATGGGAAGTTCCATTCAAATATGAGGAAAAACTTCTTTCCGGTGAGGGTGCCAGAGCCCTTGAAGAGGCTGCCCAGGGAGGGTGTGGAGTCCCCTTCCCTGGAGATCTTCAACACAGCCCTGAGTGATGTGCTCTGGGCAACCCTGCTTTGGCAGGGGAGTTGGGCTGGATGATCTCTAGAGGTCCCTTCCAGCTCTGACAATCCCATGGTGATTCCACAGTATTCCAGTTGTGGCCTCACCAGTGCAGAGCAGAGGGGGGACAATGACCTCCCTGGCCACACTCTTCCCTACGAAGCCAAACCACTGCAGTACCCTTTATGCTATCACTGTGTCAGATTCAGTTACGGTATTTATGGGAAGAAAACCCTATAAGAAGGAATGGAGAAAACAAAACCAAGGATTTGGAATTCGCTTCCTGTTTAATACCTTTGATCGTGGAAAAAAGCAGTTTATCTACTAGTACACTGCGCAGTGTTTGATGTGAAATGAAAAATCCACAATGAGTTGGTTAAAAGCCTTGCAGTAATCAAGGAAGAGGAATTATTAATTCTCTGAAGGGGTCTGTGCTGAAGATGACCTACTTTACAGCTGCAGTATGTCTCATTGCTGCATTGCTACCAGGATATGAAAAAAAAACCAACTTAAAATACACCACACATGGAAAAGCCACACACCTGAAGGAAATACACTGGCCAAAAGGCTGGGTGTTTGTAAAAATATTTCTCCATAACAGAGCAAACAGGTAAATATACAAATGCCATAATTAAGACTGTCTCTGAGGTGCAGGGTTGGTATGTGCTGTCTCTATCCTCTCGCCCTTACATCCTTACCCTCTCCGTCTCCCGCTGCTGTAGATGCCTTGGGAAATAGTAATGTGGAGTTCTTGAGGTTTTCCCAGAAGTTAAAGGACACAAAGGCCTGTTGTGAAATGATACTTTCTGATTTCTCACTGGGGAGATGAATTCTCCCGGTTTTTCCGACCTGCTTGTTTTTAGAACAAGTGGAATGGAGGAAGAGGGAGGGAGTGAAATACTTTGTGTGGTGCTTTTATCTGCATTAGTGGTTCATAAATGGGAGTTGGAGGGGTGATTCCCCTACCTGTAACTGGAGGGGATGGTTTCTGTCCTGCTGCTAACACTCCGTACCCGCTCCGAGGCATTGGCAGGATCAGAGCCTGTTGCCTCTGGGTGAGGTACCCAAAGCTACAGCTGGAGCAATTTTATTGCTTCTGTTACAGGCTAAAAGTGTCACTCCTGAGTATAGATTGGGCAAGGAAAACATCGCGTTTGGCCCTATTCAAGGTGTGAACGTAGTCCCTTGTTACTGCATGTTGTTTGTAGTTTCCTGTGTGCTGAGGCTGCCTTTCACCAACAGCACACCCGGCTCTGTGTTGCTGCAGCCTGAATTCGGGTCAGGCAGGAACAAGGTGAGGGCACTCTCACCCTCCAGGTCATTCGGCTGCCTCTCATCCCTCTGCCCCTCCATCCCTCTCATCCCTCCAGCTGGTTTTTCCTAGAGATACATCACAGTGGTTTGGAAAAGGAGGCCAGTAGCACAGAGCTGTCCTGCAGAGCATTAAAACTCCGAGCAGAATTGCAGAACGAGACTTCCAGTATTTGACAGGACTCCCCCACTTGCTGGTAGGTCTCGCCACCTTCTGGAGCCCATTTCCCGTGGGGCTCCTTCAGTGGGAGCAAACGTAGCTGGGTTGCCAAAAATGAATGCTCTCAGCCATAAAATTGCTCAGGATTGAGGGCCTGAAGCCCAAGATTCAATAGGATCATCACAGGATTCTACAAAAAAAAAACCCAAAACCCAAAAAAAAGGGAGAGCAAGGGAGTGGGGGTTGTTTGGAAGCAGCTCTCTCAGCCCCTAGTATGGAGGCAGCGGCGTGACGTGGTGTGGTGTAGGAATGGCTTTTCAGAGCACAGTATTCCGCTGTGCTAAGGAAAATTCCTTATTACTGACATAGTGGTGAAACAAATCACTGGCGAAATGGTGGAGAAAACTAGATAATACAACTGCAATTTAAATATGACTGGCCAATGCATAATGGATCATTAAACGCAGAACTGATGATCTATCACCCAAAATATGCGTGTAGATTGTATAACATAGATTGTGTTTTCCTGGCTTTTCTTTAAATTCTGGAGAGTTGGAAGCTTTAGACATTGTCTTTACAGAATTCTGTTCTGTAGGGCCATGTGGTAATGGCTGAGCACTTTATCCATAATAGTTGAAAGCTGGTTGATCGTTTAGATGAGAACATGAAGGTGGTAAGTCATGTTTGGTACCGGATGGAAATGAGTTAAAGGCAGGTCTGTTTAAAAAAACAAAAACCAAAAATAAGAATCTACCTATAAAGAATTCTGAGCTTTAATGAGCAAATTCTGTTTAAGCGGTACGTGTATGATCTTGGAAAATTCCACCTACCAAGTCTTCTCTTTAACAAACTCCATAAGTAGATGTTAACTAATGCATAGTTAGGTGTTAACTAATGCATAGTCAGATGTTAACTAGTGCCGTACCGTAACCTGGGTTTAGATGGGAATATAAAGGATCTTGCACTTCTGCAAATTTCCTCACTGGTCTCCGCAAGAACTCATTCCACTCTGCTCCCAGCTCCCACTGTTGAGTTGAAAAACATTAGACCATCTGATGTTTGTTTTCCACCTCTGTATATTGAATTATTCCTTTTTAAAGCTGTAGAGAAGTGGTCTTGTTAGAGAGCGGTTCCCAGAATCAGCAGATTTGGGTTCAGTTCCAGCCCTCTCACTGGTTGCCATCATTTTGGGCACCGTATTAGATAACATCTCTTGTCTGTGTGTTATGTGTTCACCCACCAATGGTTCCCGAGTGCTTCCTCGCTGCTGGTGAGTTTACACAGAAAGCATCTCCTGAACTTCACGCTGTATTTGTTTTGAAGCCGAACCATCTTTCTATCAGATTTGGAACCACGTTGCCGAGGCTGGAGATCCGGGGCATAAAATGTTGACAGCATTCCTTCCCTCTCCTATTTATTATCCCCCCCTAAATATTTTGAAGCTGAAGTCGTTAATGTTTGGTGGAATGCGGAACAGCCCGTCGAGGGCTGCAGTAGATCCCAAAAAACATCTTGATTAAATTAGAGGGAGGTGGAGGGGAGGAGGGCTGGAACAAAGAGGCCGTTGAGAAGCTGGGAATTTATGTTCCAGCGAGGGGTGGCAGCAACCTACGGCTCCGCACATGGGGCATGGGCACCCTCTTGTCACAAAGGGGGTGTGTGTGTGTGTGTGGACACACTTAGGGCAGCTTCTGCTTCCTTGGTTTGGGCTGAAGAAAAGGCTTGAAAATGGCAGCTTGCGAGAAAAATATTGAGGTTTTTTCAATCTGGAGCGCCCCTGGGCAATCGCTCTGGTGTCACCCTCCTGGAATAACTTTCTCCTTCTCTCGGGTGGTGCTGCTCATCTCCCTGATTTGCAGAGGGAGGGGGGGCTGTGTTTCCCGCTGGTGCCCTGCTCTCCCCGTCCCCTGCTTCCGGTGGCTCCCGCGCTCTCCCAGCTTCCCGGAGCATTAATGGTGCGTATCAAACTAGATAATCTCCCAGATCAAGAGGACAAGCGTTTAGCCCTGATGGGATAAGAAGCAGACAGGGTTTGTGGTGACACCCCCACCCCACGCAAACAGAGTTGATTATCGGAGCCAATTAGATGAGATTTTATTGCACAAGCCCTTCCGCAGGCTTGGTAAGCAGTTGCAGGTACAGCCAGGAATAGGCACTAATAAAACCAGATTTGCTTTTGCTTTTATTTATTGCTTTTTCCTGGGAGATTGTTTACAAAATGAACCATTCTAAACTCTGTCAGCATTTGAAAAACATAATACAGAATTTGATCTTGAAATGGAAATTGATACCCGGAGACGTTTCCAGCTGCAGAGAGTGTTGTTCTTTTGCCTTGGCACGTGTTTTATTCACAATTCCCTGCCATATTCTAGCGTGATCTTGCAATGCCTTATACCTGTATGGCGATGGTTAAGATCAGCAGCCTTTAATCTGGATGTGCTTTAAACTCCAAAGGACCTCAGAAACAACGTTCTCATGGTGCCTCAGGTCCACCACTCTCTGCAGCACTCGAGCAGCAACTTTTTTGCTGATGTCCAAAGCTTTTGGCTTTCCCGAGGTAACCCTTCTGCTTCCTCCCAGGTATTTTCATTTATCAGGGTCAACTAGCTCAGCTTTTTTTCTCCTAAACCTTTATATTTTGGTGGAGTCAGTACAGGGAGCAGCATTAAACCAACAGTGTTCGTTGCACAGCTCTTGTTTTCGTGCCACCTGTGATCTCTCGTACCTTCATCCCCACGTAAAGGTGTTCCCAGCCCAGAGATCTGGCAGGTTCTTTCTGGAGAGCTCATTTGGAAACACAAAGAGTTCTGTGATTTGACAATTTGGCTCTTACACTTCTCCTTTTCTTCTTCAACCTGAATACACATTAAGATACTCATTTTAATCTATCTCGCATAATTGATGCTTCAGCGGTTTGTCCAGCGAATGAGCAATTTTATGCAAGAAATAAGCAAATGGGCTGAAACGAGGCGGGTGAAGGGCAGAGGATGGGTCTGGGCCGGGCGGCTGAAGCGGCGCAGTGAAGCGTGTTGCGGAAAAGCTCCTTCTGTGTGAAAAGTTCAGTGCTCGGGGCATTGAAAGCAGACCCAGGCAGTCACTTCCATTTATCATCTCCAGTGTTGAGAAAAAAGGCAGTCATAAAGTCTTTGCGTCCCGTCTCCCTGCAGTGACGAGCAGCAGCTCCAGCTTTTTCCTCTGCTTCCAGAGATGGAGAAACCGTAGGTCTTGTTTCTGCAATCTCCTGGAGATTGGGAACCACCAACTTTTTTCCTTCCTTTGAGTTAAAGACTCCTCAGAAAAAGCAGGGTGCTCCCGGTTGTCAGTGTTTGTGTCAGACACTGGCTTTTCCAGTAGCACCTCTGGCCTCCTGGGGAGCAGGTTTGGGAACATGGGCCTGGAGCGGATGGAAATGCCAGGGACCCAACCTGGGACGGTTCTGCTTGAACATCCCATTGCGCCACCGCCACTGCTCTGAATGGGTCACAGCAGGCAAACGGTCCATAACAAAACATGTACCATCTCAGAAACATAGTGAACTGAGCACTGCTGAACTGGGTGGTAGTCAAAAAAAGGATAATTTCAAATTAAATTATATAATCTTTCTATTTTTGCTTTTTAATTTATCAGCATGTTTTGGTTTGGTGTTTTTTTCCCTCTTGGCTTAACGCTATTTTGACTTCTTAGGCAGAAATGCAGGTTTAGGTGTGGATTTGTCTCTATCATTTTCTTTTCCTGAACTTTGTAGGAATAAAGAGCCTTGAACCTTTCAAATTTGCTTGTTGCAGTAGATATTATGTATTTCTAACGTGCAGAGCAGGAAGGTTCAATCAGGCAAATGCTGCCTTAGTAGTAGGTAGTGACTGAGTAAAATCTATAAGCAGAATAAAGTTATTCTTGTTACATGTAGCAGTAGAAGCATTTGTGTTTTTTAATTGGTGGAGAAAATGTAGTTATTAGATTATGAGTATTTAAGCCTGCCTGCTTTTTTGGGAATAGAGATGTTAGAGAGATGAGACATCTGCTCTCTTCTTTGACTTCTCCAGTTCCTCACCTGCATGTCTTTTAGTAATAAAACCTCGCCTTCTCTGAAATGTTCCCTGTCTCCATACTGGAAGGCTTTTCCGACTGTGCATATATAACATTTTGGTTTATTCATACTGTTTGTGCAGTTTGACCATGAGTGTCTCTGGGCTGGGCAGTTATTGGATTTATAGCATAAATAGCGCTGCTTAATTGAGCCGAAATTATTTGTAGCTGGGGAGCGTGCTGACTTCCTCCGCCTTTTTACTGTCTTCCCCAATTAACTTTCATTTCTCTGTTTTGTTGCAGAGCAAGGAAGTGGGATTGCAGCTCCAGGAAGACTTGATGAAGGTCTTGAATGAACTCTACACGGTAAATCAAACTGACTTCTTGGCGTCCTTTCAGGCAGAAGGAAGAAGTTTGCCTTCTCCCGGGCTGCTGCTCCCGGCACAGACGGAGCCTCAGGACTGATAAATGTCTGCAGTCTTTGCAGTTTGAGGCAGCTTGCGTTTGCCGGTCTGTAGAGCACCATAAATCTCACTTCTTCACTCTATTCTTACCTTGCTTCAGCTCTGTCAGTGCTGGCTCCGCTTCTCAAAGATCTCGCCTTAATGCACACCCACTACCAGCTCCGGTGTTGGTTTTAAAAAGAGTAAGAGGTATTAGAATTATTTCCAAATAGGCTAAAAATCTCCAGTCCGTGGTTTTGTGTGGTCTGAGCGTACAAAAGGCAGCGCACAGCTTCAGTGGGGACACACTCCCTTTATGTGTTCCTCAGCTCTTTCAGCAAAACAGCTCCCTTTAGAGTAATCCTCTTCCATCTGCGCTTTTTGCTTCACAGTTTATTTGTTGGAGACACCAAGGAAGAGGCACTGCCTCGGGAAGGAGGAGGAATGTGTTCATAAAAGTTCTTGTGCTGCTTGGGGACTTTTCTTCTCACTTAGATGAATGGAAAAGTCTGTTGTTTGATTAAATTTTTGCTTTCTGCAGCTGTTACTGAGCCAGTTCTCTCTTAAAAGCAGAACCTACACACAGTTTTGTGGCTCATAATGTCTTTTCTTTTGCCCTTCCTTAATGACACGTGGGGTCATTACACTGAGGTACATTCTTTTCCTGTGTTCATTAAAAAGATGATTCAGGGATGTTTCCCAAACCATGGGATATCAACCCTGTGATGGAATTTGGTATTTAGCATTAATGCTAGAGTATTGCTGGGGGTGCATGTCCCTGAAATTTCCCATGTCAACAAAATGTATAGAAGGGAATTGTTTCATTCAGGCATCAAGGCCAAATATTGAGACTAATCTTTTAGGAAAAGCGGGAGCTCAGGAGAGGGAAAACTGAGCCAACAGTCACCCCGTGGCCAGAGATGAGGTGGGCAGAGATGGTGGCTGCCGATGGGGCACCGTCAGCAGGATAAAACCATTAAAATTGTGATTTCTATTTCTGCTTCTCTTGCTTTCTGCTAGTTCCACTTTCAGTCATAGAGGAAAAGAAACTACTTTGCATCTATTATTATAAATGCCTACTTTATAGTCTAAGCATATGCAGGAGCTGAAAGTGTGTGTGTAAATTATTCAGAAAGTCTCTCTTTAATACTGGCTGCGTTCACATTCTCTTTCATGTTTAAATACAGCGTCTCTTTGTATCTGAGAACCTTTGCTGATCACGGCACAAAGAGAGAGCATGTGTCCTACTTAGGTAAAATTATGTTGTGGTTCAAACTAAGGTGAAATAGGTGTAAATGGGTTTTCATCCAAAATAAATCAAATGGTTTGCAAGTGGGGTCTTTATTAACGGCGGAACGACACTATTGGGGTGTCTTTATGCAACTGGGGATTTTTTTGCCCCCCTATCAAAATTGTATCACAATAATGTTTGCTTTGTATGTGAAATGAACTGCTTTGCATTTGTGGATTTAAAAAAGCTGGTTTATATATTATTTCCTTTGGGGTTTTGGTTCTGTTTTCTTAACACAAAGCTAGACATGAATAACCTGTGAAATACATCGGGGGTTTTTTTCTGACTTTAGGGGATATTTATCCATATGCACTTACAAAAAATGGGCTACAGTAAAAGTTGTCCATAGAGTACAGGGTCCAGGTCTCCCTGAGCAACAGAACCACAGTGTGTTTATTAATGGTTTTGTTACATAAGGTGAACAGAAGTACTTCTTACGTATCAAATTTGGTTTAAACAAATCAGACCTGAGCTGCTTGTGCAGCCCTTGTGTTCAGACTGGTGATTTGCATACAGTTCCTCGAGACCTGGGATGTTTAAAGGACTGATTCATCCAGATGAGAGACTGATAGGCATCCCTTCTGAAACCTTACCTGCTGATGAAAAGCTCTCATTTTCCAACGTTGACATATAATTTTCTTTGAATAGTAAAGAGGCTGGATTTAGTCTGTGTCTTTTTTTGGTATATGTGACTCCTTTATTGGATTGTACAAGAAGGCGCATGCCAGAGTTAAACAAAGAAGCAGCTGCAAAATAATCTACTTTGATTTCAGATTCATTTTGAGCCACACTTTCATTCCTGCATCTTCTGTCCTGCTTTTATGAGATGAGAAATTTCCCTGAGTGTTTTTGCTGGTTCAGCTATTTCTAACTCGCAGCCAGGTCTGACTTGGGGGTCACTGTCCAAGTGCCTTTGCTTAGTCCGATATCTTGCATTTAATACAAACATGATGGACAGCTGTTATGAAATAATTATGTTAAAGAAACTTACAGTTTGGGGGCGTGCATTGGGCAAATGAAAAAAAAAGTGTCACAGAGTGTGACTTATTTCTCTGGATTTTTTCCTCCCTCGTATCCCATGAGCTTTCCAGACACATGACACATGTCACTGTTCTCCCCAAGACTTGGTCATGCAGATGAAGTAAGGCAGAACATCTGCATGCCTCGTTTGTTGATGAGGGAAGCCCATTTCTTTCTCATCAAATCAAACAGTGGAGCTCTGTGACCCTTGCGTATCGTTTTCTGCAGGTTATGAAAACCTACCACATGTACAACGCCGACAGCATCAGCGCTCAGAGCAAACTGAAGGAGGCAGAGAAGCAGGAGGAAAAGCAGATTGGGAAGTCGGTGAAGCAGGAGGACAAGCAGACACCACGCTCCCCCGACTCAACGTCCAACGTCAAGTTTGAAGAAAAACACGTTCGACGGAGCTCTGTCAAAAAAATAGAGAAAATGAAGGAGAAGGTACTTTGCTGAGGTTGTTTCTGCTCATGTAGAGTGCTCGGAGGAGACCTTTGTTCAGCACAGGAGCTACTGAGGTCCCTCCTGTGTGACATTCAAATGAGAGTCTTGGTTTTTACACAATTTGTAAGTACTCAGACTTGGGAAAGGCAGAAGCTGACACCAGGTTTCTTCTGGGACAGATTTGCATTTTGTATTGTCCCAGGTTACACAGACAGGGCCCAGAGAGCTAGAATGAGGGTAGAGTATGAAAGTAACAACTGCCTACTTTGAAGTCATGGCTAACATCTTTTTTTCCTGTACAGAATACAAGGTTTTTGTTTACCATTTCATGTCAGCTTAAGGTCTGACTGGTGCTACGGGGAGACACACGATCCCAGACTGGCTTCTCAGGCAGAACCAGTTGCCCTACCAATCGGTCGGATAAGTAGTTCAGTGCTAAGATTCAAGCCAGTAGAAGGTGAAGAATTATTTTTGGACTAAAGGACCAAGTTTAGGTCTAATTTCTGCTTGAAGAGGTGGAGTGCTTGTGGCAGCCCACAGACCTGTGGGCTTCGAGCAGCCACTCCGGTAGTGCTGGAGCTGGGCCATAACCTCAGAAACCCACCTTCTTCCTTCATTCTTCCCTTAATCTTCCCCAACTCGCAGTCTGTTTTCAGACAAGCCTTTAAATGCAAAGCTGTCTGGTATAGTAATGCATAGAAACATCTATATAATTAATCGAAATTCTGAGTCTTTGTGTCTTGATAAAACTGGAATCCCAATGAAGAAGAGCTGTGGGAGCAGGGGAAGGTTTGTCCAGTACGTAGTGGGGTTACTGGGAATGCTCCTGCTCCTGCTGCACCTCTTTTTAAAATGTATTCTGGTTTTGGTTTCTCTTTTAGCGCCAAGCGAAGTACACAGAGAACAGACTGAAGGCCATTAAGGCAAGAAACGAGTATCTGCTGGCTCTGGAAGCCACCAACGCGTCTGTGTTCAAGTATTACATTCACGACCTGTCTGATCTCATTGATGTAAGTGCTGCTGCTCGGGTGCCCGCAGTGAATGTCACTGCCATTAACCCTCTCCTGCTTCAGCAGCATACACCCGGTCACCTCTGTGCAGCTCTGGAGTGATGCTCTTGGGTGGGCAGCGTGGAGAGTAACACCAGGCCTGATAATTGGTCATTAAGCTGCTAAGGGAGCTTTTCCAAGATGGTTTATTGGGAGTCTGTTGCACAGATAAAAGCTCACACAAGAAACCTGGCATTGAAACGTGCAGAAGGAGGAGCTGCTTAGTTAAAATGAAACTCACTAGCAGTATCACACTGTCGCTTGACATTTTCTATTTACTATTTTAAGCAAACCCTCAAGATTATAACTCAGAAGCACATTTTAAAAAAAAGAAGAATGTTAGCTGTAGAAGAGTAGACCAGTTGGTAACAGAGCTGAGGGTAAAACCATTCTCTAAAGCCGCCTTTAACCTGTTTTGAAAAATTCAGTATGTTTCAAGGTTAATGCTTCCTGTAGTGTATTTCACAAGAGGGATGAACCTTGCTTTTTAGACTTTCCATTCTCTATACCCTGGCCCACCAGCTCCACAGCAACTTGATGCCTTTCTTCTGCCACTGGGACTGCAGAGCCCTTCCAGTCTGGCTCTGAGGGGTGTCAGTAGGGTGTCAACATCACTGGAGGTTCCACTGCTGCTGCCCCACTGTCTGCACAAAGAGATGAAGAAATAAACTAGTTACAGAAACCAGCCCCCCCTTTCCTTAGCAGGGAGCTGAAGGTGGAGGGAGCATGTTCCTCTGCAAAATCCCTCTGTTCTGGGGCTCAACGACACCCCCACAATTCAGGGGGCATCAATTCTGCTTTTACCCAAATGCATAACAAAAAACCCCAAATCTCTCCTCTTTGAAAGCTCAGAAAAGGCAGGAATCCCGACATTTTTCACAAACAGGTAACTACCCACTTTGTCCTGCAGAACTCGGGTACCAGAGGCACCGAACGCCTCGCGGAGGGGTCACTGGCTGCTGCTGGGTCTCACCCCACCGGCCAAGGACAACCCGCTGCCGCCGCAATGGGAGACACTCAGCGGCAAAGCCTGAAGGGAACTTCCTTTGTAGGAGCAGGGAGTAATGAACAGAAATGTCTCTAGACACCAGCAATAAAGAGCACTCAGATGACTATTAATTAGTCAGCTATTATAATACCTAACAGCATATATAATGCATTTATTCAGCTGATCATAAAATCCCATGAAGTGCACTTCTGCTAGGTATTTATTTAAACCTGTCCTTTGGAGGTCAGGATTGTCAGTGCTAGGTGGGTTTGAAAAATACTGTTATTTCAAAACGTCACACTTTATAGAATTGCTGTGCTGAAGAGGCACGTTTCGTTCCTACCCACTGCCTCTTCGGG
>JAOXNH010000013.1:5127094-5151473 GCA_028566575.1 Bartramia longicauda
TATTGGAAGGCTGCTGTGAGGTCTCCCCGGAGCCTTCTCTTCTCCAGGCTGAACAACCCCAGCTCTCTCAGCCTGTCAAAATCTGTCAAATCTGAGCTGATCCTTGGACTCTTGGCCCAGTTTGGACAATCTTTCCCCAAATAGCTGCAGAGGATGGCATCGTCACGCACCCGCAGAAGAGCAGTAGCTCTGAGCGGCTGCCGATCCAAGGCTGCCTCCACACGTGCAAATTCTCAATCAAGCCTCTTTTGTGGGTTTTTTTTTTTGGCTAGTTTTTGTTCTTCCTGATTGAATGTATCGTCCTTTAATTCTCTGCCTCCAGCCGAACCAGCAACTGCAGCTCTTTTTCACAAGATTCCCCACCTGCCACAGCTTGTTGGCACAGGAGCCTGGCATCTAAGCAGCACTTGGTGACAGAAATTCTCTGAAAGCAGGGAATGGTCCAGTAGTTGCTCTCCCTTCTCTCTCCCCCCATCCCTTCTTCCCCTGCCCACTCCTCCCTCCGGCTTTTTTCCTTTGCGTTTGCACACAATGACAGTGATGAGACTCAAATGATGGGCGAGGAGGAGATTTGATGGGAATTTTGCTTACAGAGCAGCGCAGCAATCGAGCCAGATGGGCTCTTTCTTTCTGGAGATCCTCCTCGAGAATGTAATCTTGCTTCTAATTCCAAGAAGGTGGGCTCCTTTCTTGCTCTACTTTAGTAGACGTCTGAAGAATTCAGGCTGTTTCTGATCAGCTAATGAAAAGCGCCTTTCTCCCTTCTGGAACACGAGGACTTGGCTGCCTGGCCCTGGTGGGGATGAAGCTGCTTGATTGTCTTCCAGTGACATCACCCTGGTGGCAGCGAGAGCCAGGAAATTCTTGACCACCACCATTTTCGGCTTGAAAGTTTTTTTTGCTCTTCTGTTTCACCCCAGCAATGAAGTCATCCCAACTGATTGCCGCTCGCTTCTTGGATGACTCCGTTCTTTATCCCTGGGATGTTCAGGTCATGTTCTTGCCTCCCGAGGTGCACTGAATTAAGCAGTTTCCTCTATCTTGGGTAGAATAATTTAGATGTGGATTAACCTTTGCAGATGATCCAAATCCTGTGTCTTATTTCTCCGGGTAGTATTTTAGTGCTTTGTTTTCCTCTTACTTTGAATCATTTCATTTAAGGATTTTGCAATGTTTTCCATGGGAATCAGCAGTGAAATCAGCACCTGAAAGTGAGGTTAGAATCTAAAGAAATGCACTGAACGTACCCACTTCTGTTACTTTTTGGTCCATGAAATGGACTCTCTAGTACTTCAGGAGAACTCCCCAAAATGTTGTAATAGTTTAGGCTGTGCTTGTCTTGGAGATGAATTATAACATGAATTATAACATGATGGTGAAGTTTGTGTGGGATTAGAGGTTGAGAATTCTGTTTAGGGCCAACTGAGGAGCCCTGGTCAAGATGCCTCTGGGACCGGTGAGAGATGTCAGACTGCTCTGGTACCCAGAAGGTGATAAAATACTCACAACTTGTCATCCATTTACGTAACTCACGGCTTTGGAAACATTTTAATTTCCATTACAGAATTTCTTCGCTTATTCATATGGAATTGTGTGTCTTTTTCCAGCAGTGTTGCGACCTGGGGTACCACGCCAGCCTCAACAGAGCCCTCAGGACGTTCCTGTCTGCGGAGCTAAACCTGGAGCAGTCGAAGCACGAGGGGCTGGACGCCATCGAGAACGCCGTGGAGAACCTGGATGCCAACAGCGATAAGCAGCGCCTGATGGAGATGTACAACAACGTCTTCTGTCCGCCCATGAAGTTCGAGTTTCAGCCGCACATGGGTGATATGGTCAGTTTGTGTTCCTCCTCCGGCTCTCCCAGCTTCACCCTTCTGCTTCCCTCGGCTTCGGTAGCCAGAGCTACTAAAAGGCCACCTGTCTGGCTCTATTTTTGGGAGGTAGGAGGGAGGCTGGGAAAGGGAGCTGATGTGAAGATCAAGCAGAGGCTCATGGCACAGATGGCTGAACACGACTGACTCTCGCTTTTTGACTATCAAAGCTGCTGAAGATGAAAACGCTTAATTAGGTGTAATCCTAAATGTAGATAGGGAACACTGTTTTAATCTCCCCTTTAAGCCACAGTTAACCTCTGTGCCCTGAGACAGACTCAGAAGTTAGGTATTTGAAGGGGCAACAAGATAAGAGACTTAAATGCTGGCTTTTTGAGGCATTTGAGTGTGTAATCTTAGGGCACAAAAGGTTTATAGTGGTGCTTTCTGCATCTCCATTGTGAGACGAGGCAGTCAGAGGACTTTGATTTTGGCAGTGAAAATCTCTCTCTTTATAGGTTTATCAAGATGTGGTTACCCATCTGGGAACTGTTTAAAGTCACACAAGCTGAAACCAGTTCACAAGTCTAAATGGGAACACATGTACAGTCTAGTAATTTAGGTCAATTGGTTGGATTTCTAGATTCTCTCCCTGAACACTGAGGACAGACTGGAAGGATGGTCTCTTGCAGCCAGGCTCTTCTTACAGGCGCTGCTTAAAGGCTTCTCTTTGTCTCTTCCCTCTTAAGTGAAACCCTCAGACTGCAAATGACCTCTCTCGGTTTTCCTGAGCTCTGGCAGTGTTCTGTAAGATCGTGGCAAGAAAAAGAATTACCTGCAGACTGTCATTCAGTTCCCAGCTCACGCTCGCTGAATCCTTTATCTTGGTCCCTCTCAAGGCCGAGTGAGGGTTTATGGATGCAGGCTGATGGCCTTGTAGCAGTGGTCCTGTATATACCAGGTTGAATATATGATGGTGTGTGCCTGAGAACACTCCAATTCCAGTTTCTGTCTTTAAACAATAGCCTTAAGCAATGAGATCAGTGTGCTCCTTTAAAAAAAAGAATACCAAACTAAAAGGAAAGCTGCTTCATGCTGTGAAATCAGACCTGTTCGTACCAGTGCAGGGAAGCCCACTGTTCTGGCACGTTTGACACATCCCAAACCTGTTCTTTTTTTATTTCACTGCATTTATTAAATAAAAAGCCATTGGTACCTGTTGCTACAGTGCACAGGTAGTTCTGCTGAGCAGGGGCAGCCACTCCTGCCCCCTGGGTGCCCGGATAATACACTGAACCAAATTCTTCTTGATCTGTGAACAGGCACACTCGCTTCTCCTTGAGGTTTTAGGGTGGGATTTCGCCTAATACCTGTGATAGAGGACCTTCAGACTTTCAAAACTCATGACAACCTGATGTTACTGAAAGTAGCTGCTTTTTTCTGGTTCTTTTTTGATGTTCATGTTCTCTCTCACACATCTCAGCACAGTCGGGAAGTGAACTGCAGTGTCACAGAACACAGGCCTTTCCCACTGCTTGAAATCCAGGGCTACAGAGAATTAAAATTAAACCCTTTGGAGGATGTTTGTTTGTAATGATATAATGAAGCATTTGCGGTGTTCTTGATTATGTGGGGGTTTTTCTAACCCTCTGAAAACGCTGCTGTTTCTCTTCCAGGAGTCACAGATCTGTGCCCAACAACCGGTGCAGAGCGAGTTAGTGCAGAGGTGCCAGCAGCTGCAGTCCAGGTTATCGACGCTGAAGATTGAAAACGAAGAGGTGAGCTAAACAACCCCAAACCCAACCCTTTTACTGCTTCCATCTGTTTTTGTTGGTCCTCTTTTATGAAGACTTGGGGTAAAATTCAAGAATAAGGCAACTGAGGCCAGCAGTGCATTGGTGTGTGATTTCACGTGACAGCTGGGTGCACGGAGAGCATCCTTAAAATACCCCCATGTGTCTCTTTTCCCATCCTTAAGCTGATAGGGCCGGCTGTGTTGCAAAAGCTATATTTGAATAGCTAATAGAAAAAGGGGAATGTAATGTTTTGAAGTGAAGACAGTGAATTTCCATAACTTAAGGTAAGAGCTAATTTTTGTTTAATTGGCCAGCTAAGAGGAGAAGACTAGATCAATGGCATTTGTTTGGGAATGGGTAAAATACTTAATCTGCATCTCTGTGTTCAAGCATTCTTAATCCTCCTTGGGCAAAATTTGCAACTCCTTTATGTCGAAGAAGTTGATTCTGGCCTTCAGTGAAAATTTACAGTGCCATGAAGTCCTGGATTTAATATCTACCTTTGATGCCCAGTAGATGTAGTTACAGAAGATGATTATAAGACCTTTGTTCCAGCGCTCTTTGCTTTGAGGGTAAATTTCCTTACATCTCCTCATCCCAGCCTGTAAGAGCACAGGTGTTTTCCCACCCCTGGCAGGTTCCGTGTGCTGCCAGCCCTTTGGTTACATGGACTGTGCTGGTAATGAGCAGAACATGGGACGTGAAACCAGTAATATCTGTTTATTAGTAACCTGCTCCAGGGGACTTACCACCGCTGTTTTTCACTTACAACACACTATCTGCATTTTTTTAAGTACTCTCATTCTCGCTGGCCAGGTTAAGAAGACTATGGAAGCTACGCTCCAGACGATCCAGGACATAGTGACGATAGAGGACTTTGATGTCTCCGACTGCTTTCAGTACAGCAACTCCATGGAGTCTGTCAAATCCACCGTCTCGGAAACATTCATGAGCAAACCCAGCATCGCCAAGAGACGGGCCAACCAGCAGGAGACGGAGCAGTTCTATTTCACAGTAAGGAGTTAGTTTTGGGTACAAGCACAAACGGTGTATTTAGAATTATGCTCACAAGAGAATGCAGGATGAGGCTATCGTCTTACAAAAACGCTTCTGTAATTGATTTTGGACAAGCAGAGTAAGCATATTAGCTTTTAAAAACGGGTGCTTTGAATTCTTTACAAATATATTGGGATACCTTTGTTGGTGCAAACTTAGTCTGTGGATAAATTGTGTAAAATTTGATTTCTTCTGTATCTAAAAAGGAATTGTCTGAGAACTTAATAGCTTGTAAATATCAATTTTCAAAAATAGTGCAGACTAAGAGAATGTTTAGCTCTTTGATTTCTTGGTATTATCATCTTGCAGTTTCAGCTCCCATAAGCTTTTAATTGTGTCAATGCATTTTTACAAGATGCTAAGAGCCTTTTGTATTGAATTTCATACCAGACTGTATGTTTTTTTCCTAAATTAGATTTATATTAAGCTGTTGAATCCACTTCCATTTGAAAAACATTTCAAAATAGCATTTGAAAAGCATACCTCTTATCCCAGCTACTTTGCATTCTTTTGGGCATCTTTTCTATACATACTGCCCTTTACGTTCTTCTTGCGAGGACGGTGTTGCTGATGAAAAGTCTGAAGTTTCTGTGGAGATTACAGCAGCTGGTAGGATAGGTTCTGGCAGGCCTTGACTTAGAAAAATTAAAAAGCCTTTGTGGAAGGTGAATCTGGCTGTTGAGAGAAGTGGATGGAGAAACCCATTCAATTGAGGAAGGCTTGACCACCCTTCCCAGGGTTAGGGAACTGGAAAAATGATTTTTTTTAATTGAACTCTTAAGCGTTCCCTCTCTAGAGAGGGACTATTGTGAGTTCAAATAGGAGACTGGACCCAGGGCTTTATTTGGATGTGCTGTTTTTCTGTTTCATTGTGTTGGTGTCCCGCTGCACAGCGGTGAGGTCCCAGTGTAGTGTGATCTGTCACCTGCACAGCAGGGGTGAAATAACTACCACCAGAACCACGCTGGTACACCGAGACCCTCTTTGACCAGCCTGTTCAGGTGCTCGATTGATCTACTATCGACCAGACTTATAAATATCCTTTATAAGGATTTCAAGCTTTGAATCTGTAAGGAGCAGGGTTTTTTAGTGGTGGAGAAGGTGCTCGGATGAGTATTGAGTGAGGACATGGCTGTGCAGCAGCGTGGGCGAGGCGTTCTTTGTGTAGGGGGAAAACACAGTGCAGAGCAGAGATTTAAATCCCTCCCTGCATTGTATGTGCTAAATGCTGAGGGGTGTGAACTGAAAGAGAAATACTAATTTGAAAGAGGTTTCTGTATTACTATAGCTCAAGTTGGAAACTCCACACACTGCATTGCTAGCCCGGCAGAGCTCCTAGGGAAATAGAGGGATGCCACCCTGGGAGTTTAATGGAAGGAGCGCTGACTGTAGTATCTCTGTGCTGGTAGAAGCTGTATTTCCACTAGAGGCATATCATCACACACTGGCTCTGGTTTTAGGGCTTTGAAGGAAGATTTGTATTCAAAATAGAAGCTTAAGCTTCCCCGTGTCAGTGGAGAGCATAGGATTGAGGATTGAGTTCTCAGGGAGCTACCGCAGGTCGCTGAGGCAAGGGGAAGCAGCAGAGGGAGCGGAGGGAGCCGGAATGCAGGGATGTGGCCTGGGTACCGCTGCTGCCATGGCTACGCTCCTGCTTCCCAGCCAGCAGCAGCGGAGGTGGCTCGAGGATGCTGTCAGTGCCGAGGTGTCACCGCTAATTATCCTACAGCTGGCACCCCGCCCCACCTGAGGAGCAAAAAGGGGAAAGAATGGTTTTGAGCCTTTTTATCTCCAAAAGGGGATAATTTTAGCTCTTAGTCAAAATGTTATTTTTTCCTCTAGAAAGATTAAAGCCCGGTACAGCACTCATTCTGTGAAGTGCTTTAAAAATTAATGTAAATTTATTATTAGCAAGCCCTTAAGAGATGGGTAAGTGTTAGATGAAGTTCCCCTGCTAATCAGTCCTCCGGAGACGCTGTGCTGCTTGTGTCAATGTTCCTATGTCCCGGCGCTGGGGAGCAGGGATCTGCTTCACCCCCTCCTTCAATCCAGAGCCTTGTTTGAAGTCGTTCTTGGGGGGGCGGAGGGAGGGAGGAAAACTGCTGAGCTTTGCAGATTGGAGACATGTGGGACAGCAACAGAAACTGCTTTTCTTTATAGCCTGAAAAGCATAAAATCTCCTTTCCCACAAGGCAGGCAGGTGCTCTGATTCACGTTGGGCTTTGTTGTGTGTGGCACCTGCAACTGGTTCTCGCTGGAAAAATACTGGAAGGGGCTTGGTGAAGGTGTCAACGTTGCACGGCTTTGGGTGCAAAATGCTCACCCTCTCTGGCTGACAACGGATCTTCACCTCTGAATTTTTACACTTGAGAAATAACGTGACCTGGGGCCGTTCCTAAAGCTTTGTGTGGGATTGTGCTGAGTCTGACTCCAGCTGTGCTCTGCCAGAAGGGAAACCCTTAGGAGTTCTCCCATAGTTTGACTTTTTTTTTCTTTTTTAATGGTTTTTATTAAGCCAGAAATCAAATGCTAGTGGATCTTTGTAATTCATTGGAAGAAAAAGAAAAAAGAAGCCTGAAGCTTTATTTTGAAATTAGTTATTTTTTCATAAGCTTACTGGTAACAGGAGGGTACAGAATGTTAGGCATGAGGAAATACAAAGAATGCCCCTCATTCTGCACTGAGTGGGAGGAACATTCTCTTTTTCTCCTTTAAAACAGTCCCTGGTACCCATCTGGGGGGGACAACATGATGTGACAGTGACAAACACCCCCAGGCCAGCGGAGGTGCGAGTGCCAGCAGTGTGCCCCTGTCCCACGCCACGGCCACCGGTCACCTGAGCTGGAGTTTTTATATCTGCTTCAAAGGGAAACTGGACTCGCTCAAAATCGAGTTGATTTTACTGATCTTCAAGCTTCTGTTTGAGGCACTTGAGCCTTCTAGTCCTTCTGTCCCTTCTCCTCAGCCTGACCTTGAGACGGGAGCTCAGTGCCTCCCAGAACCAGATTTATCCTCAAATCCCCTCTTCACATTCTCTGCTTATTTTCACATCTTACACTCTTCGTGTGTTCTTCTGTCAAAATTTGATGCAAAATTTAACTGACTGAGCAAAATACGTAGTTGGTGCTTGGTGAACAGACTCTCCAGGGAGATTCCAAAAAATATGTTTGTTTTTTGGCCGCGGTGATCACGCTTCCTGATCCCTTCTAAACAACAACAAAAAGTTGCAGTTTTTGTATAGGAAGCAGGAAGTTCTGAGACTCACCAAAGGGACTTAATCCTTGTGAAATTTTTCTTCCAATGTTGCCAACCAAAGGGACATAAAACACCAGACCCCTGGCAGTTAATTAAAGCCCCAGCTCAGGCATTTTTGGGCCGTGTGGGGGTGCACATCACTGCAGGAGAGACCCCCCGGGGCAATGTCCTTGGTTGGTGGAAGGTTTCCCCCCCGGAGCTCCCTGTGTGGTGGATATATTGCTGCTTGGGTCTTCACATCTTGCACGGAGGCTGCCGTTGCCATGACCTGCAGAGGACAAGCAGGGTCCAGGCACTCCCTTAGCTAAAATACGGGTTTTTCACCTTAAGGAGCTGCAGTCTGGTTTGGCAATACTGGAAAGAAGCGGATAGAATTGGGGAAAGCTGAACAAGAACAGGAGTATTTCGTTATTGAATGAGAATACTTTCTTTGTGTTCATATTGCTAGCAGAATTTTTAAAATATCACAGGCCATTCTTTAGAATGATGAGATATTTGAAGAGTTATGTGCTATTTATGTATTTTTGAGTGTAAACACGTCCTAATTATGATGTGGTTGGCTACTCTAGAGCAGAGTATTCTCTGCGCTGCAGCACGGGGAAGATAAATAAAGCTGCTCTGAACTGCAAAGTAAGAGATGAAAGAGCTGTAAAAAACTGGTGTTTGTGGAGCTGTGAAAAATCAGAAAGAAGTGGGAAAGCCGACTGCGTGATTGTATAATGCTTCACCCAGAGAACAAATCTGAACTGAAAGAATATCTTTATTTGTTTTGTCCCGTGCCCCCCCTGCAACCCTGTGTATCATCCAGCGTGGAGGCAGAGGCACTATTTGACAAGTGAAGTGGGGTGAGAGAGGTTAAGTGAGAGAATAAGCACAGAAGCAGCCTTTTAGTTTGTTAAAACAGATTGCTCATTCAGCTGCCTGTGACGCGCGAGGGAAGTGCATTTCCATCTCAGCCTGTCTGGAGGGGAGAGGAATGACAGCTCCTCAGATCTCTTCAAAGATGCCAAACGTTCAGCTGATCCCACAGGGAAACAATGGAAATTGCATGGCAGATACGTGGGGACTGAGCTTCACATTTGCCTGGATAGATAAACCAGGAGGACTTGGTTCCTCCTTTGCACCCTAAATTTCAGTGTCGTTCTGTTCTGTTCAGAATCCAGTAACCTAACGATGCAATCCAAGAAATGAATTGTCCACTCACAATCTTGGTTTTTCCCTCCCTCACAGAAAATGAAGGAGTACCTGGAAGGCAGGAACCTGATAACGAAGCTCCAGGCCAAACATGACCTTCTTCAGAAGACCCTGGGAGAAAGTGAGTGTGGTGCCCGCTCCTCGCTGCTGTCAGCCAGGCTGTTGCACTGATTGCATTAGGCAGCTGAGTGTGACGGGGGGGGGGTGCTGATGCAGAGTGGACACCCTCATGTTTTATTAATTTCTTTTTCCAATCTGCGTGAGGGAGAAGCCAATGACCTACGTGGCTGCTTGATTGAACCACTAATGTGCGTTGCTTATTTGTTAAAGTGAAGCACATGCCCATATTCATCCTGCCCTCTCCCCGTACCCACACGTTCTGCTTCTCCCTTAATGGTCTGTACTGGGGCAAACCTCGTGATTTACGGTTTCCTGATGAGTTGAGAAGTGTTGCCTCGTGAGGCAGGTCAGAAGTTTCCTTCATGTGGTAGTTCAGCTTCTTCTCACCTCTGAGGGTCCACACTGTGGTCTGGATAGTGCTCACATACATGAGCACGGGCTTTTATTGGGAGAATAACACACAAATTTCAGAGCATGTCAAATATGTTGCCTGTCCAGAGGGCATTCGTCAGGGGGCAGCCAGAGCTGAATATGCATTTGCTATTAGTGTCAGAACAAAGGAAGATTTCTTTCCCTTCATGGTATAGGCAAATCCTGTTGGCCAAACACGCTTAAACTATGCATCCAAGTTTCCATAGAAACCTCTCTGCCTCCTATTTGCAGAGGAGAAGGTTTTAACAGTCTAAATGTCAGGGCAAAAATAAAAATGGCTCGCCTGGTCGCGAGGTTTGTACGCTGGAGCAGGGCTCGTGGTTTGGTGTGTAACTTAACTGGGCTCCCCACAGTTTATGGTGTGCAAATCTTCTGAATGAAAACTTAAACAGCATGTGGTCTTTGAAGTGCTTTGCTTTCAGTTCAAAAATGCACTATATAAAAATAAAATACTTATTGCTCCAGTAATTAAGAGTTTCATGTTGATCAGGCCCAAAGCACTAGAAGGTAAGGAAAGGTCGTCATTGTTTTGTGCTTTATTGTTTGAAGTTGCTGTCTCCTCAGCTGAGCTGTCCTGCAGGAAGGCTGGGGGAGGCAAAGATCTGTGTCTTCAGGGTATTTTTCTTCTGCCTCTAAGTATCTCCAAGTGACACCCGTGCTGCCCCTGTGACTAATCCCATCCCTGGGTCACCGCTGACCTCTGCATACCCAGACCTATTTCCCCTTACCCTGCCTGCCCCCTGAGCCCGGCTCCAGCTGGGGAGGGGGGAAAGAAGAGGAAATTAAATGTGATTTCTGTATTGCTATGTAGATTTAAAGGCTGCTTCTGTTTTCTTCGCAAACCAGAGCTTTCTTAGTCTCTTCATGAAGGGTCCCAGTGTGGGTCAGGGCGAGCTCCAGCAGCTTCGGATAAAAAAAATCACTTTTGTCATCTGTGAGATCAAAAGGAGCTGAGGAAGGGGGGTACACTTCATCTCCGAAACCACATTAGCAGGTTAATGGTACAAACTGGGGACGGTGCCTAGACTTATCCATAAAATGTCACTTAATTGGGAAATGGGCAAATAAAATTCCTTTCACAAGTCCCCGGAGCATGGTTAGAAGCTTTACTGAAAAAATGTGCATTCAGCTGCGTGTCTTCAGTCCCTGGGAAATTCATGGGTTCGTTAACGATTTTTAGTCTTCTTTGCCCCATCCTCAGGTGACATTTATTAGTCCTCTCACAAATTACCTTAATCTAAAGATGACAAGTTCCAGTAATAAAAATAGCAGCGAGTCTTCCTATCTACGAGTAATTATGTCCCTGCCTACTGTACACATTTGTCACCCTAATGTAGGAGCCCCTTGATGTTGCCACAGCCGTGTAATTTATATATATGAATATTCTATGATGAAAATGGGACAGATGGCTGGAAATTCTGCTTCAGAATAACATTTTCATGTAAATTATGCACTGTTTTGGCTTTACGTGGGGAGAGGAAAGTGGCTATCGAGATGTGTTCAGCTAATTGTCAGCCAGCAGCAATTAGACGGTTTCCCTCCTTCATTCTTCCCTCTCCCCAGGAGCAGGAAGGCGACTGTAGGGAAGGTGGATTTTCAGCTGTTGGAAATCAGTGTGGTTTCACTGCTGATGATCTCTACCGGCAAAAGGATTTGGCCTGCACAATCCCCAGAGGCACATAGTAGTTTTTGGTCTCTCCGACTCCTCGTTGGGCTGTTTGGGAGCGCTGCCTGCCCCAGCAGCGGTCCTTCGCTTGGCTGCTGCCTTGCAAACTCGGTGCAAGTTAATGGAATGGTTTTTTTGTTGTTTGGGTTTTTTTATAAATACATTTGTGGAAAATATCATTAAGTGTCTGCCTCCCTAAAATAGCTTAATGCCAGCACGTTCGGTCTGTGGGCTCACAAATCCACGGAATGTTTTCAGTCTTACGGAGTGGCTTTATGAAGCATCATCTCTGGCCCCACCGGTTCCCCTGGGAGGGGGAGGGAGGGAGGGGTTGACAAGGCCAGTTTTTTGGCAGCAGGAATCAACAATTAGAATGCACAGGGAACTCGTTCTCAAAAACAATACTTTCCAAAGGACGAGTCCTCGGGCAGCCCGAGCTCTTTGCTGGGTTTCCTGGTCAGACGCGGTGGAGATGGGCTTCGGTGCTCCCAGGGGTGCAGCCCCTGCCCTGCACCCCAGAGCTGCCCCCTGCCTCTCCCATGGATTTTTCTACTCCATCTCCTCCTAAAACTGGCTTTGCAAAGCCATGAGAAGTATTTCCCCATTCCTCTCTCCTAATGCTGTATTTTTTTGTCATCTCAACAGGTCAGCGGACAGACTGCTCTCTCGCCAGGTAGGTGCGGCTCAGGGGATCTTTTTTTAAGGAAAATCTGTTGCAAATTGGTCACTGCCATTCTAGACCAGTTACCAGCCCAGGATACTTACCTGTTAGAAAAAGATACTCATTTAGCTAATACTTAAATAAATTCCTGCTAGTTAATAAGGCTTTAAATGCCATCTCTATTACCCCCATCAGTGCAATGTATAGCTTATGCATATAGATATACATATGCAGCTTAGACATGTGTTCAGTAGCCTCTGGCCAGCTGAGGAATAAGTATTTGGATGGAGGAATGAATTTGGAGGAATGAATATTTCTTTTGATGCTGGACCTGCTTAAACTCCTCTCCATCCTCCCTGCTGCCCTGCGCTGCTGCTGCTGCAGTTGTGACCATACACCTGCTGACAGGGCTGCCTGTCCCAACAGGCTGGGGAATGGATTAGGGTTAAAAATAACCAAAGGAGGAAAAAAAAATCCCAAAACCCCAAGTATAGATGGAGGTCTTGCACTTTTTCTTGCCCCAGGGCATTTAATCTGGATGAGGAAGGGGACAGGCCGGTGCGAGAAGCTGATTTTCAATGTGAGAAACTGTCACCCAGAGGAGTATTCTTCAAACTAAGATTTTTACAAACCCATTCATATTTCTGTGAGGGAGGTGGCTCCGTGGCTCTCCAGGGTTTATCCCTGTGGTTGGTGTATATGGGGCTGGAGTGATGTAAACCAGGAAACTCTTCATCCCGTTGACGCTCTCTGCGGTGCCGCGGGGCCGGATTGCAGCGGTACGGAGCTCGTGGAGAAGAAACTTTTCATTTATAATTAGGACCCATCACAGAACCATAACTAAGCTTCTCCTGATGGGGTTTTTATAAAACATAACAAATGCCCGTCTCCAAGTTGATGGATTCCAAGGGCTCCGCTGGGCACGAGGAGCCGGGGCCGGGGCTGTGCATCATCCTGCCTGTTCCCAAAAGGAAGGTGATTACTGCCGATCCGGAGTCATTACTACTTTTCCCATTCCTTACAGCAAAGCAAAGCTGACAGGTCCTAATTAGAGCCTGACATCTGTAATAATAAAATATTATTCATCATGAAACAATTTTAAATATCAAAGAACCATTACTGCTAATAGTTTAAAATAGGCCTTATTGTCTGTGACAGCCCGTGGAATCTGATTTCTTTTTTTTTTCATTTTTTTTCATTCAGTGTTTTTGATTTTTATAAAAGGAATTTCCCCTGAATTAACACATTGTACAGTCGTCTTAAAAATCACAGTTCTAATCACCTTATTTATAATTCAACAGCCATCTGCCCTAGCAGGGACTTGGCTTGAATGATACATTAGGGCATCACTACTGTTATCTATCGTGCTTCATTTTTACAAGAAACTATAGGAATTTTAAACCCCAGTAATAAATTTTGAGGGGGAAAAATCCCAGCAAAGCCAGGCTTTTTCCTATTTTTCTACATTTAATGTCTACCAGCATAAGTAAATGAGACCATCAGGGTTTATACTGGAGAGGCTTAGCCTGGCCAGTGTGTGCTGGTGTTTGAGGGCGTTTTGTTAGTTATTTATTTGAAGTCTTATCAAAAACTATACTAAAGCCTCGGCGATGGCCGCTGTTACGGCCCAGTAGGATGCTCCCGCCTGCTTCTCCCCTCTCTGGAGTGGCTCCTTCAGAGGACAGCGATGTGGAATTTATAACAACCTTCATCTTGAACCAGGAGCCCGATATGACAGATCCCCATATGGTCAGAATTAAAATGTCAAGGGTAATCTTTTGTCAAAGCAGGGGACTCCCTGGTGTCAAGTTCAGGTTTTTAGTGATTTAAAGTCACTTAAAATCTTTCTGCAGTCCCGTAGATTGAATGAGACTAAGCCATTATGATTGACTTGTGTTTTTGGCTCCTTCCCTTCTCCAAAATACACCTGGTTTGGAACATTGAGTGAAGGAGAACGGTGATTGTAGGGGATTATCTTGACTTTTCTGTTCTGTTTTTCCCTCCTGCACCAATGGGCGGTTCTGATCTCCCCAGCGGCAGGCGCAGCTCCACCATACGGAAGCAGGTAATAAACATTTCCTTAAGTCACAAACCAGGGATAGGTGTGTGTTTGCGGAGAGGAGGGCAGGTGGAAAACAGGGAATTGCTTTTTCCCCTCCATCTCTCTCTCACATGGACCTTTTCAGTCTTGTTCAAGCGGAACTGATGCCTGCTCTTTGGTGACTGCAGTCGGTGAAACGTGGATCCACAGCCTTGATCCGGTTTCTTTGGCAAAATTTAAAAGTAATTTTTACTCTGTGTTTTGACAAATCTGGAACCAAAAATGCCCAACAGCCTTGAGCTGTCTGGACAGTCCTGGTCTATGGGTTTCACGCTGTTGTTTCTCCTCCCGTCTCCTTTTATTTTCACTGCTGTCCCAGTGCGATGCTGTTAAACCAGTAACTGCTCCCTGCTGGTGCCACTCTGTAATAAAAACTTACACCAGCGATGCTTCGTCTCCCTGGATGCAGAGGATAATCTGTTACTTTTTAGTGGCTGATGAGCTAAAAAGTGTTTCTTTGAGATGGGGGGAAAAAACAAATTATTTATATGTTGATACTGTAAAGACAAAATTTGGCTTGGAATTTCATTTCATACAGTCTGTCTGGGGGAGCTGCTTTGTAGTTTTTAGGATCTCTTTATATTGGAAATTAAGTAAGAGAGCAAGGTGTTGGTTTGGTGTGCAGAGTCAAATCTTTCCCATTTTCTGAGTTTAGTTGGGGATTTAGTTTTCTGATTTTAGCATCACCATAACTGTGAAGTGAGCATCAAGTATAATCTGGTTTATGGTTGGAGAGCGTATTCCGGGAAGAGTGGTATTAATTTTTTCACTTGCTTTCACATACAGGTAGTAGAAATACCTGAGAAACAGGTAGTTTAGTTGTTGTTCTTTTATTTATGCTCTAAAGACGGTCCTTTCCTACGCTGAAAATTAAATACCTGTGTGTCTCGATTGCCATCTTCACAAGTCATTTTTGAGGGGTCTCAGAAGCATTTTCTGGCTCAAGCAGAACTGAGGGAGTCTCTGATTTGGAAACCTAAATGACAAATGAACGTGTTTGCAACCACTGAATCCCCAGCTCGCAGTAACCTGTGTGAAATCACCTGTGTGGGGTTTTAAAGGGTTTTTTTTGATTCTGACCTGGCAGTTTAAAACATAACTGCTCAGAGGGTTTTAATCTCTGCTGGGGACCCAGAATAAGTGTTTCTCTGAATTCCTACTGTCAAACTCATAAATAAGTCGGGGCGTTATAATGCTGTTTGGATGATTATTAATAAAGCATGTCCTTGGGGGCAGCCGAGCGGCAGAGTGGCCTCTGAAGTGTTCTTAATTGCGTGGTGTTGCTCTGTACAGCATAAAGGAAACTGGTTCCAACTGGCTGGGGCTAATTAGTAGAGAAATTAGTGTCACTGTATGACCGAGTTCTATGACACTTCAGTGAAACAAGAAAACATTAAACCTAAACAAGTTAGGAACAGGGTTGAACTGTTGGGTTTTTTTATATTTTTATATATATATATATAAAAATATATATATTTTTGAGCAGAGGACTGCCATCTTTTTGAACTGACTGAAGTGTGATACTCGAGCATCCTGACAAGTGAGCGTTTTGATATGAATCAGAGGCATCGCTGTCCAAAACTGCTGTAGAAGAAGCTACACGTGATTAAAACTTCCAAGTTTCTCTTTATGTGGTAATTTTAATCACCAGCATCTGACCTTAAGCCACCTGCAGCGCTTCTCTTGCTTGGTTACTGTTCCCCAAAACGGGAGGAATAACTGCAGACACTGCAGAGATTCACTTGTCTTGAAAGTAATCTGTGATGCTGTGAAGCAGAGCCTCGGGAAGTCTAAAGGCTTATTTCCATACTGAAAGCCTCAATTAACATCGTTTAAGCTGGAAACTGGTCAATCCAGAAGGTTTCTCTGTGTCAAGACTGAAGACAGTGTTTTGCAGAGAGGTACCTGCATGTGGCCTTGTGGCCGTAGGGTACCGATGAGCTATTTTAAATGTTTGTGATAAAATAGGAGGGGTTTGATGCAATCCTGAAATTGCTCATATTTGAGATGTTTGGTAATCGGTCCAGAAACTGAACACATCTGGAACTGCATGGAAGCAGAGTATGACGTGCTCTGACTGCCCCTGTTTGAATGTCTTTGTGCAGGATTCCTCGCAAGCCATTCCCCTGGTGGTGGAGAGCTGCATACGGTTCATCAGCAGACACGGTGAGTTTATGGACAACAAGGATCCTGTGGTATTTCTAGGACATGAAGGAGGATATGGAAGCCTTCTGAGGAATGTTCAGAGTAGCTCAGGATGTGGTGCTTGCGCAGAGGAGTCCTGGAGAGTGCAATATCAAGAAACTATTGCTGACTTTTGGGCTGTATTGTTGGTATTTTGTGGGTCATCGCTTTTCCAAATGGTTATTGCAAATAACTGCCCTTGCAAGTGTTCTTCCAACAGTATTCCTTTGTTTCTTGGAAAATAAGGTCCCCATTCTTAGATATCCCTCATGCCTCACCTCCACTCACCTTGTTTTGAGCCCTGAGATGTGGCCTTCACCAACAATAACCTCTTCCTAGAGGAGGAGGAGGAATACTTAAAATATTTGAATGTAGGAGGTCAAGTAGTGAATTAATTGTTTACATATTGCCACAACGAGATGATTTATACCTGTTTCAAAGGGTAGCTTCACAGCCTTGAATGCTGTGAAAGATTTTATATGTTTATTGTCATTTGTTTTCATTTTTCATCGATATAATTTGTTAGTAGCATGTGAAACAGCTGTTAATTAACATATGTAGAAAGAGGTTGAATTTATCTTCATTAACCAAGACACAGAGCCAGATAGTAGGTCCCATTTAATTTTCCTTGTTTAATTACCATTTTAGAAACTATAATCTAGAGTCCCATTCTCATCATCACTTGGAAGAACCGAGTGCTATAATCCTTCATTGAGGCCGTACTTGGACATTTGCTGGAAGAATCATTGAAACCTCTTTGCAATGAGAACCAAATCGGGGCCATCAGGAGGTTTTGGTTTTTAGACTCATATTCCTGGTTTAGCTCAGATCCCCAACGGAAAGATTTTCCAACAGACTCAACTGATTTGTGCTCTGAATGTCAAATCGTGGCCTTGCAGGTACAGTTTGTAATTAGGAGGAATGTGCTTTTATGCAACAAATCCACTTTAGGCAGAAGAAGTGATAATAAAACTGTGCCTGACGCACTTAGGCTGCGGGAACGGGTTTTGTCGGAGGTAGCCTGACATTTCCAAGCGTTGGGCTGCGTAGGTGTGGGATGAATGTCATTCTCATGCCTGCTTCTCTCTGCAGGGGGTTGTTTGGGGGTTGTTTCTTGGGGTTGTTTCTTTTCACTGTCGGGAGCTGTGTCACAGCCACCAGCTACAGCCTCGCGCTGCAAAGCTGCCGTTGCCTTGTGATAAAAACACTCAGGAAATGGAGAGGAGGCAGCCCCAGGTGCATTCAAGAGGGATTATTAGTTTATAGCCCTTATTATAAATAAAGCCAAGACGTTGCAACATCCCCTGTTTCAGAAAGTCTACAGTTAAAAAGGCTTGAATGAACGGGAGTGGATTTCCCTGCGTGGAGCATACACTTTGTTCGTTAGTTGATTTGTAAGGGTTGTTGCTCATCTTACACCTCCCAGCAAAGTTGTTGTGGTGGTTGTACATTGGAACATCTCGCCTACTTGATAATTGGATGTAATCACGTTGCTAATGCTCACGTTTTAGCAAGGATGTCCTAAAGTCTATCCTAAACCCCCTCGACAGCAGGTCATGCTGGGGTAATTAAATGCTTCCATTTCAAATGGCTGATTTGCTCTGGGCCTTTGCGGTATCGCTCTTGCAAAATAAACTGCTTCATTGGGTAGTTAGCCGTATTTTCCCTCATCCCCTTATTTTATGACTTTCTCTGGGTCGTAAAATCCTTTGGGGATCCTCCAGGGTAAAAGATAACATGTGTGGCTTTTATAACCCAGTTATTCTATCAGTTTGTGGAGAAGGGTTAATATTTATTCTCCGTGGTGTCGAGGTCTGTTTTTTACATACTCTGTGTGTGCTTGGACATATAAGGGAAAGATGGCTTTTAAAATAGCATACTTTTGCCTGGGTTGCTTATGTTTCCTTTATCATAGGATAGCTGATGAAAGTGCCAGCTTATCTTATCTTACTGTTATCAACATCTTACTGTCTGTCTTATTGTCTTCCAGGTTTGCAGCATGAAGGGATATTCCGAGTGTCTGGGTCACAAGTTGAAGTAAATGACATAAAAAATGCGTTTGAGAGAGGTAAGGAGGATCTCAGAAATTATTGCCAAATTGTATTAATTTGTTTCAATATTCTGGAATGGGATGGTATGTTTTGTCCCTTTGGTTTTTGTTTCCTAAGTGAGTCCTGCCCAAACGCTTTTCTAGTCCTCATTAACCTTGAATAGGCAGTTGTTTATGCTTTATTTCTTGTAGAGTGTCTGTACAATAAATATTCTGAATTCAATCTTCTCTTATGTCTTGATAGTTTATTGATTATTTCTAACACTAAAGGATATAGAGAATTTCATTACCAAGTGTAGCTGCATTTTCCTACCCTCTTCCCCCAGCTCTTAGTGAATAGATTGGCTGTTAGCGGATGAAATTCTGTGTTTTCCATGTTCTTGAGGCATAGCTTGGCTATATTTCATTCTAAATATCAGCAAGTGAGAGAGTAAATTTCAAGACACTGCTAACTTGTCGTAGCTTTTAATAGATTTGATTTTCTATGGGGGGGAAAAAAAGATCCATACAAAGGCAAAGAATGGCTGGGAGGCTCCTGACTCCTTGGCTCCTGGCTGGGCTGGTCTCCCAGCAGAGCAGGCTCTGAGGACTCTTCAGGGAGTCCCTGCAGCCCCACTGGTGCTTGGGTCACTGAGAACAGGGCTGGTGTTAATTCCCTGAGTACATCACTCTGAAAGGACATGGTTAGTGTGTTTCTGTGCTTGCTGTCAGAAGAGATGAGCAGGAATCACTTAGGCACAGCAATTTTATTTTGCTTTTGGGAAGAGAGGAATTTCATGGACAACATGTATGAAATGTGGCATCTAATTTCATTTGTCTTCATCTCCATCTGCCTGAGAATTAAAATCCTCAAGAATAGAGGAAACAGAAATGTGTGTCCTAGGCTGTAGGTAAGGGCTTGATATCAGAATGAACGACCTCTTTTTAAAATAAAGGAAATAAATACCAGTCATCTTGGGAAAGCAGCCAGTTGTTCCAGCACTACCATGCAGAAATAAAAAAGTGGTTGTGGTTTTCCCTTCATCGCACTTGTCTCTGTAAAGATATGATATACAGAACTGACAAAGTTAACAATAATGTCTCTGCAGTTTATTACTTCATCCAGAACCCTTGGTGGCAGTTAATATCAAGGATAATACTCCGGTTTGTAGCGGCCCATTTATTATCCTGTGTGTTATTAAGATAATAGGCAAGCTTTGGTGATCTCAGTCACATAATGGATATATATAGCTTCAATTTGAGGATTGCCCCATCATTAAATCTAATTATATCTGATAGGGAGTTTTCCCTGGGGAACAACCCCTTAAGTGGGCATCTTTTCTTTTGTAATACAGACAAACTGTGGCATTTCTGCAGTGACAAATGATTATACTCTCCCCCCGCCTCCCCACCAGTTCCATGTAAGATGCCTGCATCCCGCTGAGCCGGGAGCAGGATGCTTGATGGCCTCTTGGTGGGCACTGAGTCCTCCTCAGCATCAGCCATGACTTCACATAAAGACCCGCTCCTGGACTGATGTGACGTTCACCCCCGTGGTGGGGCTGCAAAGTTCACACCCAACCGAAATATCTGGAGCTGGGAGCCTGGAAGTGTCACCACCACTCCAGGATCCACACCACCCTCCCTGGGTGTGAGCCAGGCACTCCGGTGTCAGACTGGGAGCTGCTGGGCAGAAAGCTGTCCCAGATCTCCTGGGGTTGCTGTCAGAGCCATCCCATCTCACCTGTGATGCAGGAGAGAGCTCTCTCCACCTCACGCTGTTCGAGTGCAGGGGGTGGGATTAACTTTGTGCTGATAAATCCTTTTCTCCAGCTGAGGTGCATCCTGCCAGGCTGATTCTTTGCTCCATTATGGTGATCTTTTTCTTGCCTGTTTTTCTTTGCTTGTCACGAAGGGGAAGATCCGTTGGCTGGGGACCAGAACGACCACGACATGGATTCAATAGCAGGAGTTCTGAAGCTCTATTTTCGAGGGCTGGAGCATCCTCTCTTCCCCAAGGATATCTTTCATGATCTGATTGCCTGTGTCAGTAAGTATATGAGGATCTGAAAAGAAATAGGATGAATTTTTCCAATCTCATCTTCCACTGTTCTCTCTTCCCCTCCCCCTTTTATCTTGGCTCCAAAATAGCCCTTTTATGCTTACTTTGGCTGGGTTTGGGTTGCACTGGTATCCTAGTCTCTATTAGCCAGAGCCTGGACATTTCCCTGGTTACAGCCATCCTTATTCTGATAGCAATTTTTTAATGAATGAGCAAGGTGACGGAATTAAATAGATTTTAAGGGCTGTGTCATGGATTTTTCTGAGGCAGTGCTTGGTAATAGGATTCTTTTAAAATAGAATAAACCAGAAAGCTCCACTTCCGAAAAATAATCTTTCAGACCTCTCATCAGAAGGTGTCAGAAATGCCCTCTGGAAAGGGGGGGTGTGTCTCCAGCAGGGTTTGGTGCCCTGCCTGCTTTCCCTCACCTCGATGGATGCCCACTGCCTGTGTGTCCCTGCCGTGCTTCTGCTTTATCCCTTTGGCTGCTGAGGTGACTCTTACCCGGCTTTTGTCTTAACCACGAGGGCTCATCTCTTGACTCCGGTTGAAGAATAACAACCGTAAGGACAGTCACAGTCCAGTTGTTAACATTTTTGGTGGTTTCTCAAAGCGGTTCTGGTGGGCAGAGGGTTGTTTGTGTTTTTCTGTACGTGAGCAAACTCGTTTTAAATGCCCTGGCTATTGCCATGTCCCTCAGAATGGAAGAATGACTCTATTGTCCAAGTAGCGAAATGGCCTTTGCGGTGGCAGCCTTTGAAGTCACGCAGAAGATAACTGCTTCTAAAATGGCTGGTGGTTTTCTTCTCCTGATAAATGCATTTACAGAGTTGAATTCATATTATATGAAAAGAAAAATCTGCTTCCAAATAAGTTCTCCCTTCTGAGATGATTTATGCTGCCCACTTATTTCTCAGTAGGCTGCTGCAGGCAGAGCTCTTTGCCTCACCCTTTAGCTATGTTAATTCCCTTTGAGTGTTATACAGTTCCTTTTTTAAACACCCACCTTTCGAAAGCTGACTTGAATGAGCTATTGTGCCAGAGCTATTGAAACGGATGACATCCAGTGCTCCCACGCTAGGAAGGAACTCGCAGTAAGGAACTCGCAGTGAAGTTTCACGTGTTTGAGGACCTTCTTTGTCCAAGGCTTCTCCAGCAGCTCCTGCCGCCCTTGCGTTCCCGTGCCGGGCAGCGCCGGAGGATCCGGGAAATGAGCAGCCTCTTCCTGGATGGGGCTTTGAGTAACCTGGTGTGGTGGGAGGTGTCCCTGCCCAGGGCAGGGGGCTGGAACTTGATGATCTTTAAGGTCCTTTCCAACCCAAACCATTCTGTGATTCCTTCCTCCCGCTGCCCTTTTGGACAGTTTGCACAGGAACCATCGTACTGTAATGGTTGGGTTTGGCCGCGGTGGTGAGGTGTGGGTATGGTGATACCACGATGATGACTCTGGGGCTCTTTCTTCCTTTCAGCAATGGATAATTTACAAGAGAGGGCTCTCCACATCCGGAAAGTGCTTCTGAACCTGCCGAAGACCACTCTGATTGTCATGAGATACCTCTTTGCTTTCCTCAATCAGTGAGTATCCCCAAGGGCACCTGAAAGGTTTACGTGGTAGGTTTGGGATGAAGTTTAGTGAGACTAAAATTGTGTTTTTAAAAATGGCACTGTATAGAAATTTGCTGGGAAATCCTTAAGAAGTGGCCCCAAAAAGGGACTAGAGAAGTTTCTGGGCCTCAGAGAAAGGACCCTCTGCATGCTTGATCACAGGCACTTAGGCAGAGGGCACCGATACAACTCTGGTATCGGGTGTTGGGCTGCAAGTGGACTATGAACAACAGTAATACAGAAGAGTTAAAGATGGAGATTAAAGTCCTACCCTTGCAAAGTCAGGACTTTACATGTAGTCTTGCTTGCAAGCTCCCTTTGGGGTTTTTATTTCATTTCTCTATAAATGCCATCAGTATCTTGTGTTTTTACACAGACCCAGAACATCCGTGTCCCAGCCCATCAGCTCTGAACAGCAGAAAGCCCAAAGCAAACCTTCTTAGCTCAGCTGCGTGTTCTCCAGCAGATGATGATGATGTTTCCTGCTCTTAACCCTCCTCCCCTCTCCTGTCTCTTGCAGTTTATCTCAGTTCAGTGAAGAGAACATGATGGATCCCTACAATTTAGCCATCTGCTTTGGGCCAACACTGATGTCTGTGCCTGAAGGTCATGATCAAGTCTCTTGCCAAGCTCATGTCAATGAATTGATCAAAACCATCATCATCCAACACGAGAACATCTTCCCAGGACCAAGGGAGCTGGAAGGTCCCGTCTATAGCAGAGGTGGAAACATGGAGGATTACTGGTATGATGGATACTGCTGAGGGGAAAATGAATGGGTGGATATTTAATTATGGATTAGTGTGTGACAGTCGTGCCTTCTGCGTTGTCTAATTCTGGATTTGAGCATCTGGCCCAGCCTTTCAAAAATCTGTTTTATGGTAGAGACGATGGTTCTGGTGTCTCTGGAGAGTCATCAGCTCGAAAGAAAGAAGCTGGTAGAAAGTAGCTATTCAGTTGTCAGACGTAGCTCACTTCTCCTGGAGGGCAAGGTTGTGTGGGGATTTTCGTGGACGTTCTGCTGTGGTAGCTGCCAAAGACAATCTTTTTTTTTTTCTCTTTTTTCTCCTTGTCTTGAGTGCCTTTGCTTCAGACGCAGGGGTCACTTGCAGCTGAACCCAGAGAGCTGTGGCATGGTTTAATTTCCAGGGTAGCGCTGACGGTGGGGGAGGGAGGAGGGAGGAATGCAAAATCACCGTTTCCATCCAGCCTAAAGCTCCAGAGGCCCGGCCGCGTGTTCAGTCTGCAAGGCACATCTGGAAACAATTCAGCCAGAGCGGCTCCTGTCATCTGGGGTGGAAGGTTGGGGAGTGGGGGAAGGAAAGGAGGTGTTTTCTTTCCTACTGGCCAAGCTGATCTCTCCCTCTGAAAATGAGGAATGTTAAATTGTGTCCTGCTTCTCTCTCCCCCTTCCTTCCCTCCTCCAGTGTCCCAGGAATGCAAATGATTATTTTCATACACTAAAATAAATAAGTTTTAGAAGTGAAGTCGCTCTGGTGACAGAGCTGCCCTTGTTTGCCCAACTTGTTTCAGAGTAGCTTTAACTCTGGGCTCTCTCCGTGTCCATGCGGTGAGGAGAGGCTCCTCTCCATGAACTGCTGCTGCAGGAGTCTTGCCAGAGCCTCTCTTGGAAATTCTCTTCGTTTTACCCTTCCCTCTGATGTTTTTAGCTGATGTTGGATGTGAAAGAATTGTAGAGGGAAAAAAAAAAATAATAAAGAATCTTTATGACCTTTGAGAAACCCATTAACTTAGAGGAGAGGTTTTGTCCCTTAAGGTGAAGGGAATAAAACTGGGAAGTGTTGAGCAGACTCTGGTTCGGGGGATGCTTCACGTGAGCGCGTAGGAGGCAAAACGTCCTGGAAGGTGATATCAATTTTCTGAAGGCATTTTGTTTTTCCTTCATTGCCCTTCCTAACCACCCTGACCTGAGACCCTGTCAAGCAGAGAAGGGCAGAAGCAGGCAGGACAGACTGCTGGATGTCAGGAGGAGCATCTGGTTCCCATTCAAGCCTTCTCATAGCCCTGGTATTTGGGTAGTTGGTGGTTATTGTCCACAGGGCTCCCTGCCGCAAAGGGAGCAGGCGGAATCCTCGATGTCCGGAACGGAGCCCGCAAGGTCTGTGATCTCCTGGTGCTGGGCTGAGTCGCCTCCGTGCCAGGGAACCGGCAGACGGGGCTCTGGAGTGGAGGTTGCCCGGGCTGGGTGCCACGGCTCGTGTGTGCCCTGCGGCTCCCAGCCCACACTCCCTCCCAGTCAGCGGCTGCCGAGGAGCCTGGGGCAGGGTTCAGAGCTGATGGCACGTTCGGGGCCGTGCTGCAGGCATTAAACTGAAAGAGGGGAGATGGAGCTGAGATGTGGGGAAGAACTTCTTTGCTGTGAGGGTGGTGAGAGCCTGGCCCAGGT